>OU342651.1:47500-647500 GCA_910589605.1 Chrysoteuchia culmella | reverse complement strand
ATGCTCAAAAGAAAGATAAAGTCCATCTCTGACCCACCAGAAACTCTAACTTCGAAATGCAGCACTGACTGCTTGGAAAAGTATACCGCAAGTTGATGTCATAAACCTCATTCAAAGCGTGCCAGATCGAATTCAAGCCGTTATTAGGGTAAAAGGAGGAAACATAAGACAATAAACCAGTTTAGTTTTTAATTCTATACAGTTTTAAGTTAGTGTAAAATTATTGTCTGAAAAAGTGCCTAATTCAATAAATGAATTTATTAGTATAGTGACGTTTTCAATTATCGTAAAATTTGCATGTGGCAAAGTTTCCGTGCCAGTGAGTGTATATGTTGACTAGACAAATCTAAACAATTTTATTTCATACTTCTTATAATATTTGCTTATCCTATCAATATTCTCTACGAGTTATTCCATTTCAATAAAAAAAAAATTTTTACCAGGAACTGAAGGAACCGGGTCCCCCGGTTCTGACTGTCTACAAGAACCGGTTATCAAAAGCCTGTAACCGGACCCGTTTCTGCATGGCCTAATCACCACACGCTTACTGCGTACAAAACTTTCACAGCGTGCATTCGTCATCACCGCGGCGCCATTCAAGATTGAGACTCTCGCCGTGCTCTCACGGAACCGTGGCGCGTCGGAAATTTTAGTAGGAAGACAAAATACTGCGTATCTTTGTACTGTGGCTTAAGTCTTAACCAAATAAGTCAGCTTAAGTGATCCAATAAATGCGAAGAGCGAGACATGCTCGAACCTGTCTCGAGAATAAAGCTCTTGACGTGAAAGAAAAGGATTTTTTGTAAACAACTCACTTAAATCTCAGATTTATTGAAGACGAGTTGAATGGCAAATCTAATCTAATAATAATAATAATAATGACCCGGCGATTATATAGTAAGAGATCAAGATAGAATATCAGCAATGGAGCCAAATGAAGTCTACAAATACCTCGGATACCAGGTATTCGAATGGTCTGGACCATAGCAAAATAAAAGCCTCATTAATCAAAGAATAAAATAATAGATTAAATGCTTTATGTAAAAGCCAATTGACAGGAAAGAGTCTAATAAAAGCAATCAATACATACGCTATTCCTATTTTAACTTATTATTTTGGTATAATCAAATGGTCCAAAACTGATATTAACAGTATCGAGATAAACACAAGATCAATACTCACCAAAAACAACTATCACCATTACCACGCTTTGGGAAAAACAAAAAGCAAACTTACATACATTTTTCAAACAAAAATCTACAAATAGTCTTATACACAAAGCAATAGTAAAAAGTGACCACAATTACACACCTCTCAATCTGTAAGAAAATATTAGTCATCCCACAGCAGCTGAATCAGAAAAAGCCAAAATGGAGCAATGGAAGAAGAAAGTACCCTCACCCTCATGATTTAGTTCAGCCACATCTTGACCCTTTGGCTTCTAATAAATGGCTTACTGCTGGTTCCCTATTCCCAGAGACTGAAGGATTTATGATCGCAATCCAAGACCAGGTTATAAATACTAGGAACTTTAGAAAACACATTATAAAGGATCCAACCATAACAGACGATAGATGTCGCAAATGCCATACCCAACCAGAAAATATACAACACACAACTGGAGCATGCCCCAACCTTGCACAAACTGATTACACCCATAGACACAACCAGTTAGCCAAACATAATACACCAAAGACTAGCACTGAAACACGGACTCATACCAGACACGCATACACCGTACTACATATACGATTTGACGACGGGTTCGATCCCCGGACAAGACAAATATTTGTGTACATGAACATATCTATTTGTCTTGGTCTGGGTGTTTAATATGTATATAATGTAGGTATGTATTTACAAAAAAAAAAAGTATATAAGTATGTTTATCCGTTATCTAGTATCCATAACACAAGTTCTTCATGAAACTTAACGTACTAGATAATAGGTGTGATTGTATGAAATTTATTTATTATATACAGCCCTAAGCCTATCTTAGAAAATACTCGTACAAAATGTATTTCGACCGCGCGATCTTAACAGACAGAACAATCCACTACAACCGGCCAGACATCACATTACAAGATAAATATAATAAGACCACTTACCTCATCGCCGTACCCAATACACACAACTTACAAAATACAATTGCTGAAAAAATACACAAATATACAGACTTAAAAGATGAAATTTCGCGAATATGGAAGCAGGATAAAGTTTTTATAATTCCAAGAGTTCTCTCAACGACCGGCATTATTCCTCAACACCTCCATAAGAGTCTAAAAAATCTTGATCTGAAACCCAGCATTTACATACAGTTGCAAAAAGCAGCCATACTTAACACTTGCCGAACAGTCCGTAAGTTCCTACAATTAGATGACCCATAAAAAATATATATATATTTCATTTACTTTGCATTGTCCCGTAAATGACATAAAATACCAGCGTACGCTGAGAAAAAGAAACTTAAGAAAAATAATAATAAAAAAATAAGTGTTCTAAAATCTAAGTTTGTCTGTTCAGATAGGTTATTTTTAAAACAAAGTTGCTTTTTTTTTTTTTTTTTTTTTTCATTTACCGAGTTAAAGGCAACCCTCCGGATGCGGGGGAGGGAGGTGGTGAATCCTGCATTGGATACCCCACAGCCGGCTGTGTCGAAGGTTATGTCAGACTCTTACTGACTAAACACCACCTTATGGCTGGATTCCCACGCATCTCACCCCCCATCGAGTTCTAAGGGTCGTTGGGGGGATGGGAGGCAGGCGGGTACTATCAACTAAAACTCCTAGTACTTGCCCTCCAGGCCGCCATTGGTCACGGGGGGTAGGGTTCGCCATCACCCCTAAGACCAGACGCAATAGTGAATCCAATAGATGAATAGAAATATGCAGGAATTAGACAAAAGCCCTATTGTTGAAGAGTCTTATGAGAGAATAAAAGTCTTATATTGGAGAATTTCGACGGTGGTTCGCAAGTCTCGGTAGCTCAGCGGTTAGAGCATTGGACAGGATTTCTAAAGGTCACGGGTTCGATTCCCGTCTGAGAATTCACTTGTGGCCGAGATAATTTATTCCAATATTTTTCTTTTTAAAAATTTACCATAAGTATAAAAATAGCATTGAAAAATGCAAAAATTACAAAATCATAAAAAAGTCTTATGAGAGTTTGAAGTTTGATAGCCATAGCGATAGCACAAGCTATACCGTTAGGCGGTCGGGGTGCTGGTGTTAAGTAATGATAAGGCTGAAGGTGGAATCGCACTTCTCCCGGAATCCTCAACCATCTATCGGTGAAATGATACCAGTGAGGTTAGCAAGAAGAACTTACGAAAAGGTATCGAGAAAATAAATGAATCAACTTTTTTTTTTGCATTTTTTATGCTATTTTTATATTAGAAATAGAAATGTTTATTGCAAGACGAACTATACAACAGTTACGATAAATTAATTAAGGTGGTACGACTTCCATACAAACAAACGTTGCACATTAATTGGTTCATCATACCTTAATAATTCATAAATACATGCGAAACTAACGCGTTTCAATTATTTCTTTGAGCGAAATAATAAAAAAAATGTACTTTCATACATAAATCACGAATAAACTAATACCTTATAATATCAGTAATTCTACGTATGTGTGTGTGACTCATCGCATTTATATACCTCATGTATGAAAGTACATTTTTTATGATTATTTCGCGCAAACAAATGACTGAAATGATTTAGTTGCACATGTATTTATGAATTATTAATGTATGATGAACCAATTAATGTGCAATGTTTGTTTGTATAGAAGTCGTACCACCTTAAAACACATAATATAAAATTTAAATAGAAAAATATTGAAAAAATCAACTCGGCCACAAGTGAATTCTCAGAGCATTGGACCGGATTTCCAAAGGTCGTGGGTTCGAGTCCCATCTGAGAATTCACTTGTGGCCGAGTTGATTTTTTCTAATATTTTTCTTTTCAAATTTATCATAAATAATTTAATCATCAGTCACGTCAAAGAATTAATACTAATGGTAGTACCATTTACGTCCTGTGGGAATGCTGCTCAATCCCGACTAATATTAAAAATGCGAAAGTGTGTTTCACGCCCTAACTAAGCGACCAATCGACTTGATTTTTGGCATAGAGTTGGATGGAAAGTAACCTTCTTTTTATCCTGTAGGCCTAACATGAGCGACTTTTATCGACACGATAACTCCATAACATGTCACTGTCCCGCTCACATCGTAGCGGAGTAAGCAAGACAGCATGATGCGCTATATCATATCGCATGATATAGCGGTGGTCATGCTGAAGGGGCTGGTATTCCCTGAACCATGAGAGTGAAACCGCGGGTAGTAGCTAGTATCTCATACATTCGTTGACGATACTTTCTAGTATGTTTTTCGTGACAAGCCTAACGTTAGTACCTACAACTTTAGTTATAAATATTAAACAAGAATATATACTAGAAAATGTCACTTTTTTATAGTATATTTTCATGTTTAATATTTATCTGTTTCTATTCTGTAAATGAATACTTAACATCCAAATAAACACCAAACTATCTACCTCTATCTAACAAAATAATATCATAAATAATACCTATTTCTAAATTAAATAATAAATAAATATTGAAACTACATTAAATTAAAATGACAACATGATAAGTAACATAGTAAGTATAAAATTGAACTACCAATACAACAATATATAGTAATACAATTCTATTATACTTACATTATTATAATGTTGATATGACGATCTTCATTTTCATTTTGGCCTAGTATAGATGATTTACTTAATTTAAAAATTTTCTTTTGTTTTTATTATAATATTTATTAATATTATACGCGCTCCCAATTCTAATTTTTATTATAATTGGGAGCGCTCTATTGAATTGCTGCGTCCAGAAAGGGCGACTAAGTATTAAGTACTATAACATCTAATACCACCTTTCTAATTACACTTGGTCAGCAATAAAGATTTGATTTGATTTGATTTGATTATCATTATAAATTTAAAGTTAATAAACTTTATGTAATCATTACCATCATTAGTTTTGGTTCACCTAGAAACTGGTTGTATTACGGTACTCCTTTAACGACTAGCTAAGTACACGACTTCTCCCATAAAGCCAAGAAATTAAACATTCTAAGTGTCGCATCACCCATTAAACATTTTACCAACACCTCGTAACTAAAAACCACTCTCTGCTAAAGTGTTGTTGAAACAAGAGCTTTCAAAAGCGTTTTAAAATGGCTTATGGAAGTTTAATCTCACTTTATTGCTAGTTTAAATGAAGTTTAGAGGTGTGGAAAGGTTTTGAATTACCTGCATTTTTAACCGACTTCAAAAAATGTAGGACTTTAACATCAATTCGTCAGGTATATTAAATTTAATATATATATATATATATATATATATATATATATATATATATATATATATATACCGTGCAATTTTTTTATTGACCCAAGCTTAAGGGGAAGGTCATGTTAAGTGTTAAGAATAAAATGAATAAGGAATTTTATTTTTTTTAAATACTTTTATTTTTTAATAATTTTTGTTTTTATAACTTATCGTCAATCATTCGGATATAAAACCCAAACAAAGGCAAAAATAAAAAAATAAAAGCAAAAATAAATTAAATAATTAAAAATACTAAAACAGCTGATCGCCGACGCGGTAAGTGCGCGCGCGGTCATTAGCTCACGGCGCGACCTGTGTTGACCTCGCACAACCACACGCTCTCCTATGCCCTCTGATTACCGATCCATTTCAGACGAGACAAGCAAAATGAAAGAATTTTTCAAACGAGTTAATGAATAAATAAACGTCTGTTGATAAAATCAACTTACGATTATACGGTCACATCACAGTACCAACCGTACTACCTACTGTTATTTTCTCGGAAAGTTATTACCAATTTTTTATTTTGTCAAAACAATGTAATCGTTGATTTTTCGGATACTTATTAAAACGTCACCCAAATAGTTAAACAAAACCACTGTTTGCAACTTCTAACTTAACGATCTCACTGCCTACCTACTGTTACTTACGCGCGGGAAAGTTGCGTTTTATCTTAAACCAACATCAGCAAAAAATTTAATAATTACAAACGACTTTCGAGATAAAATAGAAATACCAATTTAAAATCTAAACTGTGTAGGTTCAGTTTAAATACTTACATACTTAATGTCGAACGAGTCTCCTTCAACACTTTCATTAATAACACTAGAAAGGTGATAACTTTCCATCACACTTAACAGGCTTTGGAATGACGAACTAATGCAATAATAACTAAATCATGACTTTTTTCCCTGAATAACGTTATCATTTTAGAATTCTTAGGTTATCTTGAAATAAGTAGTTAAAACACGAAATAATGAAACAGCTCTCAAAATTGTGCGATGCTCGACTCGTACACCAAACCAAACCTTTCATGATAGAGGTGCACCGCAGCTCTAAGCACTTCATTGCTTTCCCGATAACAAATGACCATCTCCAGGTACTTCTGGTTAGTATACCGACGAGGCATGTTTATGTTTGCAAACGCGCGCGACAAGCAAGAGTAACATGCAAATGCAAACTGAATAAATAAAATCAAAGCGCGATATAATTATTTTTATTCTGTGCTTTAGGCCTAGTTCACACTAAGTACATCTTAAGTTTTGGCCCGAACTGTTCATTCAACTCATATCGAATTGAATAAATATCAAATCAACAAAGTATTTTTTTTTATCAGTAAAAAAATAATTGCTTACTACGAATAGAAATTAACTTTTAGGGGCAGAGTTTTAGTTCTTCTACTAGTATCGTATTCTTCTTTAACTATGATTCTCTAGGGCGGATAGCCGGATAGTGATAAGTAAAATAGGTACCTAAGAAAAGTAAAAAAAACAACTATCAAAAATTTACTAAATCCAGATAGCAATGCGATATACTCACATGTTTTTTTAATCGAAAATTATTATTATTAGATATTTCATCCAGTGGCTGTGTCCACGTGGTTCTGTTTCAATGGGGGAAAGTATTCTTTGTCCCTAGTCCGACTTTGGATAATGGTCTGCAAATTGCAAATTGAGCAACAAAAACAAACCCGTACCATTGCTTTTGCTTAAATCCTACTAATATTATAAATGCAAAAGTATGTCAGTTTGTTGGTTTGTTACTCTTTCACGCTAAGATTTCTTTTAGCGTAAAAGAGTAACAAAAGTTAAATTTGGCACAGAGATAGTAGAACATAGGATACTTTTTATCCCGATATTTGCACGGGAACGAAAACGACGCAGATGAAACCGCGGGCGTATTTTATTTTCGAGATTAAACTTTAGTAAGTAAAGTTGAATTACAGAATTTACACAGTTCATCGAAAAGTATGTATGCACCCTTATTAGAACGGTCATTTTTGATCACTGTGGTACTTTGACATAAAGTCATGCCGCCGCCCCGTGCCGCCTTTCGGCAGGCGCACCGGCAAAACGCAAAGAATCAGTACACCTACACTGCATTATGATTAACGATTGAAAGTTTTAATTTCGCTATGACTTTTAGAAGAGAACATGAATGCATCTTACTTATAATTTTTTTTGTGCGTACCATTATTGAAATAAAACATTATTTAAGTAATTAATCGCGTTTTGTTTTAAAAAAAAAGTGTGTTTAAATGCTGTACCTATTTTTGTTGATGAATTCAAATTAAATGAAACTTATTTAAATTATTCCTTGGAAGGATGGTGCCAATTCTGGACCCACCCTTTTTTATTTAATAGGATGAAGCTAGTTTTGGACCCACCCTCAAACAGCTATGTGGGTAATATACGGGCTCTGGGCTTTCATAACAAATAATTATGTTATGAAAGTTACTTGCTGCTAAGTTCCAAATCTTAGTCCGTTCAAATTTATTATTTATTAAGCATGTCAGTTTATTGGAATTTTGTACACACAAGCGCAAGTCTCAATCACACTCATCAGGTATTTGTGGACCGTCAATTTAGACAACAGTTCAACAATGCAAATCGTTGAATAGTCTTTTATTATTACTTTGATTAAAAACATGTATCCAAACTCTAAAACACCAATTTGCTATTTAAATGTATTATAAACTTGTGAGCATTTTAATCTGTAACAGTAATTTTATTTCCTGCCTGCCTAGGTACTATTAGTTTATAGTAAAAAAGGGCGAAATGTATTTATTAAATGTTACAATAGTCTGTAGGTGTACCATTTGAGCGGAAAAATTGCTAAGAAACGGAGCGGCACGATACGATTTATGTACCTACTCGCGTCCGTCGCTGGCGCTTGCTTGTATGCATCCCAGATTCCTGTGCGTAACTTCTAAGCACATCAAGAGTAAATAAAAAAAATATAGGATTTTGAGAATAATCCCGAAATTGATGGACAGTTTACATACACTGTTTATTTACCTTAATCACTAGGTTAGCTGCTTGTAAGTACTTACATTCAGGTTTTTTTTAATAAAATTTATTTTATAAACAAACGTTTGAACTTATACGGGGTTCGTCTCAGTTGTAGAAATGGATCGGTAGTCAGAAGGCACATGCGAGCGTGTGGTTGTGCGGGGTCGACACAGGTCACGTCGCGGGCTAGTGACCGCGCGAGCACCTACTGCGCCGGCGATCAGCTGTTTTAGTATTTTTACTTACTTAATTTGTTTTTTGCTTTTATCTTTTCATTTTTGGTGTTGTTTAGGTATTATATTATTATCCGAATTATTGTCGATAAAATATAAAAATAAAAGTTATTAAAAAATTAAAATATTTTTAAAAAATAAAATTCCTTATTCATTTTATTCTAAACACTTAACATGACCTTCCCCTTAAGCTTGGGTCAATAAAAAAATTGCACGGTATATACATATATATGTATATATATAAAATATTCGATCCCCGGACAAGACAAATATTTGTGTGCATGAACATGTCTATTTGTCTTGGTCTGGGTGTTTAATAAGTATATATGTATATGTATTTATTTACAAAAAAAAGTATATAAGTATGTTTATCCGTTATCTAGTAACCATAACACAAGTTCTTAATGAAACTTAACGTGGGCTAGATAATTGGTGTGTTTGTATGCAATTATTTATTTATTATTATTTATCCGTCTTCGAGTAATGTTCACCGATTACTAGAAGACGGCTTGACTGATTCCAATGATTCAAACGCTGTAACACCAGGCCTGTACTCAAGTTGGTCACATTTTTAGAAATTTTGTAATCTGTTTAGTATTATTCAGTAAATCTTGAAAATATTGTTGTAGTTGTGTACGGAGTAGTTCCTAATATGCCGCTAGATGACGCTGCTAGATACTAAATGGCGACGACGAGTTCATTTTGATTTGTAGTAAGCTAGATGGCGCTCTTCGCGACTTTAAAAATTGTGAAATAAAAACTTTTTATAAAAAAAGTAAAAACCAACTTCAAAAAGTAAAACATAAGCCTTTTGGAGTCGTGCCAAAAAAAGTAAGAAAAATAAAACATAGAAATGCAATATAGAATTCCTCGGCTAGCACCGACTCCAAAAACCTATTTTTTTTTACTTTCTGAAGTCGGTATTTATTTTTGTAATTTCGATAGTTTTTGTTTTTGCTTGTTATTTTTCAGTTCTTTCGGTCTCTTTTGCATTTAAAGTAAAAACGAAGAAAACTAAACTTCTACACTATGTAACTGTGCAACCCCTTCAAATGTAATTTGTTTGCTGTCTATACGAATATAATGAAGAGGAAAGATTTGATTGTTTAGTTGTTTACATTGCATAGGCTTCAAAACTACTGAACGGATTTAGATGAAATTTACTACACAGATAGTGGCTATCCAAGCCTGGCTATAAAAATAGAATACTTTTTATCCCGATCTTCCCACGGGAACGATAACCACGCGGGTGAAACCGCTAGCGGCCGCTAGTATTGTGTAAAGAACGTAATCTCATAGAAATTTAACACAATAAGGACGTGTCGCGCAAACTGTCGTCCTTTGATGTCGCTCGTGTCTAGGGTTGTCAAACATCAGAGTTTGCTCTGATTTGTATAGTTTGGAAAGCGTCAGGCTGGAATACAAATAATGTAACCGTACGGTTACTGCTAACCGTACTCACAGTCCTATATCGAGATAGACGGTAAAAGTTTACCTACCTTGCGCACCAAAGGTATGATCCACGGTCAAAGTTTTACGACCACAAGTCAGTCCGCTCCAGACCATTGCTATGAAAACACGCGTCACTCGGAAACGAAAATGGTTAGTTGTGCAGTGCTTTCTTGTAAGAGCTTGTCAATAACATTTACACATCACTAAATCTCGCTCGTGATGTCATCGTAGGTACGAAAAATTCGACACGCTAGGTTCTCATACAGTTTGAAGCGCTCTTTTCGTCTATCTCGATATAGGTCTGTGACTGTACTCTAGAAATCGAAAGTTTTTTAATTGGTAAAAGAAAAGTTTGGGGAAAAATGATAATATATAATATGAAAAATTAAAAAAAAAAATATCGGGGAATCCTTATCCTAAAAGGATGACGTTTAAAGTGTTGGTTAAGAACTGTTTTATGACCTGAACGAATTTACAACATTTTGTCGTAATAGGACTTTAAATAAATTAAACTTTGACATTTATTTTGTATGTATGATATTAAAATAGTATTCCAAGTTATTTGACATTTTGATTATTGGCCTCTTAGGTTTATTTGAGCCTAGCTAGTTTTGTTTTGACGCATTTAATGAACATTATTTTATTGACTTTTTGACATTGTTATTGTGTGCAAGACTGGACATTTTGATTTTTATGGAATATTTTTGTGTTGTTAATTTTAATCTTGCTTTATAGTATTTATTTCTTATTATTTGACAGGTTGATTATTAATTTGTTTTATTTATTGTTAAATTTAATTTCGTTTCATATTATTTATTTCTTTTAACAATTGGATATATAATAAATAATAATGCATGACGACTGAAATGTTTGCATATAAAACATGTATGAACTCTATAATTATCATCAAGATCAAAAATTGTACCATGTTTTCTGTAAATAAACAATTTCTATTCTATTATACTAGCACCTCGTCCTCAAGATAAGTATCCTGAAATTATGTAATATTATTATTCACAATGTAGTAACGCATATTAGTTACCGTTCCTGCACTATAGTTGAGAGAAAAAAAAAAAAAACAATTTCTTACAGTGGCCACCCCGTTCAACAGGCAGCCATCTTGTGTCATTCGCATTTTAGTGCTTAACCGTTCTGTCACGATTTTTTAAAAAAATGCCGAAACGTAAACAAAATTCTAATGATTTTGAATATTTTAATGACAAACTCAAAAAGCTGAAAAAGAAACTTAAACGGGCGCAAAAACAAAAGGCGTCGGCGCCTTCGTCCGATAGTGAATCCACGGAAAACTCACCTATGCGAGCATGTAAGTACCTACCAATTACCAAAGCAATTCTTTACTTCTAAAAATAACAATAACCACGGCTTTATAACACAAACCCAGTCACTTTTATTTAATGACTCGGTCGGGGCACTTATGTATGTATTTGATTATATTGTGTACATACCTAAATACGACAAAATGCATTCGAGCTGATCATCGGACAGTCTCACCGCATTTAAATGTGTCGTAATTGCTTGATATGTTATTAAAAACTAATGCAATTTCGAGCTGATCTATGGACTGTCTCATCGCATGGTAATTTATCTATAACAAAATGCAACTCGAGCTGATCTATGGACTGTCTCACTGCATTTTGTAGGTAACTTAATGTAATCGGGCTGCTCTTTGGACTGACCCACACATTATACAAACAAATTGTGATATCTAATCTTCTTTGTTGTGTGATATAAATCTTTCAAATTAAATAGTGACTGCTATTTTGAACAAGTTTGGTTTGAGTACCTACTCATGCAATTAATGTTCTTTTCAGATAATGAGCTATTAGAAGAGCCCATTATTGACCTTGAGGGTACTGAGAATATTCTAGAAACTCTAGAATGTGAACAAATAATACCGGAAGTGACCAATATAGAGGTAGCTCAGGAATGTGCTCTTACAAATATAGACCCTAGTGAGATTGTAAACAAAAACTCTGAAAACACTTTGGAAAAAGAGATTTTAGAAGTCCTTGGTGAGGATCCTTCTAGCACAGTGCAGTATGGGGAAGATATTCATAAGGAACTTGCATCCCGGCTGCAACATATTACAACCAATGGCTTAACCAAAGAAGCTAGGAAAGAGCTGCAACAAAAATACTTGCTCCCTTCAAACGCAGTCCTTTTGGGCGCACCTACAATAAATATTGAGATAAAAGCAGCGCTACCAGAAACCTTGATAAATCGGGACAAAGCCATAGAAGCAAAGCAAAAGCTTCTAGCTTCTGCCATTTCCTGTATAGCATCAGCTACCTCATACCTACTGGAACCTAAAAACAAAAATAATGATTTGTTAAAGAAATTAATGGATGCAAATAAATTGCTATGTGACGTTCAACACTCTGACTCCCTAACTAGGAGAATGTTTAGTACATCTGTACTGAAAAAAGATGTCAAGTCCCAGATAACTAATACTAAGATTGATAAATTCCTATTCGGGGAGAACTTGGCAGATACACTCAAGACTGCCAAAGCTGTGTCCAAATCTAGTGCTGAAATAAAATACAGTAATATAAGAAAGGACAGAAGACCACAACCTTTGACATCAAAAGCCAATCATTTAAACGTGAAAGCACAGGTGGCTCCACCCCGGAGACCACCTGTGACAACCCGGAAGATTCATCAACCTGCCTCTCACCAGAATCGTCCCGGCGGATCATCCAGGACGTCATTGCAGCAGCAGAAGACGAACAACTATCGCCGTTAGAGGAGGTAAATTATGCTGGTCGCTTATCAAAATTTTATAAACAATGGCAACGCATTACTGACGACAAAACTATCTTGTCCTGGATCCAAGGCTACAAAATAGCTTTTGATAGCCCTGTACAGCAAAATTCAGTCACTAAACCACCTGCTCTTTCATCAAAAGAGTTTACTCAAATTGATGAAGCTCTATCAGAACTTATTAGTATTGGAGCTGTTTCAAGTTGTAGACCTTGTCACAACCAGTTTATCTCTAGCATATTCATAAGACCAAAACCAAATGGTAAGGCGCGTTTAATATTAAACTTAAAAAATCTAAATAAACATATAAAAACCAATCATTTTAAGCTGGAAGACATACGCACTATTCTCAAACTTGTCTCAAGAGATTCACTAATGGCAACAATAGACCTAAAGGATGCCTATTTTTTAATAAAAATACATGAACAATCCCGGAAATACTTCAGATTCTACTTTAATGATACTCTTTTTGAATTTAACGCATTACCATTTGGTCTTAATACGGCACCATACATTTTTACAAAAGTAATGAAACCTGTGGTAAAATTACTAAGAGCAGCAGGCTATTTATCATCTATTTATTTAGACGACTTGTGTTTAATAAATAACTCATATGAAGGCTGTGTTGATAACGTTGAAATAACTAAAAAACTCCTCACTAGCTTAGGTTTCATTATAAACCTAAACAAGAGCGTTTTGACTCTATCAACAAGATGTAAATATCTTGGCTACATCATTGATACCAATGAACTTAACATCCAGCTGCCCCCTGATAAAAGAATTAGATTATGTAATGAAACCCAAAAAATCATGAAACTTAAAAAGTGCACAATTAGGTACTTTGCCCAATTTGTTGGACTATTGGTATCCGCTTGTCCTGCTATAGAGTACGGTTGGCTCTATACCAAACAACTAGAACGCTGTAAATATCTTAATCTTCTGGGACATGGCGATTATGACAAAACCATGTCAATTCCTACCTCCTTATACCAAGATCAAAGTAGTTCTCGGTGGAGATTTTAACATAAATGTACTAAAAAGTAATAAAAAAACGTCAGACTTCCTTGATTTAATGTTAGAGTTCAAATTGACACAGCATATTAATAAACCGACACGCAAAGACGCATGCTTAGATCATATTTTTACTAATTTTAATCCCAAAAAATTAAACACAGGTGTAAAAGAACATGGGTTTTCAGACCATGCAGGTACATTTATATATTTAACAAAAAACTTGCAAACAAAAAATGTCGAGTGGTTTACAGTAAAACGATTATATAATAAAAAAGCAATTGATGACTTCAAATTACAGCTAAGTTTATTGAATTGGAACGAAATAATAAATTCTCATAAAAATGTCAACGAAAATTATAATACTTTCCATCATATTTTATTGGAAAAATTAAATCAGTGTATACCAAAAAGAAAAGTTAAGTTAAAATCTAATTTAAAAAGATATTGGTTAACTCAAGGTTTAAGAAAGTCGTGCAAAAATAAAAGATTACTTAAAATTCTAACTTCTAAATCAAATAATTCAATCCTAAGACAACATTATAAACAGTACGAAAAAATATTAAAAAAGCTAATAAATCGTTCTAAAAAAATTCATTATAAAAATAAAATAAGTTGTTCAAATAATAAGATCAAGACAATGTGGAATATAATAAATGAGAAAACCAATAAAATAAACAAAATATCAAAATGTAATATAGAACTAAATATAAATAAATCTCTAAGCTCAGACCCTAAATTAGTTGCAAATACATTTAATGAGTTCTTTGCTTCTATCGGCCTGTCCGAATCTCAGCGGCAGAGCAGCAACAGAGCCGGCGCCCCAACAGCTGGCTGCGCCCGCGGCCGCCCCGTGCAGAACCCTATCGAAAATTCGATGTACCTCAGCCCGGTCGACTTCAGTGAGGTCCACAAAATAATTAAAAACTTAAAGAATAAAAAAAGCTGTGGTGTCGACGAGGTGCCGCCTAGCTTAATAAGAGAGTGCGCCGATGATTTAACTTTAGCGTATAGTTTGTTGATAAATCAGTCATTTACTGAAGGCGTTTTTCCCGATTTATTAAAAAATTCATTGATTAAACCAATACACAAGAAAAATGACAAAACTGATCCCAATAATTACAGACCTATCGCTATTTCACCAACAGCATCTAAAATTTTTGAAAAGGCAATGTATGATCGAGTCATAAAATTTTGTGAAAAATACAAAATTTTCGATGATTCACAAAATGGTTTCCGGAAAAATCGCTCTACAATTCTAGCCGTATACAGATACATTCAGGAAATAATTACATTATTAAACAATAGACAATACGGTGTAGGAATGCTGTTAGATATGACTAAAGCATATGACAGGGTCCAGCACAATATCTTGCTTAATAAACTGTACAGTGTAGGGATTCGCGGATCCGCTCACAAATGGTTTGCATCATATCTGAAGGACAGGCGTCAGTTCGTGGAAATCGAATATTTTGATAATGATACAGGGAACATCACACACGTACGCTCCGATTGTAAAATTGTAAACGCTTCGATCCCGCAGGGCTGCGTAGTCGGATGTCTCTTATTTCTAATATATATTAATGACCTCCCAAAAACCATAGAAGAGACCTGCGTTTTGTTTGCTGATGACATCTCCCTACTCACATCATGTAATAAAAACAATAATATAAACGAAAACTTAGATTGCTTAGTCGCTAAAACATCAGACTGGTTAAATGACCACAACTTGAAACTTAATTTTTCTAAAACTAAAATCATGACATTCCATCCCCCTCAAAAAGCAGCATTAAATATAAATTATAATTATAAAGGTACAAAACTAGAATGTGTAGAAGAGTTCTCATTATTAGGCATAATTATAGATAGGCACATTAACTGGAAAGCCCACGTACAAAAAATTAAATCTAAACTATCAAGCTTTTCCTATGCACTGCGCGAAGTAAAAAAGACTACCGATATAGAAACGGCAATAGTTACTTATTACGCCTACGCGCATGCTTGGCTAAGTTACGGAGTGGTGCTGTGGGGCAACAGCACGGACGCGGCTGTGCTACTCACCATGCAAAAGAAATTAATCCGCATCATAGCCAACATAGAACAAACGGAGAGCTGCAAACCATACTTTAAAAAATATTCAATACTGCCTCTACCTTGTCTATATATCTTAGAGGTTTGCAAATTTGTACGTAAGCATAGCGAATTTTATAAAAAACGACAAGATAATCCGTCTAAATATCCGTCGCGATACCAAAATAAATTAATGTTACCCGGTTCCAGACTAAAATTAACATGTAATAGTACATTGCATGCGTCCATTAAAATATATAATCAATTACCATCTTTAATAATTAATGAAAGTAAACATTCTTTGTTTATAAACCAATTAAAAAAATTTCTTATAAATAAATGCTATTACAGTTTACATGAATACTTCAACGACACTATTAAATAAAAAAAGGTATTTAAAAATCTGTCATCTAAAATTACTTTGTGTCATAATTGTTTTTTTTTCTAATTTTTATATTTTTTTTATTTTTTGGATGTAAAACTTTGCTATCTAATGTTAATTAGCGCCTCCTCTCTTCTAAACCCTATTGCGTGCCCGTCAGGGTCCATGATGATCTTTTATTTATGTTCACCATCTTTCGTGTACATTATGGAATGCAATAAATAATTGAGTATTGAAAAAAGATCTAAAATGGTGGCTACAGGCTGTCCCTCACGCTATGAAATCAATCAGAGACGACAGCTACAAGTTAGAGATATTTTCTGACGCCTCAACAACGGGGTGGGGGGCTGCCTGTGGTACAGAAACTGCCAGTGGTCCATGGTCCAACAAAGAACTTGAGTACCATATAAATCAATTAGAACTTCTAGCCGCATTCATAGCTCTCAAAATATTTGCTAAAGAATGTACTAACTGTAAAATTTTAATGCGTATAGATAACTCAACTGCGATAAGCTATATTAATCGAATGGGGGGCATACAGTTTCCCCACTTAACAGAAATTACAAAATCTATTTGGCAGTGGTGTGAACAACGTAAGATTTTTATTGTCGCTTCATACATAAAGTCTATTGATAATGATGTTGCAGATGCGGAGTCAAGACGCTCACACCCAGATATTGAGTGGGAATTAAATGATGCTGCTTTTAAAACAATAACTAAGAAACTAGGTTTTCCCGAAATTGATCTGTTTTCTAGTCGGATAAATAAAAAATGTGATTTATATGTGTCATGGAAAAAAGACCCGGATGCATTTACTATTGACGCCTTTACCATAAACTGGAAACAATTTTTTTTCTATGCGTTCCCTCCATTTTCCATGATCCTTAAAACTCTCCGTAAAATAATATCAGACGATGCTAAAGGTATCGTAGTTGTACCCATGTGGCCAACACAGCCATGGTACCCATTATTCAGACAACTCCTCGTATCTGAACTATTAATTTTCAAGCCTGACGATAATGTGATTGTCTCCCATTCCAGCGAAGGCAAGATACACAAGAACCTTACCCTGGTTGCCGGAGTCTTGTGCGGGCGGCGCTATTGAAACGGAGTATACCACCATCGTCCATAGAAATTATGTTGGCATCACTAAGTGATAACTCCATCAAACAATACAACGTTTGCTTAAGACGATGGCACAATTTCTGTCTCCAAGAAAACCGTGACGTATTTGAGGCCCCAATTCCAATAATCATATACATTTTGACAAAACTTTTTCAATCTGGTGCTCAATATGGCACACTAAACACCTACAGGGGTGCTCTTTCTCTCATAATCGGTTCACACATATCCACAGATGACAGAATCAAAAGATTTTTCAAGGGCGTCTTTAGACTAAGGCCCCCAATACCTAAATACGAAGTAACATGGGACACCACCAAGGTGTTAGATGCTCTAAGTGAATGGTATCCTAATGATACTCTCCCTTTAGAGAAACTTACCAAGAAATGTGCTACCTTGCTTGCCTTAACAACAGCACATAGAGTGCAAACACTCAATAAAATTCTTGTAAGTAATATAGAATCTAACTCATCCCAAATTACTATTAAAATACCAGACCTAATTAAAACCTCCAGAGCAGGCTCTAACCAACCTATACTTTGCATACCATTCTTTAAGGATAAACTTAACATCTGCCCAGCTACAACTTTATTGTGCTATATAAGAAAGACTACTACACTTCGACAAGAAGAAAATCTATTCATAGCTTTTAAAAAACCGTATAAAACAGTCAGCGCACAAAGCATCAGTCGGTGGATTAAGAGCACCCTTAAGGATTGTGGAATTGATGTCTCCATATTCACGGCGCATAGCACCCGGCACGCCGCTACCTCTAGAGCATTCCAAAAAGGCGTCAATATTGATGTCATCCGAAAAACCGCAGGATGGAGCAGTACCTCCACGACCTTCGGGAAATTTTATAATAGGATTGTAAGCAACCCTAACGATCAGGGCACATTAGCTAGTGCAGTTTTTAGGACTTAGAATTAAGATTAAAGTACCTCAGTTAGTTTAAGTACTAAATAATTAATTATGTAAGTTCATTAGTGATTGGCTACTAAACTACTAAAATATCAATGAATGTTATTACATATTTGTAGGTGATGTTCACAAATAAAACTGTTGATTATAAAAAATATATATATTTTTTATCATCTCCATATGATATTCCCAAATCTCAAGTACTCTCAACCTCTACATTGTGAATAATAATATTACATAATTTCAGGATACTTATCTTGAGGACGAGGTGCTAGTATAATTAATGATTAAACGAACTTACCAAGTGAAGTTCTATCATAATTATACGAAGCACCTCGTCCGAAAAGATAAGTATCACCCTCCCAAATCCCAACCCAATAAAGGATTTGGTAATATCACATCTCTTAAAACTCTGAACAAAATGACACAAGATGGCTGCCTGTTGAACGGGGTGGCCACTGTAAGAAATTGTTTTTTTTTTTTTCTCTCAACTATAGTGCAGGAACGGTAACTAATATGCGTTACTACATTGTGAATAATAATATTACATAATTTCAGGATACTTATCTTTTCGGACGAGGTGCTTCGTATAATTATGATAGAACTTCACTTGGTAAGTTCGTTTAATCATTAATTATATTCTATACAGTCGACATTAAAATGGATTTTGGCTAGGTCAGCATCAGTAGCACACGCCATTGATCGATTCTGAAATGAAGTACCTCTAAAGCATATTTCCTAACAGAAGTACAAATTACAATTGTTCATCATATTATTTAGCTATAACAACACCCAGATACAGTACAAACAAAAAGTTTATTACATGGATGTTTGGTGGGGTTCATACTCACGGCCCCTGGTATGATCTGTACCGCAGCTCCTTGTGGTTCGTCAAATTAAAATAAATTTATCAAGAACATATATATAGTCAACGCACAGCCCAAACGGCTGAACCGATTAAGCTGAAATTTTGCATACCTCCTCCTTCCTCCTTCCTTTAACGATGAAGGCGATTTTCTGATATTCCCACGGAAACGGTATATTGTTATTAGACTACCTAGTTACCTATATTAATATTCAATTAATGTTTTTTGGCTACTCGGTCAGAGGTTTTTTTTTTCATCGAAAGCCATCTCAAAGCCACGACGACGTTTGCAGGTTATATAATTACGAGTTAGTCGTCAAAAATGAAGGTAGTAGCAGCCCTACCAACTCTGCAATAGATCCGAGCCAATCGTCGCGTCGTCACATCGTGACCTTCGTCGTTATTGCGACCGCCGAATATCGCTCACGTCTCGCGATCCTCACTTTGATTGTTATTATGTTCTTTCTTCAAAGCTTGTGTTCAATCTAAGCTTAGCAGTGTATAGGCGTTGTTCCATATTTGATTTCGGTTCATCGTGATTGATCTTTTCAATCATTTTCTTTTGGTGATAAAAAGATAGAAACGAATCTTCTTCTTCTTATCGAGTGAGGATTAGTGGCCACCTCTGGTGTCAGAGTTTATCAAAGCGCCTATAAGGCCTCTAACTTGGCTTAACGACTGTAATCAAATGACAACAGCCGGGACCGACGGTTTAACGTGCCAATGAACGTTATAATGTCACTTTACGGTCACCCATCCTACACCTGACCGGGCCGAACATTGCTTAACAAACGTGATCAAATACGATCAGTCAGTCAAGCGCAGCCATGAGCGCTTCTAAAAAACAGAAACGAATGATATACGCTTATGATTGCCGTGCCACGTACATCTGACATTTAAACAGTGATTATTAGTCTAATTAACCTACTATTTTATAAACAACGTTTATCTATACTTATTTTAAAAAGAGGAAAGATTTGATTATTTATTTGTTTGTTTGCATTGAATAGGCTCCGAAACTACTGAGGGGATTTGGATGGAATTTGGTACACAGATAGTAGATAGCCTGTTTATGAACATAGGATACTTTTTATCCCGATATTCCCACGGGAACGGGAACCACGTGAGTGAAACCTCGAGCGGTCGCTAGTCTTCTCATAAATTATCATAGTTTCACTCCATTTATCCCATGCGAGTTTGCAGACCATCAATGGTGCAACTAAATAATTAGTAAATTTTAACCATCAATCTTACAGCCACATCAGCGACGCCACATTATGGCATTGTTTGTTGTAAGGATGTCATCCAGAAGCAGTTGTGATAGCTTGCCAATACAACGCCTAACAATAGTGTCCAAAAATGGGCTTGAAAATAGAAAATACATAAATAAATAATTGCATACAAATACACTTATTATCTAGCCCACGTTAAATTTCATGAAGAACTTGTGTTATGGATACTAGATAACTTATAAACATACACAAATACTTTTTTTTTTGTTTAATACACACATAATTAAACACCCAGACCAAGACAAATAGACATGCCTGCCCATTCCTGCACACTAATATTTGTCTTGTCCGGGGATCGAACCCGGGACCTCTGGCGCAGAAGGCGGGTTTAGTATCCCTGCGCCAAACAAGTCGTCAAATCAAATAAATAAATCAATATATTTCTGTGCCCTACAGGGTTCACTACACTACAGGGTCCACAATGAACTAATATATTGTAAAACCATTATACTTTGTGGAAAAGCAATAAACAAATGTGAAATATAACTTGGTATTTGACTCTTGAATTAGATGAACGTCTCGAACTATTTAAAACGTTATACAGCAAAAGCTCTTTTCGAAATGCGAATAATTTTATTAAAATTTTGCAAATAGAAAAATATCGTTAATAATTCGTTCGTGGTATCGACGGGCACACAAGTCTCCGTCAACGCAAAGTTAATATAAAAATCTATAATTGTATAAATCCCAGGCGACCTGGATCCGCGAGATTTATTGAATTGAAAGACTATGATTTACGATCTTCACATTTACAAATTTTTACTCAGCTTTATTGAAAATTATTAAGTCAGTCACGCATCGAAGTCCTGGGAAAGCCCCACATAACTGCCGCCAAACAGTGGATGCATTTCCCCTCGATAAGAAAAACTACATGATCTTCTCAAACCTTAAAAAACTAATCACGACAAAACCCGATTTCGCAACCTTTGAAATCACAAAAAAAATAGCTGGAAAAAATAGCTAAGAGTGGAACTCCTTGCCTCAGTCTGTGTTTCCTGACACTTACAATTTGGGGGTCTTCAAGGCACAAGTGAATATGTATCTTCTAGGCAAGCGCGTTACATCCTAGATCGCATCTTCGCTTTCCATCAGGCAAGATAGCGGTCAAGCACTTTACTTATCTAAACATAAAAAAAGCTTTTTCATATAAATTTATATTTGAAATCCGCTAAAAATATGTGATTGAAACTGCATTTTTGTTTTTGCGACTACGCTAATAACCCTATGGCAACTCCTCGTCACCTTTTACAAAATGCTGCTTTTCCAGGTGCAGGGACGGTACATATTGAGGAGTTCTCCCGATACTTCATCACCAGCTCCACTTCATCACATGCATTGAGTCGAGCAAAAATTGCTTATGACCCACATTAAAGTAATCGTATCGCTTACGTGAAATGGTCATAGGAACTATTAACCCACATGTTACTACCATCGTTTTAAAACAACAAATAAGAGCACACCCCAAAATTTATAAAAATATTTAAGAAAATGTGGATGATTTACATTTTACTAGTGTTTCTTATAAACAATACTTTTCCAAACTTCCACTGGGGAAGTGTTTTTTCATATTTGTTTTCCTACATCATTTAATATTTATTAACCTGCATACGAAAATCATCAAATTCAATGTAATATTTTAAATCCGTAACATCTGGGTTAAATAAGTATTTAATAGTTCCTATGACCATTTGTGGTTTTCATCACCAGTTCCACTTCACCAAATGGTGCTTTCCGGAAGTATATGCATAAGTTACTATAGAAAACACCGAAATCGCTATAAGAGTGCCTATAATAATTAAAGAGTTCCCTGGGTTTCTCCAGGATCCCATCATCAGATCCTGACATGATGACAATGGGACCACATGGGAAGTATACCCTTTCGAACAAAAAAAGAATTACTCAAATCGGTTCAGCCTTCTTCGAGTAATCGAGTAACATACATAAAAAAGACGGGTTGCACTCCGGGAGTGCCGGCAGAAGTGAAAACTTGATTATTAACGTTGAGCATGTTTGATATTTTGGAATGGTTAGGGAATAATTTTGCACCAATTGCTTTATCAGTATAAAAGTACTATCATTTATGTGGTAGAATACAATATTCATTTATTGCGCTATCGTACACAAACATGACAAACCATATTAAAGTGAACGTTAAGTTAGGTAATAAGATATAAGAAAACATTAGTTATTATAGAGAATCGAAAAATATATATTGACAATAAAACAAGAGACAAGTAAAAGACATTGTCAACAGTCTGTCGCTAAGCAACCGAGACCATAGTCAACCTGTCACCTCAACATTCTCCATCCGTCCTACGCTTTTTCGATCAGGTCACGTGTCCTGACGCGAGTTTAAGATTTTATACCCATTACAGAAAAAGTGCTCAACGCCGCTAAAGAAGTTTTCACTTCAAAAAAAGATTCTGTCGATATCAGAACCACCTCCTGTTTTTGAAGTCAGTTAAAAACGAGCTCAATAGAAATCAAAAAATAATAAATAAATGTTTTTACTTGAAAATAACAACGAAACAGTCTCCATATTGCTCGGACGGGACTTAAGCTGACACTTGGATCTCCAGTCCTATCCTTTAAATATTCCGATCATGTCCTAATAATTTTTGAAGTGTAAACTTCTTTAGCGGCGTTGAGCACATCAGAGTTTAAAATTTTTGGGATGGGTACAAAATGTTAAAGTCGTGTCAGGGCACGTGATCCTTTGACCTATTTCAAATTACATTAAGTCTCACACTTGAAAGATTAACGTATATTAGTTAATAACAATCATTATTATAAAGATCTCTCATTACTACCAACTTTCACATTGATGCCAGGTCAGTTTTAATGGATTTACCTGGCAAATCAAGTCAAGATTTAGTGGATTTTGATCGTTATTTTCGTTTAAGCGGTTTTCACTTTTGCCGGCACTCCCAGAGTGCAACCCGTTGTTTTTGAAGTGAAAACTTCTTTAGCGGCGTTGAGCACTTTTTCTGTAATGGGTATAAAATCTTAAACTCGCGTCAGGACACGTGACCTGATCGAAAAAGCGTAGGACGGATGGAGAATGTTGAGGTGACAGGTTGACTATGGTCTCAGACTGTTGATAATGTCTTTTACTTGTCTCTTGTTTTATTGTCAATATATATTTTTCGATTCTCTATAATAACTAATGTTTTTTTATATCTTATTACCTAACTTAACGTTCACTTTAATATGGTTTGTCATGTTTGTGTACGATAGCGCAATAAATGAATATTGTATTCTACCAAACCGTCTTTTTTATTTCTTACTTAAGAACAATCACAATGATTGAAATTAATGTAAACCTAAACTCCTTTACTTTTCGCCTCAGATCGAAAGTATTCAGGTCCGCGATGAAATATCGCCTCGTTTGTTACCGCGCCCAATAACTCGGGCTTATTTGCTTACACAAGCCGACGAGGCCTTAAAACTCTGGAGAATTAGGGCAGGAAAGATATTCTGCTTAGTGTGCTTCTTAGGATGCCCGATCCTATTATTTTTATATTTAATTAAGTTATTATTTTTCGAATTGCATTTTTTTTCATTTGCATTGCGTTGTATTATTATGACGCATTAAAAACTGAGTTCACCAACTGTCGATAAGCGTTGTGTCTTTTTTTTTATAGACGAGGGGAGACTTTTAGTCTTTATCATACCTGATGTTAAGTATTGATAAGGTTGAAGATGGAAGCGAGCCTCTCCCGGAATCCTCAATCGTTGAGGAACTGGCTATCTTATCTCTCTGCCGGAACATAACAATGCTGAAATCATTGTTGTTATGGCGTCAGACTTAGATAAGATGGTGGTAGCAAGCCAGGCGGACTTACAACAAGTCCTACCACCAACCAAACCGAATACAATCTCCGCTGGGAATCGAACCCGGGACCCCTGAGTCTCATACCGGTGGTTGTACCACCTGACCACAGAGGCGGTTGATACGGTTGTCCCTTCAAACTTTAAACAAACAATGCCAACTATTAAATGATGATAGCGTAATAGCACAATATCGTGCACTTTATTGAATAAAACAACTTATAGGTATTGAAAACCCAAAAAAAACATAAAATAACGCGCATAAAAGTAATGTGTTAAAAAGTAAAATAAATAGTTAGCGCGTTTTCAGTTCGCAAAGAGCTAATCCGTCAGTTAATCAATTTGCTTGGACCTTTTTTTATGATATTTTGCAGTTTTCATTGCTATTTTATATTGATGATAAATTTTAAATAGAAAAATATTGTAATATATTGTTTAATTTCATACCACCAGGAAGGATAGATGACAAGATATTATGAAGTGCACGTAAGAATCAATGTCACCACCTATCTTTGACTGTATGTATAAGTGTGCGGGAACCCTAAGCAATAATGTTTAATACCTTTTCACAAAATAGTTTAACAAAAAGAATTTGAAGCAACAGCTTTGATAGGTTGAAATTTATATTATAACTTAACTCTTTAACCTCTTTTTGCGGGATCCATAAATCCATCTCATAAATTAGGGTTTGAAAAGAAAGTTTAATCCCAAGTCGTAAATAAGAGTGGCCAGAGACGGCTCTCCGGATTAACGTCCCGTCTTTAGGTGCCATAAAGCCTCCTGGATCCCACAACACTGATTGATTTATTCAAGAATAAATACATAAATACTGAATGGACAGATGAAAGAACATTTCTGGGTGAATCTTAGATAATTTAGGTATTTTTCTCAAACATGCTTGGAAATATGAGTTTTATTTTGACAACCTTCTTCGAGATAAATCGATATTGCTGTACTGGCCACATACACGCGAGCAGCGGCCGGCAAAAGTTGTATGAAAATCCATATCTGTCGTGTTTTGCGGCCAAATAAATTACATATTAAACTCATATTTGTCAAGTAATTTAAAAAATGGACCGATCTTTTACTTCGAAATATGGCAACCAAGGAGGTAACTTAACAAAGGTTTTATATAAATTTCGAACTGGCTTGCAAATAGAAAGCTGTTTTCGAAAAAAACAACAAATGAAAACTTTAACGCGGGAAAAAAGATTGTTGTTCGTTGTTCGTCTGATTTCGAAAAGTAGTTTTAATTTCCGCGCGTTATTTGGGTAAAAGTACTTTACAAGCCTTGGCCACAACTAGGAATTGATGGACTTACGTATGTGTGCCTCGGTTTCGCCTCGGTTTAACATGTACGTCCATCAATGCCTCTTTTGCTGGCCGCTGCAGTAATGTACTATTTTGATATTTTATCGAAATGAAATATTCTTCATTCAATTGAGCTATAAACAAGCTTTTTTGAATTGTCTGTTTTACCCTACCACCCACTCAACATCGTATCCATTGAAATATACCTAACTGATTTATTTTATTATTGTTTAATTGAATTCCATACGATTTTTAAGCAAATACGTTTCTTTTAGAGTTTCTATATTTGATTCAATTTATCATTCATGCACGACGTGCAAACGAGAATAATCGTAACATAGCAAAACAGCTTCTTAAATTCTAAAACTTCTTAGCTTCTTATGGCCGAGTATTCCAAAATATTTCTATTCTTCTTCTTCTTATCGAGTGAGGATTAGTGGCCACCTCTGGTGTCAGAGTTATCAAGCCGCCTATAAGGCTACTGATTTCAAAGTCAAAGTCAAAGTCAATATCATTTATTCAGTCTAGGCTGTTACAAGCACTTATGAACGTCAAAGAAGCTATGCCATCGGTTCACAAACCCTACGGCGGGAGACCTTGTAACGAGAAGAACCGGCAAGAAACTCGTCAAGGGCTGTTTTTTTCTCCCTGTTTTATTTCATACAGAGTCGTCAAATTGAAAAATGACCTTAACATATCAGTAAGGTCAATTTCCATCACAAAAATAAATACTAATTATAATATTCAATTTTATGGTTATTGTAACCGTAAACAATTTTCAACTGGCAAAGAAAGACTTATCTATCATACATTACAATATTTCTCGCATTACAAGATTACTGTACTGCAAGTTGTGAGGAACATACAGGTCAGTATCAATTTATTTTAGAAAAAAAATATTTAACCTTTAAGCACAAGATTAAGATAAGCAGACTGAAGTAGACCCATTTCCGCTGGCGGCACCCGTTCACGAGCATGACGCATGAACCAGCCATCGCTTCGCTCAACCATATTTTAGGGAACGTAACGACCCGCCTCACACGACACCGCCGAAGAAACGTTTGAGTGAGCATGACGTACTTCAGGTACTTATGTTAAGCTGTATAAATATATAAAAAAAAAAATAACAACAGCAATAAAAAGAAAGATAAAAGTGCATTAATGTAAGACACAACCTACAATGTTAGTAGAAGACGCATCAGCTTCAGCATCAGCATTTAGCTTAACGACTGTAATCAAATGACAACAGCCGGGACCGACGTGCCCTCCGAAGCACGGAAGCGCTCAGTTATAATGCCACTTTACGGTCACCCTTCCGACACCTGACCGGGCCGAACTTTGCTTAACAAACATGATCGAATACGATCAGTCTGTCAAGTGCGGCCATGAGCGCTTCAATTCAATATTTTTCTATATTTATCATAAATTCTAAAACGTTTCGTTATCGAGAAAAGTGTTTAATTTGGATTTTGTGATTTATTACAACCCTACAGATATCCAATCCCTTTAATTTTAAGACTATTCTTAGGTAAGGTCTATAGATATTCTTCAATTTCGTGTGCCCTCCATTCTTTGAAGTTTTAATTATTTATGATCTCATTGTATTCGGCAGGCGCTTTTCGTCTTTGTATTATAGTTTTGATCTACTCACAGAACACAGAAGCAAGAAAGAGCATTTAGAACTGAAATAAGTGTTCTCAAAACAGACAGTAGTTACTTACTGAAACATGTGGTCTCTAAAAACTGACATTTTTCAATAATAAACTGCTTCTGTGTTTCGAGCAAAAAAGTGGTGACGCATGATAACTACTAATTCTTATTTACTACGCTATAGGTAAGAAGTACGCGATTTTTGTTATAAAACTAAAGAATGCTTAGAGACATTACAAATCTGGTATTAGATATTAGGCTATCTACTATATGTGTACAAAATTTCATCCAAATCCATTCAGTTTTTTTTTATTGTTGGACAGGTAATGCGCTTTACCGCTATCTTGCCTGATGGAAAGCAAAGATTCGATCTAAGATGTAAAGCGCTTGCCTAGAAGACACCTATTCACTCGTGACTTGAAGACCCCCAAATTGTAAGTGTTAGGAAACACAGACTCTGGCAAGGGGTTCCACTCTTTGGCGGTGCGGATGATAAATGCCGAGTCAAAACGCTTAGTGCGACTCTTGGGTATATCAACCATATAATTGTGGCACCTGTTTGTACGTCTGGTTGTCCGGTGAAAAAATGGGGATGGTGGAATGCGGTCGTGCAATTGCGCTGCACACTCCCCGAAATGTAACCTATAGAATACGGATAGACCAGCAACCTTCCGTCTATGTTCAAGGCTCTTCAATTTATTATTGCCGATGAGCTTCTTGACCCTCCTTTCGATGGACTCAATAGTCTGGAGTTGGTATTGGGCAGAACCATCCCAAAGATGAGAACAGTACTCCATACACGATCGAATAAATGAGCTATGCATACTATTATTATAAAGAGAAAAGATTTGATTGTTTGTTTGTTTGCATTGAATAGGCTCCGAAACAACTGAATCGATTTGGATGAATTTTGGTACACAGATAGTAGATAGCCTGGTTATGAACATACGAGGGGTGTTCATTAAGTAGTGAGAAAGACTAACCCCCATATTCTAAGTCGTTCCTCCAAAACTTTTTAAACCTCGTCGTGGGTAAAAATGGTAGTGTGCGCTAGGCCTAACACGGAGTGGCTACGTACTCTTTGGCTCTTCAAGGTCCTTACGGAGTTATGACTTAAAATACCGATTTCGAGGAGTATTTTGAAGAGGTTTTCAATGAGGTTTTGTTAAGTCGAGGACGAGTAAGTTTTGGAGGAACGAATTAGAATATGGGTGTAAGACGCAGTTATCTGTTGTTTTATTTTTCAATATAGTCACCTTTTAGGAGTATACACTTAGCATAAATTTTTCTAAACTTCAAATTCCTTTTTGAAAAAAAAAATTAACTGCTTAAAAAATGTGTACAGCAGCGATTACTGCGTCATCGTCATCACATTTCTGACCTCTGAGGAATCGCGGAAACAGATATAAATCATTAGGAGCGAGGGCCGGTCAATACGGCAGGTGCTCCATCAACTCAAACCCAGCATCTTTAATGGCAGCCATCGCAACTTTGGACTTGTGCGCGGGGCGTTATCGCGAAACAAAACAACTTTTGTGAGTTGATTCAACCCGAAACGTCGGGAAACCAAAAAAACCTCAAATATATTTCGGGTACTTATGATAAATTTTAATAGAAAAATATTAACTAGACTTAAGTCTCGGTAGCTCAGTGTTTAGATTGGATTAAAATCCATTTGTTTGGGCAAAGTATAACTTAGCTATTGTGACGTTTTAACTTGCACAATTTAAATTTTAACATAATTTTCTTATATTCATTTTTTTTTTGTAAAGCTGTTGGTTTGTTGTCTTTAATGCATGCCGTTGTCACCTTTAATTAAGGTTTCACTTTGTTCTGAATTTTATTTTGTGTGAGTCTTCTTTTTCTTTTTGTTTGGTGTAATCTTCTTGATGATCCAAATAAATAAATAAAAATAATAATAAATAAATTGGACCGGATTTCCAAAGGTCATGGGTTCGAGTCCCGTCTGAGAATTCACTTGTGGCCGAGTAAATTATTTTCCAATATTTTTCTATTTAAAATTTATCATAAAAATATTTCGGGTAAATAAATCGCACTAAATATTCCGCAAAAGTTGTTTTTTTCAACTTTTGCGAGTTTACCACGAAACGAAGAAAACAAATGACATCCAAAAAAAGCAAAAGAAACTCGAAAACTTTTCTTTTTTAATATTATTAATAAATGAGCTATGCCTGCCAGTATTTCTTTTCTCTTACCAAATAGTATATATGTCATTCTCATTACTTAATGAACATGAACATGAATGTAGGATATTTTTATCCCAATATTCCCACGGAAACTGGAACTACGCGGGTGAAACCGCGAGCGATCACTAGTCTATTATAAAACAACATTAATTTATAACTTAACGATACATTATTACTTAACGTAATGTTGAATATCATTACGATACTTATTATTACTAATAAGGTGTCTGGTCCTCTATTCTGTTTTGTATAATAACAGATAGATTAATACAATATAATAATATTTGATTGGTCGCGTCGCAGCCACGTGTGGGTCTGCCGCGATCCATCACGGACGCATGAATAAATGTAATTAATATCGGGGCCATCCATCAGTTGCTATTGCTCGTTCATTTCTCTTAATGTGGTTTATCTCGAATAATCATGGATACATGGATCTGGAGATAAAGAAGACCCTAGTAATTATAGACCAATTTCAATATTACCCGTCTTAAGTAAAATATTTGAAAAAATAATACTCGAACAGTTATTAACGCACTTTAATATGAATCATCTCTTGCATAATAAACAATTTGGTTTTACAAAGGGTCGGTCTACAACTGATGCTGGGGTCGCGCTATTAAAGCACGTCTTTAAGGCCTGGGAGGGATCGCAGAATGCTCTAGGCATTTTTTGCGACTTATCCAAAGCTTTCGATTGCGTAGATCATCAGACGCTGCTGTTGAAGCTTAACCACTACGGTGTAAAGGACAATGCTGAGAAGTTGTTACTGTCGTATCTCAGTTCGAGGACACAAACCGTTGATATTAATGGCGTAAAATCGTCCGGCTGTCTTGTAAAGATGGGCGTGCCTCAAGGCTCTATCTTAGGTCCGTTCCTATTTTTAATTTACATAAATGATTTACCATTCTTCGCAGATAAATTTTGTGAGATTGTCTTGTTTGCGGATGATACTTCCCTTATTTTTAACATTGACAGAAATCAAACTCATTATGACGATGTAAACATGGCACTCTCTCAAATTCTTACTTGGTTTGATGCAAATAACTTACAAATTAATGCAAGGAAAACCAAATGTATCCAATTTTCTTTGCCTAATGTAAAAGTCCTGCCAATAGATGTTGAAATTAAAAAAGATAAATTAGATTTAGTCGATTCAACTGTTTTCTTGGGTGTAACTCTAGACACTAAACTCCAATGGGCCCCACATATCGCGGCATTAGCTGGTAGACTTGGATCGGCGGCATATGCTATTAGAAAAATTAGACAGTTAACAGATGTTGAAACTGCTAGGATTGTAAATTTTAGTTATTTCCATAGCATCATGTCTTATGGTATTCTTTTGTGGGGGACAGCAGCTGATATAAACACTATATTCATTTTACAAAAAAGAGCAATAAGAGCCATTTACCAGCTAGGGTCTAAAACATCTCTTAGGGATAAGTTCAAAGAGATAGGTATATTAACAGCTGCATCTCAATTTATTTTGAACTGTATAATTTTTGTTCGTCGCAATCTATCAGAATATACCAAACATAGTGATGTGCACAATCTTAATACGAGAAATAAAAATAAACTTGTAATGCCTCGATACAGGCTAAAAAAGGTTCACGGATCTTTCTTGGGTCTAGGTGTAAATTTTTTCATTAAAATTCCACAATGTATTTTGGATTTGCCTTTTGAAAAGTTTAAGATTCATGTAAAATATTGTCTACTAAAGAAAGGATATTATACTATAAAGGATTATTTGAATGACAAAACAGCTTGGTCATAAATGTTTCGTTTTATTTTTTCGAAGTTGTAACCGTGTCATTAATTTGTTTAGTATAGTATTAGATTAAACTTTTAACGCAGGTAGCTTGAGTATGTCATGCTCTCTTTAAACATTTCTACGGTGGTGTCGTGTGAGGCGGGTCGCTACGTTCCCTAAAATATGGTTGAGCGAAGCGATGGCTGGTTCATGCGTCATGCTCGTGAACGGGTGCTGCCAGTGGGATGGGTCTGCTCTTGTCTGATTGTGTTAAAATGTGTTGAGATATTTATATTTTTGTTTCAATTTTATAAATTCTATGTTATTTATGATGTTTTGAATTGAGAACGTGGCACTGCTTGATCAGAATAAATAAAAATAAGTAATGTTCTTCAATTATTGTAATTAAGTATATGAAAGCCATTATTATTATTATTTTTTTTTTTATTTACTTTAAATACGCTTTATGATTATGACCCAGCTGATGCGTCTTCCAGTAACATTTTAAGTTGCGTCTTATATTAATGCACTTTTATCTTTCTTTTTTTTGTTTTTGCCATTGTATTTTTTATATTTATACACTTTAACATAAGTATCTGAAGTACGCCATGCTCACTCAAACGTTTCTTTGGCGGTGTCGTGTGAGGCGGGTCGTTACGTTCCCTAAAATATGGTTGAGCGAAGCGATGGCTGGTTCATGCGTCATGCTCGTGAACGGGTGCCGCCAGCGGAAATGGGTCTACTTCAGTCTGCTTGTCTTAACGTTGTGCCTAAGATTAAATATTTTTATCTAAAATAAATTGCTATCAACCTGTATGTACGTCACAACTTGCAGTACAGTAACCTTGTAATGCGAGAAACGTTAAATGTAAGTCCTTCCTTGCGAGTTGAAAATTGTTTACGGTTAGGATAACCATAAAATGTAATATTATAATTATTATTTTCTTTTGTTATGGAAATTGACCTTACTGATAATATGTTAAGCTCACTTTTCAATTTGACGACTCTGTATGAAATAAAACAGGGAGAAAAAAATAGCCCTTGACGAGTTTCTTGCCGGTTCTTCTCGTTACAAGGTCTCCCGCCGTAGGGTTTGTGAACCGATGGCGTAGCTTCTTTGACGTTCATAAGTGCTTGTAACAGCCTAGACTGAATAAATGATATTGATTTGATTTGATTTGATTTAGCAACTTAGGATAATAATTATTGTAAAACAAATTACAGACATCTTAACAAAGCAACTTACACTGTTAACAATAACTGAAGAGCTCATGGCCGCGCTTGACAGACTGGTCGTATTCCATCACGTTCGTTAAGCAAAGTTCGGCCCGGTCAAGTGTCGGATGGGTGACCGTAAAGTGGCATTACAACTGAGCGCTTCCGTGCTTCGGAGGGCACGTTAAACCGTCGTCGGTCCCGGCTATCTCTATCTCCCAGCCGTGAAGTTAGCAATATCGAGGGTACGCAGGAATATTTTGTCAATTAACTACCATCGTGAAGTTTTATCAAAACAAAATAAAGTAAACAAACAAGTTAGAATGGTGAAGTGAATGGTTTTAGATTAAGATTTAGGAGTGTGCGGTTTTTAGAACCGTTACAATTGTCATTTGATTACAGTCGTTAAGCCAAGTCAGAGGCCTTATAGGCGGCTTGATAAACTCTGACACCAGAGGTGACTAATCCTCACTCGACAAGTAAGTAAGTACTTAACAATAACTTATTTTAAGATCTGTTAATAATCATATCAAATGCATTTAATTATTCACCCCTATTGTGCCGCACCGTGGCTCACCGATGCCTATATTAAATGTAAGGTATAAGGATACTTAAGGTCGGCAGCTCCTATCAGTTTGGAAATATGAAGGTCGAAGGCCCGAACTAAGAATGAATGAGAATACGTTTTGACATTGCCCCTACTCCCAATGTGTTTGTGCCGTTTGTCCAAAACTAGTACATCCTAAATCAATATAGTAGGCTCCATCCGTAGTTTCAGGAAACTTACGGACGGGGGCCCGTATCTTAGTTGACGGGCTTAGAGAGTAGGCCTCCTGGTCTACCAGACTGTTAAACGTGCGAATGATACACTTAAAATCTATTTTTTTTATTTTTCGTACACAAAACAATGATTATTTTGTCAAATTACCTTTCATAAATATGTCATTCTCATAACGTTTTGACGCCCACCGTAGATAATACATACATATGTTTTTGTTTGTATAATAAACTAAAAATTCTTATTTTAATTAGATTATAAAATCAGAATTGGTTTATATGACACTGTTATAACAATATTAACTTTAAGAATTTTTATGTTAAAATTTAATTAAACAAAAAATAAAAAAATAGTGTGGCCCCAACACCTCACAGCTATGCCATATAAGATTGAGAAATCTCATCTTTGTCTAAAATTATTCGTGTTTTCGCAATATATCTAAGACTTACTTAACTTAATTACCCTACGATATACTTGTGCACAATATATTTTATTAATTTTCGTTTTAGTTTCGTACGGTTTCTTGTAATCGAAATAAAAAAATGTGTAGATTTAACGGCTGATTTACACCAGTCATATTTATTGACTATAAAACAAAAGGAATGCCTCTGACTGTTCTCAAATCAGTTGTCAGAAGACGTCAATTTATACTTCCAATTAGCAAACATAAAAGGAAACACCTCAAAGCTTTCAAACGATTTTAATCTAAAAGCATTGAAGTAAAATAATAGCTTGATGTCTGAAAGCAATTTTATGTAAAGCGTCTGTCTCTTGTATTTAAGCAGGTAGCTTATTGTCTTTATAGAACGTATCAAAGTATTATCAGGACAGAATGGCGTTGTCAGCGAACATCGACGGATATTCGAAAATAAATGAGTTTGCCTTGTATCTCGATCAAGTCTCCGCCAGTGAATCTTTCCACAAAATTGAAAACTAACGGTCCGCCCGCGATTTCGTTCGCTTGAGATTCAGGTTGTAGTATCTGTGGTCTAGTGGCAACATCAACAGTATCAGATCATTTTTTTTTAGTAATAACTGGGCAGGCATTTGATCACCATCGTGCTCAACAAACAGGATGTGCGATTTATTTACTCGAAATATATATTTGGTACTATAATTTTTCGGTTTATTTGAGGTTTTTTGGTTTCCCGACGTAGTTATAAGTCTACCTTCACAAAGTTGATTTAATAATGCGTTCGGGAACGGCTAGATATTTATTAATTAAAAGTAAATATTTTTTTATGGTAACAAATATTGAGTTTAATATTTTGATTTCTTTGCTATTAAAATTATTTATTATTAACAAAAGAAAAAACTAGTGATTCTACTAGCAGTTCACAAATTGGGAGGACTTCCGAAGAAAGATACTGCCAAGAAAACTTCGAAAGCAGGCCGACCTCCATCTTTATGTTTGTTATTTTTTTACAAAAAGAGCTAACTGTATCTGTAGGTCTTCCAGTGTGTGATTTGGGTTGAGACTTTAATTTATGGATAATAGGGTCCCAAGCTGGTGGTATCTTCCAACCATCATCTCTATTGAAATTTGGATATTTGGTGATTTCAATAGCTTCGCGTAGCATTCTGGGGACGAATTTTAATTCCCTGGCGAGGATCTGTGGCTTATCAAACCTGATGTAGTGGTTGGGTCTCTCAAAAGCATATTCAATATTAAAACAAGAAAATATACTAGCAAAAAGCAACTTGTCTCATGTCGCCCTGACGGGATTTGAACCCGCATCCTTGGGAATCCGGCCCAATATGCTACAGAGACCTATGAGGACACGTCGAATTTTTCTAGTATATACTTACACCTTTCTACGGTGTTGGCCATCGTCTCGTTTCATCAATGAGAGGAGTATCCTCGCATTCGAAAGAAACGTTTTTACAAATGTTTGACTATCGATTAAGATGAAACAGCCATCTAATTACAACTTTTTATTTTTGCATTTTACAATGCTATTTTTAACTGATAAATATTATACAAGAAAATATACTAGAAAGAAGCAAGTGCATTGGGCCGGATTCCCAAGGATGCGGGTTTGAATCCCGTCAGGGCGAAAAGAGATAAGTTGCTTTTTTCTAGTATATTTTCTTGTTTAATATTTATTACAAATATTTAGCTTATTCTTATAGTACCTATTTTCAGCTCTCTAGGACACTAACTACATCACATTTATTTATGCCAACAATGGCCAGTTTCCTTAATAAAGATAAATTTCCCCACAACTAAGTCCTCGGGAACAATGCGTTGTCATCTGGGAGTTAATGAACAATAAAAGTATCTGAGTCTTCACGTGGCGACTGGCCTGGACGAGGAAGTCGTTACGAATGGACTGTGTCCGGGTCATTCAAAACCATTATTCTTAATGTATACAGATAATGTTATTATATTTCAAAGGTTGAGCAAAGGGAGAGACTTTTCTGCGATCAATTTGACTTTAAGCAATCAAAATAGTTCGTGAATTATGAACTGATTGGCGCACGGGTACTACGCCCGCTTTCTGCGCCAGAGGTCCCGGGTTCGATCCCCGGACAAGACAAATATTTGTGTGCATGAATATGTCTATTTGTCTTGGTCTGGGTGTTTAATATGTATATTATGTATTTACAAAAAAATATATATAATTATGTTTATCCGTTATCTAGTATACATAACACAAGTTCTTCATGAAACTTAACGTGGGCTAGATAATTGGTGTGTTTGTATGTATGTATTTATTTATTTAAATGATATTTTATAAAAAAATAATAATAAAAAACAACTACAACTGCGTAACCATCAACAATAAATATTTTACGAAATTCTTTTAAATAATTAATAGCATAATTAAGTTGTCATTAAATTTTGTTAACGTGCAGTTAACAAAAATTGCAACAATTTTATGTAAAATTTCGTTGTAATTTTTATGATATAGGTACTATAAATTTATTTTATCTCAGAAAGTGCTTCACATATTTTGCAAACAAGTCTCACTAAACTCAGTCTATAATAGCTCTGTATGAAAAGGTCGTTTCCTTTACCATGTTTTAAGCGAAATAAACGATGTCCCGTCTCGCCTCGTCGTGCCCCCGTCGCGGCCCCGTCGCGCGCCCGTCACGTGGCCGTGTAGCCCGTGATCGATGGTTGCTGTACTCTCATAAAGATCAACATAAATCTTGGCTAGACTAAACGACTTCGGGTTTTTATTCATAAAAATTATATCACTTTACAACCCTTATATCAGACACAGTTTGGAAAATAACATCTTTCTTTAGTAATGAATTTCTGATTAGGTTTTCTCAAATTGTAAAATAAAATAAATTAATCTAACGTCTCTAGAGTTTAACTAACAAATGGTTCATAAATAGTTAAAAAAGATAAAGATGTTAATTTATTGCGAGAATCATGGTTATTTTAAGATGACAAGAGGTTTGAGAAGGTCCACATATTTCGTCGGATGACATAAAAAAAAACACATTCCATTCGTTTACAATACAAAATAATATAAGCAATAGGCTCTCAATAGGTCACAATTTCAAATGTTTGTTTATTAATGTCAAATATCCATATAAATAAAAAAAACAAATTAATCATAATAGTTTTGTTGCAACCCCTGCTTTTCAAATTGGCGCGAATCACTTTTTAATGTTGAGGGCACAATTCTAACACAGAATCCAAACTGAAGAAATTGTGCAGGGCCCGATTCTCATGCTATCGAAGAAAGTTCACATTCGTAGAAAGTTCCTTTGAGGTTTTCCTTTGAAAAAGAAATATCGTCGAGATACCAAAATTAACTATTTCGTTGAAATGCACAATCAGCTCAGAAGACACAAAGCCACAACAGTCTGTCAATTATTTTAATTGGATTCTAACCTAAACTTATCTTCAAAATGCTCAAATAATTGTTAGGTATAGTTTATGGTGAAATCAAAAGGATGGATTCTCGTCTCATGACAATTTACGAGAACGTATTCAAGTTGCGCTATTTTAATTACCTGTCTGTGTGTGTATGGGAGGAGCTCGATGGCGCAGCTGTTCGCGTGCTCGGCCTACGATTGTTGAGGTTAAGCAACTTTTACAATGGTCAGTCACGGGATGGGTGACCAAAAATGTACTATCTCGAGCTCCTCCGTGCTTCGGAAGGCACGTTTAGCCCTTGGTCCCGGCTGCATTTGCAGTCGTTAAAATCCACCAACCCGCATTGAACCCGCGTGGTGGATCGTGGCTCATTCTCCTTATACATCCATCGGAAGGCTATCCCAGAGTATAAGTACCCCAGCAGTGGGGACATAAAAAAATTGCTGATGACGTGGTGTGTGTGTTTGTGTATATATTGTGATATTCATTGGTATGCACTGACGGGATAAATATTAATACTTGAAAAATGGTTACGGCTGTTTAATTTATTGCACTAAAGTTAATTTTCACAGGTTTTGTGCGAACGTCATTTATTGCGGAATTTGTTGTGGCATAGATACTTTCAATAATTAATTGAATAATTATTGGCATTTATTAGCCTTTATTGGCATTTCACGCCATAAATGTCTTGCGGGGTTGCCAGACCATCAAACAAAGGTGCAGTTTAAAATCCTACTAATATTATAGATGTGAAAGTATGCTAGTTTGTTTGTTTGTTCCTCTTTCATGCAAAAACTACTGAACAGATTTGGATGAAATTTGGTACAGGGATAGTAGATAGCCTGGTTTAAAACATAGGATAGTTTTTATTGTTATATTCCAACGGGAACGGTAACTACGCGGGAGAAACCACGGACGGCCGCTAGTTGAGATGTATAAACATTAGTCTCATATCCATATCTTACGATATTTGGAAATCCAGGTTAGAGCATTGGACCAGATTTCCAAAGGTCTAGGGTTTGAGTCCTATCTGAGTATTCACTCGTAGCCGAGTTAATTTTTTTTTTCAATATTTTTCTATTTAAAATGTTATCATCAGTACTATCGGAGAACTTCCCGGTTGACCAGTAAATGTTTTTAGGAAGCTTTATTTTAAAAAGTAACAGATATATAGAAAATTTTTATATCGCAAATAATAGAACACTTATAGGTATTTCATTTGAATAATCAATTATTTCTTTAATCTTAGTACTTTCCGAGAAAACGTTTGCCAAAAAACTCCACCGGTCAACCGGGAAGGTCACCGACTGTACATTCTATGTTTTTCATTCACTCCATAGTCCTGGAGCAAATGTTTCCCGGGCATAATTCGTTCCAGAAAGGGGGAGTATATTGAGTTTCCGTGTCGTTTTCCGTGAACACGAAAAGGCTTGTATTAATCAGGACAGTGAATGCCGGACAAAAGGCTCCTGGGTCCTTTACAAATGGAGCAGTCTGACGTAAACAAGCCGACGCTGCGGTATGAAAAACTCTATTCAACGTTATGTGGATTCATCGGCGTCGTCATCATTATATCATCATCATTGTCCATTTGGGCAAAGGCCTATACAGGGTGTTAAAAGACCCATACCGAATTTTATTTCTTGTAAAAAAAAATGGTGTTAATTTTAAGACGCAATGGAACGCATGCTACAACATTTGCGTGTCTTTATAGAGTACGAGTAGGTGACCGGGGCCACTTATCTATCATTAAGTTGTTTTGATATTTATTGCGGTTTAGTTAATTAATGACTTTAATCTTATATAATTATCTCCTAAACTATCAGTTTTCCAGGTTTGGCTCCATACAAGAAAATGATAGTAACGACGGGAAGAATACGTAGTTTTTGTTTTCGTTATGGGTCTTTTAACACCCTGTATATTTACTTATATAATTGCAAGCCTGCGCTTTGTAGCATATGCCAAGTCAGTACAGAAAGTAAGGATAGTACAATTAACAGCAGCTAACGGCTTTTACTAAATGACATGTTTCTTCAGACAACTCCGAACTCAACGGCTTACTACTAAAATTCAAAATTGTGGATTGAAATTTGTCATTTATTACTTTTTAATTTTGCATTTTACAATGCTATTTTTATGTGATAAATATTAAACAAGAAAATATACTATAGAAAGGTAGCCCGTTAGGGCGACATGAGAATGGTTAAAATTTGTCAGTTTTGCATATTAACCGGCAGGCTGATTATCTAAATTAAAATCACCTAAATCTTGTTCCTCCAGCCCCTTTCCACCATCAGCGTACTAGACGCAGGTTAGCTTATCACCCGTACGTCGTTGACATTCCAGCGATCTGTACCAAGCGCTTTGCTGACACATTCCCTATGCGAACCGCTAAAGAATGGAATGCGCTGCCTGCTCATGTGTTCCCCGATACCTACAACCTTGGTCTCTTCAAGGAGAGAGTGAATAGGCATTTCCTGGGCAAGCATGTTACACCTTAGACCACATCCTGTTTACTAAGCACGATGGTGGTCAAATGCCTGCCCAGTTACTAGTAAAAAAAAATAGTTTTTTTTTTTTTTGGCTTCTTCCGTTTTCCACAGAAATTCCGCTAACGTCCCGTAGTGAAAAAAAAACAGTTATAGTCGCTGTCATGGCTGTCATTACATTATGAAAGTGTGCGAGCCATGACAACGACGAAACTGGTTGCTCGGTGAAATAAAATTAGTTTTCTATTTACATAACACAATAACAGTAACATGTCATTTTCCCGACTCTTACGTTGTCCCAAGCTCGTTGTTATGTATTGTTCGGCTTATTTTGTTTTTCGTATATCTGTACTGAAAACAATTATTCAGGAAACTGACTGAAATTTAGAGGTCATAATACCCCAGGATTTCGTTGCCGTTGTCTCAAACTGGTTGTTTATGAAACGGTCGGCTGATTTTGTTTTTCGTACATCTGTCATTTGTTTCCATCAAAAATTTTTTTCCGTTGGGAAGTTTCGAAATGGCAATGTAACTTTAACAGTTAATCATTAGATTTTTATTTATTACTGTTTAACTGTATTATGCTTTTGTTTTATACATCAGTTCATTATAATTGTGTTATACAACAGATTTTGAAAAGTTTTGCTTAGGATTCTTGTAATTTCTGCAAAATACCACAGAAAATATAATACTATATTATTATATTTTCATGTCTGTACATTTACACATGTACACAACGCAACGTTTAAACAAATGATCTATTGATTCGGTTGATACATTAATATGTATGTAACCCCCGAATACAATATGTACCCCCGCTGGGAATCGAACCCGGGACCCCTGGGTCTGATACCGGTGGTTGTACTACTAGACCACAGAGGCGGTTAATATTAATTAGGTTATGTCCACCTAGACGTAGAAGCGGCCGAAGCTAGTTTATTCATAATTAAATGCTGATGATTAACCCTTTCACCATTCACATGGCGTACAAAGGCTTCGTTTATAATAAATCCGGGAATATTCCAAAGAGTCCAATCTGTGCGCGTAATGAGCGCGCAAACAATTTCATTCATGACTTCCTGCGACGCTCAAAGATATTCAAAGCCAGCCCCAGAAAGAACGGGTAATCGTTTTTAGGGTTCCCAACCTCCTTAGGTAAGAGCCATTGCTCTCCTTAAGAAAAGGCCGTTTCTACCATCCACTAAAGTCAACTTGTCTACCATCATGCATTTTGTTTTTCCACTTCACACTTTGGAGGCTATGTTTGAGCGAAGACGTCACAAAACTTTCGTCAGAAAACAAGCTTACTTTAAGAGATTCGTAGTTCAAAATAGCGTGGTAAGATTGAAACAATACTGCACCAAGAGATGGCAGTAGTTCAAAGAGAAAAAGAAATTCCGGACAAAGGGCAAGTAAATAAATAAAATAAATAAATATTTCTTACACTCACGCCAATTAACCTAGCCCCAAAGTAAGCACTGTAAGGCTTGTGTTATGAGATACTAGGGTAACGGATATAAACACATATAATTATACATATATAAGTATTTATGTGTAGAAATATATATAAACGTCCATGACTCAGGTACAAATGCTCGTATTCATAATACAAACATTTTGCCCCTACCGGGATTCGAATCCGGGACCCCAGAGTAGGCGACACCTTGAAACCGGTGTACGAACCACTCGACCACGGAAGTCGTCATAGTCAAGTAGGTAGTCAACATCTGTTTTAATTAGGAAGTCCCAGTTCATAAGTTCGGAAAGAAAGCAGAACTTAATAGGAAGGAAGCCCTAGTCGGTAGTTTACTTAATTCTTCAGTTTAATGGCTTAAGGGCAATATTTGTCGTTTACGTAACTTGTTTTGGGTCATAATATTTAGTTACGTAATTTAAGTTTAGCACTCACTCCACAGTAGTTACAGCTTCGCTTGGCTAAGACTATAGTCGCGATGATTCACATCCTAATTCTAACTTATTGTGTTGAAGCGCTCATGGCCGCGCTTGACAGACCGATTGTATTCTATCACGTTCGTTAAGCAACGTTCGGCTCGGTCAGGTGGCGGATGGGTGACCGTAAGGTGGCATTATAACTGAGCGCTTCCGTGCTTCGGAGGGCACGTTAAACCGTCGGTCCCTGCTGTAGTCATCTGATAACAGTCGTTAAGCCAAGTCAGAGGCCTTAAAGGCGGCCTGATAAACCCTGACACTAGAGGTGGCCAATAATCCTCATACGATAAGAAGAAGACTAATATATTATATACTAATTAATTGTCCTTCCTTTCTCCCAGTCACAGACCTATATCAAGATAGACCTCGTATGACCTGTATGTACGTCACAACTTGCTGTACAGTAACCTTGTAATGCGAGAAATTTTGTAATGTAAGGCCTTCCTTGCGTGTTGAAAATTGTTTACGGTTAGGATAACCATAAAATGTACTTTTATTTTAGTATTTTTTTTGTGATGAAAATTGATCTTACCCATGTGTTTAAGGACACTTTTCAATTTGACGACTCTGTATGAAATAAAACAGGGAGAAAAAAATAGCCCTTGACGAGTTTCTTGCCGGTTCTTCTCGTTACAAAGGCTCCCGCCGTAGGGTTTGTGAACCGATATGGCGTAGTTTTTTTAACTTTCATAAGTGCTTGTAACAGCCTAGACTGAATAAATGATATTGAATTTTGAATTTTTTGACGGTAAAAGTGTACTTTCTGTGTTAAAAGTTTGATCCGCGGGCAAAGATTTCAGTCCGCTTGAGACTATTGCCTTTAAAACATCCATCACTCAGAAACAAAAATGGTTAATTGTGCTGTGCTTTCTTGCAAGAGCTCCTCAATAATATTTTTTTTTTATCTATATCACAATTATATTGACAAAGGTTTCGAGACTTTCAAATGCACAAAATGTATTTGTATTGACATTGTTGTAATTGTAGACTGACATGAGAATTTAATTGTATATTGAAATTAATTTATTTTATTTCTTATTTGACATTTATTATCATACATTTGTTTTTTATTAATTTATTTCTCGATTTTATTTTATGACATTTCGATCAGTTTCTTAATGTTAATCTAATTTAAATCATTTTATTATATATTTGCATGCTATGTAAAATGGCTAAATAGGTTAAGCTCCATTTTGTTTTCACAATTGTACTAAACAACATTTACTGTAACCCTATTATAAAAATAAAAATATTTGTATTTGTATTTGTATTTGTATTTCCACATCACTAAATCTCGCTCATGACGTCATCGTGGGTACGAAAAATTCGACAGGCTAGGTTCTCTTTTTTTATGAACGACGGGGAGACTCTTAGCCTTTATCATGCCCGATGTTAAGCATTGATAAAGCTGAAGATGAAAGCGAGCCTCTCCTGGAATCCTCCGCCACTTAGGAACTATCTATCTTATCTCTAACTGCCGGAACACAGCAATGCTGAAAACATTGTTGTTATGGCGTCTGACTTAGATAAGATGGTGGTAGCTAGCTAGGCGGACTTACAACAAATTCTACCACCAACCAAACCGAACACAATATGCACCCCCGCTGGGAATCGAACCCAGGACCCCTGGGTCTGACACCGGTGGTTGCCTACCACTAGACCACAGAGGCGGTTAGGTTCTCATACAGTTTGAAGCGCTCTTTTCGTCTATCTCGATATAGGACTGAGATTCCAGTGGGTATCACTGGAACGGGAACCACGCAGGTGAAACCGCGGACGGAAGCTAGTGTACTTATAGGTATAACACTAGCAGACGCCCGCGTTTTCACCTGCGTAGTTGCCGTTCCCGTGGAAATCATTGTCTCAGCCACTTAACACTCACTGCTGGGTATAGACCTCCCCCAAAAAGGGGGAGTTTGCCATAATCGCCACGCTTGACAGGCGGGTTTGCGATCGCAGTATGACCACGTTTGTAGGAGACGCTGCTGCCCGTCTCCTGAAGGCTGAGTCCCTAAGTCGCCTTTTACGACACCCACGGGATGAGAGAGACTAGTGCTATTCTACACAACAGGTCGGGGAAATATCAGAATGAAATATATTCTATTTTCCACCCAATCTGTATGCAACATTTCAGCCAAATCCGATCAGCCGATTTTTGGGTGATTGAGAAACACTTAGGTGAACCACGGGTAAGAAAGGTTAGTAAAATAAGGTTAAATATCCAAAACTTTCAAATCGTAATATTATTTTGATGTATCCGGAACCTTCATGTGGCGCATTCTTCTCGCACTTTTCCGTTTTTTATGAGTCCGACTAAATGGAGCCGGCATGGCCCGTATCGATTCATCGGCAACACCGCTTACAAATTGTTTTGATTTCAATTTCCTAAGGGTTTGTTATTGAGCACTTCGACGCCGGCATTTCCTATTAATTTCAAGAGAGTATTCGTTGTCTGGCTTTTCTAGTTATAGGGGACTTAACTTTAGATTGATCCGTTTCTAACTTAGTCATATTCATGTTCTTTTTCCGATGTCACCAAGTCGCTTAAGTAGTTAGTAGTAAGTATTACGGACATTTCTGTTATACATTCAGCTGTCAAAAAAATTTATAAAAGTGCCAATTGAAAATCAGCGTCGGGTCTCGCTGATCGCGCAAACCCGACTATTATGTCGGGTTTGCGCGATCGGGGATGCGCGAAAACAACGGGCCTAAAGCGAAAAGGACCTTTTTGCATTAAATTTATGAAGTCTGATTATTCTTTCATATTTTCTATCAAATTGAAAACACCTTTTTTATATTCATGCAATGCTTGAGTCTTGCATAATCTTGTTTAACATTTTCACACATATTTGTTATATAGTACAACTAATAGCCGTGGTCACCAGCAGACTCAGACTCAGACTCAGAGTCTGCTTGTGACCACGGCTATTACGGCCTATACGGACGACCTGTTTGGCGCGGGGGTACTAACCCCACCTTCTGCGCCAGAGGTTCCTCGGGTTCGATCTCCGGACAAGACAAATATTTGTGTGCATGAACATGTCTATTTGTCTTGGTCTGGCTGTTTAATATGTATATTATGTATGTATTTACAAAAAAAAAGTACATAAGTATGTTTATCCGTTATCCAGTATCCATAACACAAGTTCTTCATGAAACTTAACGTGGGCTAGATAATTGGTGTGATTGTATGGAAATATTTATTTATTTATTTCTCGCAACATAGCCGAATCGTCAAGCTGTAAGTACATAGTTGTATTACATAACAAATGTCACGTTTTAGTCCCGTTGTTTTAATATATAAGACTAAATTATATAGGAATAATTATATAAGAATAATATCACCCAGATACAGAAAAGACCACATCTCTTGACTTAGTAGGCAGGGCCACTATCCACCGCATTACAAAGTATTAATAATATTAAATAATAATAATAATAATAAATATTTATTTCAGAAAAATTGCTTTCCATAGCGTGGGTTAGTGTTTACAAAAAAAATACTTATAAGCTAGGGTTAGTTAATTGATAAGAGTTAAGTAGTAGTAGTAAAGAAAGAAAATCACACCACCATGTATAAACATTTATGAATCAAGCAAATACTATTTATTACAAGTATGTACCAAAATGTGCAAATGTGACAATGTAATGGCTGCCATTTGAACAGATTTACTGAATCATAAAAATACAAATGTGGCACAAAATGAGCCGTATTTTATGCCAGAACACGCAAGAAACACACGAATGACCGTAAAGGTCTGGTTGTCATGGAGATATTAGAATAGTGGGACTCGTACCATGTCTCCAGATCAAAACAAAGTATCAGGCCTGTCTCACTTCCATACAAGCGGCGCAAAATCCCCGAGATATTTACCTACTATTCTGGAAAACAACCCAATTTCAACCTTTTGCATTGCGTATAGCGTTCATAGTACAATAACTGTCTGCCGTCTCGCTTCAATCTGCTAGGGCTGTCAGAGGTGTAACAGTTTACTTTTGTTTCGCGGATGCGTGCGCTGCGTGTGCGAATAGTCGAGCGAGTGCCAGCCTATTGAGACTAGTCCGGTGACCGGACGCTTGCGTTTATCATACCTAAACTCGGGAGTGAAATTTCTGTACCATAATACTAAGGTACTAATTTATATTCTGTGGTATCACTACTCACTCCATCTATCCTGTGCTTGTTTGGTGTGGTTTTAGGACGGGTCTGAAGGGGAGGTTGGTGGACCTCCGGAGTCCGTGTGGACTCCGGTTACTTCCTTCTTATATCCTGTCCAAAGTATACTTTACATGATATACACCTATGTCTTTATATATTTTTTTATCTGTGGAAGCTTGTAATTACTTAGTTGATTATTAAATGATGCTCTTAACTTCAGAAAGAAAATGAAATACAAAACAAAATACCAAAGTTTTACTGATATAATTATGTTTAAGTATATTAGATACGATAATATATATTTTAATTTTAACTGAAGATATACAAGTAAGACACAGAATTCACCATACCACAGCTAAAAGAAGTTTGAATTACTAAAACAAAAAAATACAACGTAGGAATCCTCACTGTTCTAGACGATCACTATTTCAATATGGCCAAATTAAATACTACGCTCCTTAAATTATTGTTTCTAATTTATTACATTTTATTAGGAAGGTATTTTGAAACGACTTCAAAGAAAGGAGGAGGTTATCAACTTTTTTTAATGTTTGTTACTTCAGTACTCGGTAAATTACGAACCGTTTTGAATAATTCTTATTTTGTTCGAAAGGGTATACTTTCAAATTGGTCGGTCCCATTGTCGTCAAGGCAGGATCTGATCATGGGATCCTGGAGAAATCAAGGAAACTCTTCAAATTTTATAGGCACTCCTATATAAATTTTAATGTTTTCTTAAGTAACTCGTGAATTTTCGTGGAATGTATGACAAAGGCCACACATGCTCATCGGAAAAAAATACTAAGCATCTCACGGGTGAAATACGATTCCTTCATTCAATTATATTTTCAATTTATAGTCCTCACGATTGGTAAAAATTACTGGACTTATGTAACCCAAAAAAATGTAAAATAAACTAAAATTTCAAAATTTAAAAACCGACTTCAAAACGTTAAAAATAATAACGAAACTAAAAAAAATATCTAATCAATAAAAACCCGTTGTTACAACGAAAACCGTCTTCAAAATATACTTTTTGGAGTCAGTGACCACCAGGACAAAATAAACGTACCTATAATTGTAGAAGTGCAATGTAGACTACACCATGGATGCCTTTGCTGGCACCGACTTCAAAAAGTTTTTACCCCCTTTGCTTTTGCTAGCAGATCTTCGACACCCGTTTCAAGACAGGGGTTAGTGATATTCGAAACCGATGGTGATGGTAGACAAGAATAAAATAAATATGATCTGAAAGATTATGAATTGAATAATCTGAAAATTAGATATGTACCCTACCAGGTACATATCTTATTTTATCTTGTAAAGCAAAGATTGAATAAAAAAAAACTGCGTTAAAAAAAACCGAGTTCAAAAACTAAAAAGCAAAAAATAAGCCTTTTGGAGTCGGTGGCAGCCAAGACATTCTACTTTAAGCTCCTATTCTTTTATTTTTCTTGCCTTGTCTGGCACCGACTCCAAAAGGCTTATTTTTTGCTTTTTAGTTTTTGAAGTCGGTTTTTTTTAACGCAGTTTTTTTTTTTACTTTTTAGTGTCTGTAATAGGCTGTTTTGTAAACTACAGCAGGGTTTTACTAGATAAGATAAGGTTTCATGTACATTATAAACAAAATTATCGTAAATACTACATCGTCCAAGTCAACAATGAAATGAAATATATAAAATAACATAAAAAGTACTGGGTCAAACGAAACCAAATTTTTATGGGACCAATTGGCAACTATTCTGCATCGAACAAAAAAAGAATCTCGGCGTAATCGGTGTACATACATAAAAAAAATTAAAAAAAAAATAATAATATACCAACCGAATTGAGAACCTCCTCCTTTTTTGAAGTCGGTTAAAAACAATAGGTATGCTTTCAAAGTCATTTTGCACAATTATCAAAAACTACAGTTAAGGCGGACTCGAAAACCATTCCAAAGCTAGTCACGTAGCGGTATTTAAAGACAATGCTCAAAGCCACACTTAGGACACGCCCTTTAATCCTCGTGAGCCCATAAATAGCGATAACAGTTTCCTCAATAAATAAAGATCGGCCGACATTACTCGAGCCGCAGTCTCGCGACAGTCGCGCGACCAATAACTCGCGCTTCCGAGCTATTTGACAAATATTCGTCGGCTCTTTCATTTTGCATGCGACGTGTTATTACTTTTTTATTGCCTCTAAGATTGAATGGTTTATTCAAATCGTTTTATCTGTCTTGTATTCTAAGTTACCATTACTGAGATACTCAAGTATCTTATTTGTATTTGTACCTTCATCGCACCTGAAAATATCTAATGATAAGGCTGACGAGGAAGCATGCTTCTCCCGAACAATGCTGAAAACTTTGTATTATGGCGTCAAACATAAGAGATAGATAAGATGGTGGTGGCTAGCCAGGTGCACTTGCAACAAGTCCTACCACCAACTGAACCGAATAAAATTTCGCAACCCCACTGGGGCCTCTGATACTTGACGTTTCGGCTATGTTGCAATAGCCGTGGTCACAAGCAGACTGGCGGTGCGCGGCGTCGTCTGTTCGGGCGGGCTCGGAGATCTTCAACCACCCTCAAATTTTTACTAGTTTTATTTTTATTGTCTTTAGAGAAGTCCTGACGGTACAGAACACTTACAGTATCGGGGTTTGTTCTAAACGGTAAAACTCGCGGCTTACACTTGTTAATCACGGATTCCACGCTGATGACAATTAAATGTACTTCTTGATTTTAATTGCTTCTCGTATTATCCTAGTATGATAATGACGATCGGTGGAGAGGATTGTAGGATCATGTAATTCCATCCAATGATTAATAACAGCTTCTAAAAAATGTTCAGCTACCGCGGATTTACTCGTCTGTCGATTTTTATAGTATGGCCATAACCGCTGTGCACTCCCTGAGGTATGCGCGGCGAGGTGGGAGCCGGGGAAACAATAGCATGAGTACCTGCCGCCACGAGCGTTGACGGCGGACTGACAGAGCGCTTCCCCCCCGTCTCGCCGCGCGCATACTGAGGGGAGTGCACAGCTGTTATGGCCATACTATAACAGCTGCGATATGTTCTTTGACACTTCTGGACATTTTTCTTTTTTTTTCTACCTTTTCCATCGCTGCGACATCTTGTATCTGTTTCGTTTTAGTACCTCCTGAACATGAGCAAGCTCCGACTGAAGATGTTGAGGGTCACACAAGTTATGAGCTCTGTTGGTCAACGACGTCATCAACGATTGATGCTGCCGTTGTTTATATGTGTTGTCTATACTAATATTATAAAGAGGAAAGATTTGTATTTTTGTATGTAACGAATAAACTCAAAAACTACTGGACCGATTTTGACGAAATTTGGTTTAGAGAATCCTTAGACCCCAAGTAGTAATATAGGCTATAAATGATCCCAAAATTCCCACGGGAACGGGAACCACGCGGGTGAACCCGCGCCCGGCCTCTATTAATATATAATTGTGATGGAACGCGAATGTTTAAAATCTTATAGGTTCTTTGATGCTGGAATAACATTCCTCCACCGATTAGGGACCTGCAAAGTGTTTACAGTTTCAGGCACAATATAAAATTATTCCTTAGAAATCGTCAAGTTTTGCAGGAAACTCGACAAGACACAAGTATCCTGTAGCCATGCATATACTGTTTTTTAAGCACTTTAAATTAAAACAACTCACCTTAATTTTATATTCCGAGAAGTTTTGGCGTGGTTTTGTTTTCCTTGTTGACTGGGCTCTGTTGTCATATTAATTTTATACTTTCCATGTCGCCCATTATATTTTAGTAATTAATTTATCTGAGTGACCTGTAATGTAATGTAACACCACTTTTTGCATTGCAATACCTGTAAAAAAACAACTTTAATTAAATCTTGTATTCTTTAAGTGAATGAACGTTGACACAATTTATGTTTTGAATACTTTAACCATACTCACCTCATGTTAAAGTAGTATTTTGCCTTGTTTTGTTTGCTAAGTTTTGTTTTGTTTTGGAAAAGTTTTCACTCAACCATTTTGTTTTTTTTTTTTTTTATATAATATGTGTGTTTTTTCTCTTTCCCCGGCGCTGGCCTCACATTATGGTGCTTGTACACACACCTTGTCGGTTTGGTTATAAAATGTTTTTATTTTCTTTCCTTTCTCATTTTTGTATCGTTGTATTTATTGTTCTTTTTGTGTTACTGTGTGTTTACGTATAGCGGAGTCAACAAACCGGTTCCGGCGGAAGATCAGCGCTGGTCGTAGACCATGCATTATGCTGAGCCGGGACCGTTTTGAGACAATGCTTTTGTGTTAATTATTAATAATATGTTCAATTGTCCTTGTTGTATTGTCTCAATAAAATTAATTTTCTTTCTTTCTATTAAATATCGATATACTGTAAAAGATATTTAAAGAACATTAACGACAGAAGCGCAAATCTCGTTAGCTCTAATTGGTCGGCCCTTAAAATAATTAAAAGATTTAGCAACAGATTTGTTAATTGTCGTGAGGTTCACGCGAGTTCTTTACGTTGATGGCCCCGGGGCGGTGGTGCCGCCATTAATTCAAAGATACGTCTCCCTTGGTCGTACTCGTAATACTTCTGTCTGTTGGCAAGTAAATTGATCCCTTGAAAATACAATTTAAGGCTCGGTAGGTCAGTGATTAGAGCAGTGGGCCGGATACCCAAAAGTCCCGTCTAAGAATACTTTGTGAGCATAGTCGATTTTTTACAGGGTATACAGGAAAGGATACTTTTTATCCCGATATTCCCACAGGAACGGGAACCACGCGGGTGAAACCGCGAGCGGTCGCTAGTCATATATATTGTTATACACGTTACCAGATATTAACGATAGTCTTTTTTTTACTACAAAAAAATCCAACTGTACGTGGACTTCAACTGCTCTTCCATTTGAGCTGCCCACTTCAGAAACTACTTAAACTTGGATTATTATTCAGAATTTACTATTATTATTGTATTAAATATTGATTTGCGCTTCATGATTGCAAAGATTTCACAGCTTCCGAGCTTTACGCACGTAATTTTGAAGTGATGATAAATCTATACTTATCTATACTAAAATTATAATGACGAAATATTTGATTGTTTGTTTGTTTGCAACGAATAAACTCAAAAACAACTGAACGTATATGGATGAAATTTGGTACACAGTTAGTGGATAGCCTGGTAATATTATAAGGATTTGATTGAAAATTCTTACACTCTGTTGGGAAGCTGCACTATCCCCAAGTAATAAGCACTACATTTTATCCCGATATTCCCACGGGAATGAACCACGCGAGTGAAACCGCGATAATTAACATAACAAAGTCGTATGTAGAAAATATCTAGTTTCCAGTATGCCTGCAGCTTTTCAGTTGCCGGCAATTTCAATGGTCCACCGGTCCAATGGTAAAGAAAATTGTAGTAAATGCAGTTTCTTTAATTTATTTACACGTTCTAATAACTAATTTTAAAGAATTCATGTAAAAATGTGGTTTCATGAGATAATCAGCTTTTGGTCTTCGGAATATATTCCGAAGTGATAATAATAATATTTCTTATACTCACACCAATTAACCTAGCCCAAAGAAGCACTATAAGGCTTGTGTTATGAAATACTAGGATAATTATACGTACTACATATAATAATACGTATATAAGTATTTATGTGTAGTTATATATATATAAACGTCCATGACTCAGGTACAAATGCTCGTATTTATCATACAAGCATTTGCCCATAGCGGGATTCAAACCCAGGACCTCAGAGTAGGCGACACCTTGAAACCAGTGTTTTTACCACGGAGGTCGTCAAACTAGTAGTAATTAACTGTAAATACGACTTAGTTCTATGAAATCTCTTGAAATATCTGTGAAATTACTTGTACAAAAAAATATGCAGTAAAATGTTGCATGTACAATTGGGGAAGTTCCCCGATTGTACATGCAACATTTTACTGCGTATTTTTTTTTAATAACGAAGTCGATTGTAAGTTTTTTCGTTTAATAATGTGACATTTTTTTTTTATTTGGTGCATTTTATATTTGATCAACAAACTAAAAAAAATAAAATTTGCTTTACTTTAATCAAAACAATGTTATGATTTCTTAAAAAAAAATTTTTTTTATTTTTTTATTACGAACGGGGATACCCTTAGCCTTCATCATACCTGGTGTTAAGTATTGATAAGACTGAAGATGGAAGCGAGCCTGGAAGGAATCCCCAATCACTGAGGAACTGGCTATCTTATATAACTGCCGGAACACAACAATGCTGAAAACATTGTTGTTATGGCGTCAGACTTAGATAAGTTGTTAGTAGCTAGCCAGGCAGACTTACTACAAGTCCTACCACCAACCAAACCGAATACAATATGTATCCCCGCTGGGATTCGTACCCGGGACCCCTGGGTCTGATACCGGTGGTTGTACCACTAGATCACAAAGGCGGATAATTAACATTAATATGAGTTATTGCTACTTTATAACATCAGATTCGCATACCTAATAATGTTATTTATTTTAATAAGGAGTTTTATTTATCTATTATTATAATAAATATTTAGATACATACTATAAAACGTAATATTCTTATTATATATTTTGTACCTATATGAATAATTATTGATTTAGTTTATCATCATCAGCTAAGTCATATGACACCCAATGCTGAGTAGGCCTCCCTCAAGGATCTCCACGACTATCTCCATTGCACGCTGGGTGACCTGGAGCCTTCTTATAAGACTCATAGTTTGTGACCATGTTTCACTGACAACATACACTGGTAATAGACTTTTGTCTTGAGACACTGAAGTTAGTTGGACGCGAAGATTTAACAAAACTTCCCGAACGCGGCAGCGGGTTGGCAAATCCAAGATGCGTTCGAGGAGAGATCTCTTTCTCGATTTGAACTTGCGTAACTGAACCGTCTGTGATAAGCAGACGTAATGGTCAACAACTTCGAGGGTAGTGTTCCCAACATGAACTGGACTGGGCACTACATGGGATTTGACATGATTTTCGTCTTGTCCATGTTAATATTTAGACCCACTCTTTAGGTTGCACTACGAAAATTTGTGTTAAGGTCTCAGCCATAAGGACTATATTATCGGCAAAACGAAAGTGTAGGTAGGTACTGGTCATTAATGTTAATGCCAAGTCCTTTTCTGTCCAAAACCTTTAAGATTTAAGCTTTAAGAATGCAGCTCCAACACAGCTGTGAACAGTTTCGGAAAAATGACGTCTCCCTGTCTCACATCTCGCTGCAGTTAGATGGGACTTGTGCTCTGATTCTATAAACGGACGGACATAGTGGAATGTTCGTATAAGTACATAAATATCTCGATATACCGATAGTACAGCATGGAATGGTTTATTTTACTTCATCGTCATAAATCTGTGTCATCATCGGTATTCGGTAGGCCTAGAACTATTGCGATAAACTTCTGTCACACTACATTTCTACAATTCTGTCTTATAGTACCTTTTATATTTTCTGGTGGTAATGGGGAAAAGACAAGCCCTCATTCATGGTTTGACTAAATGAGTCACATCGATCCTGAGGTAAAAATCAGTAGTATTATCAATTAATATAATGTTCAACATACAATATACCTAACTTTTTATAAATGTAATGAGGTACTTTATTTATGTTATTTATCATTTTTTTGTAGAACAAAATCGAATGTGCCAAATTGATTCCAGTGAACAAAAACGTGTATTTACATAAGATATATTTTTTCGTTAATTATTTATAGAACAATATCGTATCTGCACATGCGACACTGAATTTAGAATGCATTTTTGATGAACAACTACTGATGTAAAGGTAATTTAGTGAAATAAATAAAAATACTTAATTCTAGATGCTTTCAAGTTATTTTCGGATAAATTTAATTAAACAACTTCAGATTAAAAAAACATGGTAATAAATACATTTTCAAATTATCATGGAACAAAAGCGCAACTGATTTTAAAGTACGGCACGCGAGATGAGAACTGGGAAGAAGAAAGTTACGTTATTGTTCGTTGGATAAAACTACAGATACGACAATGTTCGATTCACTATATTCTCAAGTATGAATACGAGGAAAAAAATAATTACATTTCCACAAAGCTAATGTGATACCTTAAGCAAATAATTAATAAAATGTATTTTGTAATAAATATCCTTAAGATATTTCGGAGGGCTGGCTAATGGAGGTCGCTTTCATAGCAAATGGTCTGTTTTCCTTGCTGCTTGCTGTATATCCGGGAGGAGTATTTATTTAACTTTATTATTTGTGGGGAGAGCTAAAGAGGCAGTCAGTACGCGTGCAACGTCGGTCACACACGAGCGGAGTCGCCTCTTGACTGTAAAGTCAGTTCTGTAGCTCTATTTTTGATTCACTCGTCTCGAAGATTCTACTGATTTTCGTGCGACGTTTGAGTTTCAGTATTCCGTAAAAACGACCTTGCACGTATATACATAGCTTCGCTTTTCGCCTGTAGTATCGCCTCCCAAAGTGAAAAGCGTGCCATTTGCGTGTGCGTTTACTTGGTTTGTTTGATATTATTTCTACCCAACCGTTTAATGCAATGTTCTTGGGTATGATAATAATTTTTCTTCTGTAATCGTGTTAGGAAATTTATTCGATAAAGATGTACGAATTGCCGTTACCTCTATTAGAGTTTAGGTGCTGTAAGACTAAAGCGAGTTAGCAATACGGAAAGGACGCGGATACGAGCGAGACCGATTAGGCGAAATAACTTCGTTGTGAATAACTATTGCGATTAAAGAGAAATGAAACTACACGATGCTAAATTATAACTAAAATTATTGGTGTCTACATTCGGTCATCAATGATTGAAAGTGGACACTAATTAAACCAATTTCCAATAGTATACGATACCTTTGGGTTCAATTGGCGTATGAACCAAAACCAGATTTTTCAGGTCAAAAGAAAAACGATATTATGTTAAAATAAAAAATCATATCATTTTGTTTTTGAAGTTAGAAAAAAAATTCAAATAAAAAGATTCATAGAATTTGAGAAAGAAGAAGGCTAAATCAAACTATCTACTTTAGTTTCAAAGTTAGCTTGGATATATGCCTTAAAAAAACTATTTATGGTTAATCCACCCTCCAAAAATTTACCTAAAACATTACTGTATACGTCTTATATCCTTTTTTGGTAAACTTAAGATCACATTTACAGACGTAAAAGGGTTTACCATTTCTGGCCGAACTTTTTAAGTCATAATATTATTCTTCATTACAACGGTTGGCATTAACCTCATTTCGCAGAAAGTACATACACTCATTTGTCATACATTCAAGACGCATAATTTAGTAAGGCAGAATTTACATTAGACATAATTTCCTTATTCATAATAATCAAAAGCAGAATCATCATTTGGCAGAACGGTCACAGACAGAATCATCTTTAGGCAGAAATTTCAAACCCATTATAATAAAAAAGCAGAATCATCAATAGGCAGAATAGTAACATGAAAGATCGTTTTTGGCAGGAATTACATGGCTATACTCGTAGAAATTATAATGCGCAAACATTCTGCCAAATGATAATTCTGCTTTTTTAGGTATTATTATGGATGTGCTGCCAAGCATGCGTGATTGATACTTGCATCAAGTTAAAAATTACTGTCTCTGGTTCATTTATTGGCAGGCATACAATTAGCATGCACCTAGCATGTAAGCAAGTAGCAAGCATGCAAGCAAACAGCAAGCATGCAAGCATACAGCAAGCTGGCAAACATGCAGCATGCACGCAAGCAGGCAAGCAGGCATGCATGCAGCAAGCATGACTTCCGTCACGGCTCCGGCGCTGCAGGGCTCCAGCGGTCTTACGTGAGCCTATCGTCGCAGTTGGTCGCCACCGCAGCCTCTGGCCGGGCCTCAGTCGTGGCGGCTAACGTTAAAACCACCTGTTGAAGTTATGCCATCTTAACAGTATGCCATTGTAACATTCTGCCAATCAACAATTATGCTATATAATGTATAGGCCTTCTGCCAAATGTGTTATGCCAAATAAATTTCGGAGCATCGAAATTCTGCCAGATACATAATTATAATATATGCAAAAACCTGTAATCTGGTACCGAATACAAATCTATGCTGGAGTAGCGGCTAAGCCAAGTCTCATTTAGACAATACATCGTGATTATAATGCATAATACAAAATACAAGTTCATCAAATCCTGTGTTCAATGATTGCACATTTAACGGTCCCTAATGAAGAAAAAAAATATTTTTCTTAGACATACTAATTAATCACTTGTCTTTGAACACCCCACATCTCTTTATCTAGAAAAGTTGGCTGTCTTACTTGAGTAAGAAACGACTAGTCCGTGATTTAATTACACTAATAATTTTACTTAGCAGATCTTTTTTTCACTCGCCTCGCCTCAGCACGTGTATACTCTCCGCGAGTCCCCAGAGTAACGTGTAGACTCGGGAAAAAAGGTCCTTAAATAGAACAGTGATAAAATTTAATGGAAACTGTTGTATCGTAACTAAAGCAATTCTACACAAGAAAAGCTAAAGGAACGTGTAGTTTTAAAGTCTAGATAGGTTCCATTCAAGTACATACATTATCTATCTCGTAATATATTTCCATAGAAACATTGTTTTATATCAGAAGTTGGCTTGATGAAACAAGTACTTAGTAACCGAGTACTTGAAAAAAAATTATAAATAATAAATTTTGCTGACAAATCTATACTAATATTATAAAGCTGAAGAGTTTGTTTGTTTGAACGCGCTAATCTCAGGAACTACTGGACCGATTTAGAAAATTCTTAGACCATTAGAAAGGTACATTTCTCCCGTGACATAGGCTATATTTTATCCCGATATTCCCAGATGAACGGGCACCACGCGGGTAAAACCGCGAGGATCCGCTAGTGTCTAACATAAATAATAAACAAGAAATATCTATATGTTCGCCATCAGTGAAGTAAGAATGAGCAAAACTATTTGAAACGAAAGAATCTTGGGTTGTAAGACAGCAAAAGATCTCAATGAGTGTCGTCTATCCATGTGTAGCTCCGAGCGAAGCGATGGCTGGTTCATGCGTCATGCTCGTGAACGGGTGCTGCCAGCGGGATGGGTCTGCTCATGTTTGCTTGTGTTAAAATGTGTACAGATATATGTTGTTTTGATTTTATGTTATTTATGATGTTTTGAGTTGAGATGCGTGGCACTGCTTGATCAGGGTAAACAAAGCTAAATAATGTTTTCAATTATTCCAAATATATAAAAGCTTTTTTTATTTATTTTTTTAACTTTAATTACGATTGAGATTGTGACCCAGCTGATGCGTCTTCTAGTGACATTGTAGGTTGTGTTGTGTCTTACATTAAGGCACTTTTATCTTTCTTTTTTTGCTGTTGCCATTGTGTTTTTTTATATTTATGCAGCTTAACATAAGTACCTGAAGTACGTCATGCTCACTCAAACGTTTCTTCGGCTGTGTCGTGTGAGGCGGGTCGTTACGTTCCCTAAAATATGGTTGAGCGAAGCGATGGCTGGTTCATGCGTCATGCTCGTGAACGGGTGCCGCCAGCGGAAATGGGTCTACCTCAGTCTGCTTATCTTAATGCTGTGCTTAAAGCCTAAATATTTTTATCTAAAATAAATTGATACTGACCTGTATGTACCTCACAACTTGCAGTGTAGTAGTCTTGTGGTGCGGGAAATGTTGTAATGTATGATAGACAAGTCTTTCTTTGCCAGTTAAAAATTGTTTACGTTTACAATAACCATAAAATGTAATATTTTCATTAGTATTTTCCTTTTGTGATGGAAATTGACCTTACTGATATGTTAAGGTCACTTTTCAATTTGACGACTCTGTATGAAATAAAACAGGGAGAAAAAAACAGCCCTTGACGAGTTTCTTGCCGGTTCTTCTCGTTACAAGGTCTCCCGCCGTGAACCGATGGCGTAGCTTCTTTGACGTTCATAAGTGCTTGTAACAGCCTAGACTGAATAAATGATATTGATTTTGATTTTTTGATTTTGATTTTTGATTTTGAGTGTGGGCCGTGATAACAAAGCGCCCGGCACTTACCGGCCACGACACCCGCAATGGGCCACTTCTGATTTCCGCTCGCTTGCACGATCATACTTATTTATTTGCTAGACTTACATCACCTAGCTTTTGTGGAAATGTTTCTTGTTCATCGTTTCTTTCATGTTTTCTCGTGAACCGAATGGGTCTTCGAGGGAGAGCTATTTGTCCTGGTTCTGGAGGTCTACCGCCATCTCTTAGCGCAGTATTGTTTCAATCTTACCATGCTATTTAGTACTTCGAATCTCTTAAAGTAAGCTTGTTTTTTGAAACTTTGTGACGTTTTCGTTTAATCACCGTTTCCAAAGTGTGAAGTGTGTGAAAATGTGACAACTATTATAGGATTTTAAACTTTCGCGTTCCATTATACTAATACATACAGTTGGTTTTTTGTGATGGCGTGTTTATTGGGTTTTTATTTCCTTTAAATAAATCATTATTATTATTGAGTCCCGTTGCTCGAAACTATTCTTTAAAAGAAAGCGCAAACAAGACGTTCTTATGACACGATGGTTCCGAGTAGATGATGGTAGGCGGGCCTACCAGCCCGCGGGTTGGAGCACCGAGAAAATGTATTTCTCTCATCACATCAAATCACATTTCTTTCTCAGAATTTAGTTCTGATACTACTGCAATATACCGGTAAAACTTTAAGTCTTGATCATTTACTTTGGGTGAGCTGTAATAACAAAATACAACATACAGATTAGGAGCATGTCCTGCCTCGACAACAGGCGCGTTACTGTTAACGACTGCTCCTGTGTTTACAGTCAAATAACCTGTTAGTCAACTTAATACGTCTATTCTCTTTCTTTTGTTCGGTGTCTTACTGCTGCTGGAAAATGCTGGAGTACATTCAAAAATATCGTGGTAGCTTCTGTGTACACCAAGAACACATTTTTTCAACCTAAAACTGTATAGTATCATCTACATTAACATATAGATACACTCCACCCTCGTCCACTCGTTACGAGCGACGTCCGAGTGTCTCGTGCACAAACAACGCCGCCTTGAATCTCGCCCCATAAAAACTCGCAAACTTACTCTTATCACAAAATCGAGAAGTTACCAGAAGGACTGGCTCCCACCTTACTTTACAAAACTTGCTATACTCACTTGGGTTAGGTTCGTACTGTATTCACTCAATGCATTTTATTTTGTGACTTGTTGATTTTGATGACGCTGGTTAAAATTCTTAGCCAGTTGTGACCAATGGGATGGGCCAGTTTAAGTGATAGCATTTTGCAACCTTTGACACCTGTTTTCAGATCGGCGTGCGAAGGCCCATATTCGAAGCGTCACCCTTTGCAAATTGCCACTGTGGAACAAAACACACCACAAACTACGCCATCGGCTCACAAACCCTACGGCGGGAGACCTTTTAACGAAAAGAACCGTCAAGAGCTGGTTTTTTCTCCCTGTTATATTTCAAACAGAGTCGTCAAATTGAAAAGTGACCTTAACATATCAGTAAGGTTAATTTCCATCACAAAAAAATACTTAAATATAATATTACATTTTATGGTTATTTTAACCGTAAACAAATTTCATCCCGCAAAAAAGACTTATCTATCATACATTACAACATTTCTCGCATTACAAGATTACTTACTGTATTTATAATTCTGCCTGAATGTGCAACAGAATGCCTGTGCCGCCGCTGTGGTCTAGTGGTACAACCACCGGTATCAGACCCAGAGGTCCCAGGTTTGAATCCCAGCGGGAATACATATTGGTAGGACTTGTTCTAAGTCCGCCTGGCTAGCTACCACCATCTTATCTAAGTCTGACGCCATAACAACATTGTTTTCAGCATTGATGTGTTCCCGCAGATAAGATAACCAGTTCCTCAATGGTTGAGGATTCCGGGAGAGGCTCGCTTCCATCTTCAGCCTTATCAATACTTAACATCAGGTATGATGAAAGCTAAGAGTCTCACCTTCGTTCATAAAAAAAAAACAACGTCAATGAGTGCTTGGGCACTTTGTTCCGAGTTCCGAAAAGACTAGGACCAATGTGGTATACCACATGTTGTTCTATATAAAAACTTTGATTGTGTGGTCTCTCTGCTAGGGCGCCGTAAGGCGGGTTACGTACTTTGTGATTTTTATGGGAGAAATCATATTCCGCAGACTCGAGCATCAAATGGACGGCCATGTTCGTTTGAGTGTGTTGTTTGCGGTCGTAATTGTTCTTGTATGGTGAATAAAACGTATTTGGTTTATTCGGAACGAACGGTATCGTTTGATGACGACAACTGAAATCAGGTGGTGAATTCGGCTGTCCCATTTCAAAACCTAGTAAGAACTTAAAAGTAAATTTTACAGGAGAGCGCATAAACGTAAAATTGGTCAGCGTTTGAAAAATATTTATCGTGGGTAAGAATAATTATATTGGTTGTATAAAATACTAAATATTGAACACGAATTATTATCAAATTATTGATTTAAGTATATACTGCACATTTTATACCCCTTACTAAGTTTGAAAATAGAAATTCGATGGTTAAATGCACAAAAAACTTGTCTCAAAACATAGTAAAATCACTTACTGGGTTTTGTTATAGTTATCTTAGTATTATCTCAATAATTGAAATCTAGTATGTACACATACTGTGTAATATTATAAATGTAAAAGTTTGGATGTTTGCATGTTAGGATGTTTGTTACTCAATCACGCAAAAACGGCTGAATGGATTTTGATGAAATTTAGCATACAAATACTTGAAAGCCTGGAAAGGAACATAGGATACTTTTTATCCCGATATTTTCGCGGAAAAACATGTGAGTGAAACCACGGACTGCAGCTAGTATGTACAAAAAAATGAAGATTAAAATCATAGTAATTTAACACGTTAACAGTCCGGTGTACCGTATGTGGTACACGGGGAGCGGTTCCGCCGATTTCGTGTACCCTATGAGGTACACGAGCCCTGTGTTACTTTAGGGGCTCTATATCCACGGACTTGTCAAATTAGTTAGTGTTTTCTTTGTGTACTTGTGGCCAAGGATCTAATAAATAGAAAATGTCAAAAACATGTCATATTTTAATTTTAATAATAAGTGTTGCTATAAACACAAAATAAAACAACTTAGTACAAAATAAATAAAGTTTTATTGGTGAACTTGAACTTGAACTTTAGAAAAACAACAATACAGTATGCTCTTTTTACAAATTTTACATTGCGTACGGAGCAAGTCTACCTTCATCAAGGAGGTTTTGGTATCATCCTACGCAACGTCGAGTTTACCACAGCTATCGGTAGTAAATCTCTTGTAAGCTTTTTATACCAAGTTATGGTTTTACTAATAGGAGAGTTGTAGCTGGTCATCTGATCAGCCACATCTATACCCGTTTTTCCTTTGGTATAAGTAAGGATCATGTTGGGCTTGAGTTTCGGAACGCGTTCAGCGTAGAAGACATTTCTTTTCCTTGGCAAGTCCACAATGCACTAACATCTCTTTGGTCCCTCCATTTAATTATCTGGCCGGGTGTGTAAATAGTTCGGGAATTTCCCACGATGAGGTCTATCAGCGGACTGATTTTGTACAGCCGGTCATTCTCGTCACAAAAATGCCAGCATCTTAAGAGCAACCGAAATCTGTTGTAAGACATTTTTATCTTATGGAGCAAAGGGTGATAGTAAATATAATCTTAGTATACCCGTAAGATATATAACGCCAAGAAACTTCAATATTTCAGGCTTATCAACATCTGACCAACGTAATTTGCGACAACGTGGTCGCGGAGCATACAAATTGGTTTGTTACACCATTAGATTTATTACGTCATCGTCAAGATTTTTTCGGAAAATTGTATGAATAGTTATCAGATTCCGAATCAAACTTACTACTTTTCAGATACCTGTTGGCGAGGGGGTTCATGAGGGGGACCTGTGAACTGTTTTCGCGACAATTCTTTTACGTTGAAACTCCACTGAGAATCTGCATCTACAGGAGCATTTGATAGTCTTCGTCTTCTCGACGCCGGTGCTCGAGATGGAACATCAGGTACGGGGAGATGAATAGGACTATCTGGGATTCTAGGCCTGGAAGATTGACCTAGTACACTTACATGCTGCAGGTCTCTAGCAATATTTTGTACTGATTCTTCAATTTCTGTCCGACTTCTAAATACGTTTCTCCATCTTCATCATTTTCGTCGTCTTGGTCTTCTTCCTGATCCAATGATTCTATGATCTCGTCTTCACCATCAGAATCTTCTTAGATTCTTCTTATAACTTCCTCACTTATTTTCATTGACATTTCAACAATAATCAAATATCCAGAAAAAAGGAGCGAGTAAATATCGTGAACGTGAATATTGACACTAAATATTGTATGAGTCTACCTTTCATTGATACAATAATTATTATCATTGAGGTTAGGGTGATATTTTTGTGTCACAGTATGAATTATGTTGCGTTATTAATTGTCTATTTTCAATAAACTAAACGTATGCCAACTGGCACGCTCATGAGTCCATGGTACACACTAAGGGTACACAGTTATTTTAATTCATAAGTCCGTGTACCGCCCGGGGTATATCCGGGGTCATCGACCTATATTTTGTTATTTTTATGCACAATTCGCTAAGTGGACATCAAATAATGGCCAACGACGATTGAAGAGTATGCCGGTCGGTCGTGACTTGCTATGCGCCCCTCGTTCCCCACCCTCTTCTCGTTTTCTGCGTTCAACCATTTCAAAAACCTAGTAAGGAGCACAAACCACATGAAAACCTAGCAAGTCTCAGCAGCTTACTAGGTTTTGAAATGGTTAATGTGACTTACTAGGATTTGAAATGGTTGAGAGCCAGTGAATGGTGCAGTTACTAGGTATTGATGCTTCTGTATCCGTGTTTATATCGGAGATTTCAATGCAGGTGTTTTTTTATTGTGTAGGGACTTACTAGATTTGCAAGATTATGCAATAAAAATATTTTTGAAAGAAATGTTCCTTACTAGGTTTTGAAATGGGACAGCCGAATTGACAAGTTAAAAAGTCTCAAACTCAACTCAAATGTTTAAACAATAGCATGGGTGAGAGGTCCGTGACGACTAGACACTCTCAATTCAGAAATTCAGAAAACGATCAGAAATTAAATTAATGATTTTGTAATTTTTGCATTTTTCAATGCTGTTTTTATACTTATGGTAAATTTTAAATAGATAAATATTGGAAAAAATTAACTCGGCCACAAGTGAATTCTCAGACGGGAATCGAACCCGCGACCTTTGGAAATCCGGTCCAATGCTCTAACCGCTGAGCTACCGAGACTTGCGAACCACCGTCGAAATTCTCCAATACTTTTATATTTTTAATACGCTGTAGGCCAGCGTTGTCACATCAATGCTAGGAAATATCCTTGCATTCGAAAGAAACATCTTTTCAGGTGTTTAACGATCGATTAAGATGCAACTGCCAATAATTTATGATTTTGTAATATTTGCATTTTTCAATGCTATTTTTATACTTATGGTAAATTTTAAATAGAAAAATATTGGAAAAAATTAACTCGGCCACAAGTGAATTCTCAGACGGGAATCCCGTCTCGATTCCCGATACTGATAATTTCTTTAAATGATGTGTAATTTGATATTATATTAAGTTCTTTTTTGTTATTCTTGTGTTTTTGTGATGTTATTTTATTGAGGCTTTTGGTATCGTTGCGTCGTGCTCTTTCCAGGTTTCAGCTGAAAATCCCTGATTTGCTCGCGATTGACGCGAGTGAATATGACGCTGAGCTGCGACTTTTGCATACTGCTACGGCACACACACATTTTTATTATGGAGTACATTAGGGTATGTTGCATTTGACCTTGTGTGAGTTTTTTAAAACTTGTTAAACTGTTGCAATATTTACGTGTTTTATGTTATAATTGTGTGTGTGTAAGCAAGCAAGCAAAAAATAAATAATTTATCTATCTATACACTTTGTATGCTAGAGTATAATTCAGACACAAGAACAAAAATCAAATTTCTACTAAGTATGAAATTAGAGTATGGGTTGACAAAACCCAAGAGATTCTCCAAGAAACTCATTATCTACTGCCTTTGTGTTTATTTTCATTTGCTCATTAAAGCCGTATACGGATCTGATTGGAAATAAACAATGAGCAGACGTGTCTGTCGAATGTAGAAGCGCGTAGGACACACGGTGCCGCCTCGTTGACGGCTCCGTGAAGTCTCGGGACACAGGGACACTGGGACACTGACATTAATGGAAACATCTGCGTGTTGTGCTCCCACACGAGAGAGGAAATTAACAAGTGAATAGACTCGCTGTCAAGCCTCTGCCTTTGACAAGCAACTTGACAAGCAACTTGACAACCGAGTTATTGACGTAAGGCTTTTTCGCTGGGACTGTCTGCCAAAACCAAATAGCTTATTAAGAAACTGAATGTATTGTAGTTGTGCAATTTAGCAACAAGTCGAATCCGTCAGCTAGATTACAAAATTTAAGTCCCAGATCAGCCGTTAAGGGGGCCTACCGCCATCTCTCAGCGCAGTATTGTTTCTATCTTGCCACGCTATTTCGTACTACGATCCTCATAAAGAAAGCTTGTATTTTGACGGATGTTTTGTGACGTCTTTACTTAGCATCTAATTTAAAGCGTGTAATAGTGTGTGAAAACTTGACAACTTCAATAAAAACAAATCTCAAACAAAACATTCTTATGGCATGATGGTTTCTAATAGATGATAGTAGGCCCACAGCTCTTGTCATTCTCGCCCAATCGATTCGTTATTAAGTCGCCTAGAATTGATACGTTTCCAACGCCATGTGAAATACCTTTTAACCGAAATAAAAGTAAATATTACATTGGTAATTGTGTAAAACAGCTCAAGTAAAGAATATTTACATTTATCAACTCCTTACGACCGGCCACGTTTCGTCCACGTGGAGTAAAGTTCAAAGCTTAGGGCGGCTGTCACCAGCTGGCAATAAACATATTTATTGTTCGACATATTTAAAATGACTTGCATTTTAGTTGGTGAAAGTCCGCCTTAATGTTGAATAGCCTACTTAAAGAACCTATCTTGATGCTATAGCGTCAAGACCTAAGACCTCTTGACCAAGCTTCATGGACTTTTATAGCGAAGGTAGAATACCGTTAAACTATTAAGTCATGTCAGCATTTTCAAATATTGCGTATTTACGTAACAATCCAGAGCCGCGTCAGCAGTCGGCCCAACGCGGGATAGATCTAAGCTGTTAATGTCCCTGGCGTTGCGAAATCGACATAACGTTTTAGTAAGTAGTTTGTTTTAAGCACAACAGGGACAGAACGATGTTTTAAACCGAGATTATCTGATTGACAGTTGGTGAAACTTGCTCTGTCGAGTCAGCATTTCTTAATGTTGCATATTTAGGCCGTTTGTCCACCGCTGCCGTCACCGGGACGTCACATCAATGAGATGTTAGCGCCGAGGTAGCGACAAAGAGATTTGAGTTAGTGACGTTTCGTCCGAATCGGACAAACTGACCTTTTCTTTAGAAGTTCGAAACCCTAAAAAAACATTTCTGCGGGGTTATTTCTTATAAATTTACAATAATCGCGTAGTGATCGTGCGACCTACGCGGAACGTCGAAATATAAATGGTATTGGTTAATCGCTCGCTAATGGTTCGGCGTATATGGAAACCCTTCCAGTACTCAGAGCACCGGTAAGTCTGAGATGCGGGAGGGTTTACTACAATAATTCATAGAAACGTTTATGGAAAATCTTCCAGTATTCAGAGCACCAGTATGTCTGAGATCCGGGAGGGTTTCCGGTTTAGTTTACAATTCCTTTAACTTAAAACACTTCTTCTACTCAGAGCAATAGATACTTATAATAAAATGAGCTGAAACGCGGGAGGAATTTAGGCGCCATGCTCCTTGATGCCAAATCTCTGTTGACTCGCCTAATGTTAAAAGCTTCTTTTTTTTTTTTTTATTTCTTATTAGTTTCCTCTTTATTAGATTTCGACTATATTTTGTTATAATCTAGGCTAAAATACAAATAAAATGTATGTGCCAAAAAGATAATAAAATTAAACACATCCAACAATGTGATCATTATTATATTAGGCGAATCAAGAATTAAAAAAGCAAAACAAAATTATCGAACATTAGGAACATTCTGACTTATGTTTTCAAATAACGAATGCTTTTATTTCAAAGATTTCCCTGCAGAGAATTTGGTAGCAATAACAGGAACTTAATTAATGCACATTGTAGTTCATCGTTTGTTCGGTAGAGGCCGCACTGTAATAACAGTGCAGTTGGTATGGTGATACGTGACGTAAAGCAATTATCGCGCAATTATTGCTGTCGTATTGCTGTTGCAAATATAGATAATAACCCCGCTGCAATTCTGGATCCACCCTAAAGGTGATCGCGATGGAAAAACGGCCTTTCGTGACAGTCGCAGCGGCCGCGTCAGCAGGCGGCCCATCGCGGAATATATCTCTGTTAATGTCCGGGACGTTGCGAAATCGACGGCAATCCGCTTAATTGGGTTGTGCTATAAAAAACAATGTCCCGACGATTTGGTCTGTTACTCCCATGGGCTGGCTGAGACGGGGCGAATGTTTTAAAAGCCGAAATGGTTCGAGAACCATTAAGATAACACTCTTTTATTGAAGCTTTGCGTAAGTTTAATCAAGTACCTTACCAATTAACAGAACATTGTAAAAAAGCTATTTCGATCTGGGGGCCTACCACCATCTCTTACCCCAGTATTGTTTCAATCTTCCTTTGCTATTTCGTACTCGAATCTGATACCTAATAAAAGCTTGTATTTTGACGGAAGTTTTCTTGACGTCTTCGCTCAATCATCGCCTCCAAAGTGTGAAGTGTCCAAAGTAATTATTACTGACTCTCGTTGACTAATGATTAATGTCGAAACAATTTATTTCCAGAGAACAGTCGTACCGATAATTCAATTGGGTCGACTGCACTTCGGAAATAAATTGTATGAGTGGGTCATGATTATAATGAGCTGATTGTACATTTAGTGAAGTCACTTTATTAAATCATTAGTTGAATTACTAAACAGTCATAATTACTGACTTTTGCGGTCGATTGGATCTCCATCGCAACTCGATTTTTGTAGTAACTGGGCAGTGTTACAACAAAAATGTATTTACTTCAACAAACATTGTTTGTATTTGTTTATAGTCGTCTACCAATACAGTTAAGTACTTACTTTTCAAAGCTACCTTATTAAGGTAATTCGCGAAGGGCAAATAACAATATCAAAAGCAACTAAAATCTCCCACTTATTAAGTCTTACACCCATATTCTAAGTCGTTCCTCCAAAACTTACTCGGCCTCGACTTAACGAAACCTCATTGAAAACCTCTTCAAAATACTTCTCGAAATGGGTATTCTAAGTCATAACTCCGTAAGGACCTGGAGGAGCCAAAGAGTACGTAGCCACTCCGTGTTAGGCCTAGCGCACACTACCATTTTTACCCACGACGAGGTTGAGTGGAGTGTAAAAAGTTTTGGAGGAACGACTTAGAATATGGGGGTTAGTCCTCGAAATTTTAGCAGCCGCTGTTTGTGAAACATTTCTTTGAATTGCTCTCTTTGATGAAATAAAAGTTGCTGATATTAAACCATTCTTAAGCTTTTTAGTATTTCATAAAGATGCTTTACGAATTTACTTTTTACCATTTTTATAATCGAGTGATTGCTTTGATATTGAATAAATCCTATTATGGGTTTGGATAACCCCGACCCCGACGCTTGAAACTTGCCACAAGAATGTCACCGTCTTTTTGCAAGAACCGATTATTCGTAAATAATCGAGGGTATTTATAAACCGTCGAATTATTGTGAACGGTCAACAGGATTTGCAATAAAACGGATGATTTATCGATGATTTTTAAAATAATCAGTATCTCTTCCTTAAATTGCACATATCCGTGTAACGAAAAGCATACTTTACGCCAATTGGTTGAAATACGTAACAACGTAAACATCGTGTGCTCGAGAGTGTTTTAACCGACTTCAAAAAAAGGAGGAGGTTATCAATTTGTGCGTATGTTTTTTTTATGTTTGTTACCTCAGTGCTCGGTCTTTTATGCTCCGCTTTATTCGAAAGGGTATACTTTCAAGGTGCCATTGTCATCAAGACAGGATCTGATGATGGGATCCTGGAGAAATCCAGGGAACTCTTCAAACGTTATAGGCACACCTACATAGATTTCGGTGTTATCTCAAGTAACTCATGCATTTGCTTCTATAAAGCACCATTTGGTGTGGAACGTATGATTAAGACCACACGTGATCATCGGAACTATTAAATACTAGCGGATCCTTGCGGTTTTACCCGCGTGGTGCCCGTTCCCGTGGGAATATCGGGATAAAATATAGCCTATGTCACTCAGGAAAAATGTAGCTTTCTAATGGTCTAAGAATTTTCTAAATCGGTCCAGTAGTTCCTGAGATTAGCGCGTTCAAACAAACAAACTCTTCAGCTTTATAATATTAGTATAGATTAATTACCTCAATACTCGGTCATTTATAAACCGATTTGAATGATTATTTTTTTGTTTGAAAGGGTATACTTTTTAATGCTCAATACCAGTTTTTATCGGTTTGTTTAACATACAAAGTGAAAATTCATTGAAAATGAGTGACACGGAGCCTGCGGGCGAAGAAATGATCATCCAGTGCTAAATAATTCTGAATTTGTTGTTCACTATTTAACACCCGTGCTACCAATCCATGGGCCAATCAGATGACCGCGTACAATAACACGCATACGGTAACTACAGGTAATCTCGTTTGTATATAAACTTGCCGCTGGACAATGATTATTTATAAATTAACGACAATGTTTTATTGCAAATCGTGCAGCCTGTTTACAATAATCCAGCAGTTTATAAATACCCTCGAATATTTACAAACATGTGACATATACACGTATTCTTAAAAAGACTAAACAAGATCCTTTTTAAAAACACTATCCAACTTTTTAAGTTCGTCTCAGAATCGGTAAGTGATCAACTTTCTCCTAGAAACGTGGGTTACCTAAAACTCTCGTAAATATTTAAACACCCAAATCTGAGTGACGTCACAGTCGACACTCCCTCCGCTCACTACTCTACCCGGCCTCATGATCTCTGATTTTCAAACAATTTTCTCAATTTATATCAGTTCATCTTTTGCTCAGTATATAGAAAGGGATGGCGATACAATAAGCGGAATTGCGCTGCCCAAAACTCAAAATAAGTGAAGATTCTTCATAGCAATGTCTATGAGACCCGCTAAGAAATATTAAATAACGAACCACGTTACTCAATACCGTTCCTATGAGTTATCAAACTTCATTATGTTGAAACGCCATAAATTCTGAGGAACAAAACACGACGATAAAGTAGGAAAACAACAGCGCAGCGCAGTTTCCGACCACAAAATAAAACGTTACCAGAAGGTACATAAAATAAAATTAATATGGTTTCGAAGGCAAGCTCCCGCCATAATTAGGTACTCGACAAACTTACCTGCCTTCCTAGGGTAGCTGGGGCCGTACCGCGCAATGTGACACATTGCTCTTAGTCTTTGGTAAGTTTTTATTTGTGTCAAAAAGAAGCAGCAATGTGTCACATCCATCTGTTATGACCCTAGTGTATTTAACCTCCGACGACTCCGGGGGTGAGTTTGACGTGGGTCGATCTGTATGTCTGTCTGTGGCAACGTAGCTCCTAAACGACTGGCCCGATTGTGATGCGGTTTTTTTATTTGAAATCAAGCGTCATCGAGATGGTTTTTAGCTTTAGTTTATGAAGACCCGTTCAGCCGTTTGAAGATCATCATCTCATTTCCTACTTTAATTTTCATTTTAATTACCTAAATGAACTGATGGCATTCAAATGGCTAAGCAGATCTTCATAAATTCTAGCAAAAACCGCATCAAAATTGGCCCGTCCGTTTAGGAGCTACGTTGCATCAAACAAGCGCAGGTTTATCAACTGTCACAGGACATGGGCGTTCTAGAAACTGTTGACCTGATGAAGCGACCACCACGGCCTGCAGAGTACCCAACTCGTCGATGACTTACAGCACACATATCGTGCTTAGGCTCGTTAGAACGGTCTTGGTGAGGGGATAACCATACAATTAATGACTGTGACCCGAGTTTGGTAATCGGACGATTGATAAAAAATTAAAAAATGTCAACTAGATGCACCTTTAATTCTTTGCCAGCTGCCAACTTTGACACCTGAAAGTACGATGATGATGAATTTGTGTGTGAGAGTTTTTTTTTAATATCTGATGTTAAGTATTGATAAGGCTGAAGATGGAAGCGAATCTCTACCGGAATCCTCAATCACTTACGATACTTTCTTACGAGTGTTCTCTCTGCTTGCCCTCTCCTTACGTACTTTGTATGCCTGCGCTTGGCGCGCTTCAAGCGCTGAACATTAATAAAAGGTTTGTGTGGATTACGCGAGCTTAAGCTAAGACAACCTTGCAACGGGCTACGTTGTTCTTATGAAAAACCTCAAGAATGGGTTACCAACATAGTCCCTCCCACAGTCCCCTCATGGCCCTGGATTTGCCAGCAGTTTTCTTCTTGTCCAAAAGGATTTTTTTCCGGGTTTTCAAATTAATTCTTAGTGAAGTCTAGGAATGATTTTTAACATGGTCGGATTTCTTGGATAAAGTATTTTAGCGACAATGCAAATTGTGTAAAATTCGTTTCTGATTTGAGGAGTTATTATATTAGTTAGTATTAATAAAAAAAATATCTTATAAACAGTGATCGGATAATCGGATGCATAGTTACCTAAAGTTGATATTTGGCTAAGGCATTATGGAAGCGGCTTCTTGAAGCATGTTTTTTTTACATTAATCCTGGGCTTCCAGAAAATTTTGGAATGCAAAAACAGTTGGTAACCAGGCTGCCAGAATTTACTTTTACATATTTTTTGATATATCTTCGAAACGGTGTATCGTAGCACAAAAATAAGGTATTTTTTATCCCTCTATTTTACTCATATACCCCCGTTCAGAATCAATCGACATTATGAAAAGTAAAAAAAAAACATACTCAACATTTTTTCAAGACAGTTTCCATAGTAATTTCAATTGAAAAGTCGCTGGCCCATACAAAATCGCTAGATTTTTACGATACAAAAGTCAATTCCATTACAGCCAACACCACAATTTTTTTTTATGAATGACGAGGAGACACGCCTTTATCATACCTGATGTTAATTATTGATAAGGCTGAAGATGGAAGCGAGCCTCTCCCAGAATCCTCAGTTACTAAGGAACTGGCTATCATAACTCGAATTGCAGGAACACAACAATGTTGAAAACATTGTTGTTATGGCTTCAGGCTTAGATAAAAGGTGGTAGCTAGCCAGGCGGGGTTACAACAAGTCTTACCACCAACCAAACCGAATACAATAATATGTACCCCCGCTGAGAATCGAATCCGGGACCCCTGGGTCTGATACCGGTGGTTGTACCACTAGACCACAGAGGCGGTTAGATGCATCCGATTATCCGATCACTGCTTATAACTTGCTTGTCGATCGCTAAATCAAATTACTTTTTATCCAGTTCCACCTACCTCTGTGTTTGTTTCAGAAATACGGAAATATTTTCCATTTATCCTGTTTCCTGATGTATTACAATAATTACATTTCCGATATACGGTCCTGTTCTTCCCTGAGTGATGGGGATAAGCAATTATGTATATTTTCTCCGAGTCATTTTACCTCATTATTATTACATGAATCATAAGCAAACCTTTTATATCTTTATTCTATTTTTATTTCATGATCAACTAGCGACCCGCGGTTTTACTCGTGTGAATCCCGTTCGCGTGGGAATATCGGCATAAAAAGTAGCCTATGATTTAATCCAGCCTATCTTCTATTTGGTTGCCAAATTTCATCCAAATCGGGTCAGAAGTTTTTGCGTGCAAGAGTAAAACATCCATCCATCCAAACATACACACTTTGTGGTATAATATTACAGCGTGTATACTTAATATTACAGTAAGATAAATGGGCTATAGAGCTCCGTGGGTATACGCCTGACTAAAATCTGTCTGTTACCTTGTCATGCATATACCGCTGAATCAATTTGATGAATTTTGCCATGGAGATTGATTAAAATAAAAAAAAATAAAAAATGTTTATTCCAGTTCTTCAATCAACATTGAACACAAGATATTGGAACACTCCTTTTAAGTATTTTAAAAACACTTGTGTCAGGAGTGTCCACCCTTCCTAAAACTTAGTAGATACTAACCATTGAGTTTTTAAGGGTAATTTTTAGGTTAATAATTTTATTATAAGTTAATTACAAAAAATTATAGTGCATGCATGTGTGAGTGTATGATGTGTGTGTGTGTGTGTGTGTGTGTGTGTGTGTGTGTGTGTGTGTATGTATGAGTGTATGTATGTGTCAGTAGTTAGTGAATAATTAATCTTTTATTATATTAATTTATTATAACATTCATGATTTAACCTCTAAAAGGCATTCAGTTTCACTATAAGATAATTGTTTTAACCAAGCCTGAAGGTCTTGGGACCTCAGGGTCAGTAATTATGACTTAAAATACGTCATGTATTTTAAGTCATAATTATACCTATACATAACACTAGGTATTATACCACCAGATACACAAAAATCTCTCATTATAAAGTTCCAAATTAGTTTATCGCTTAAAGGTGATGCCTTACAGCCAACCAAGAAATTATTATACCTAGTACATGTATGAGCCCAATTCTCATGAAATAAAAAAAAACATATTGTAGTAAAAAAAACAAACCTTGATTCTTTTTCGACGGAAAACGCTTCTAGGCGTCGTCTTATGTCCTCTTTGATGGTCCACGCTTCACATCCGTAGAGCACAATACATTGTAAGCAACATTGTTGCGTTGTTTAGTTCGGAACCTTAAATTTAGTTTGCGACAACATAAGACTTTTGCGTTTTATTGAAGGATGCTCAGGCTATTCAGGTTTTTATTTCCTGGTCTTTCCCATTCTTCATTTACCCAAGCACCAAGATATTCATATTGCCGCACACGCTCTAGCTATATACCTGCCATAGACAGTTTAGTATGCAGTGTAGTAGCTATAGACCTTGTACTTTGTCTTATTATAGAGTAATTTGGCAGGTGTCAATGTCACATTGTAAAAATAAACCGGCTTTAAACTGTTTTTCAAAAATGATTTGTGCAGATCCAGTTTTAGTTCAGTAAGTATTGATTCCCTTCACGCACACAAATTCTATATTATCATTATCCATCATCATCATCAGCCTGTGGACGTCTACTGCTGGACATAGGCCTCTCCTAGCTCACGCCTATTGTGGCGTTCAAAGGAGGCTATTAGCCTACTGCCACCACGCTGGCCAGACAGGGTGGTAGACGGTTTGTTTCAAGTTTTTCTTCTCTAGCACAGGTTTTCAATGTGTCGAGCCTCTAAGTCGACTCTTCCGACATCTCAGGCATGTATGGGAGTGGTGACACTTGTATTCTTAGGCCGTCACCACACGGCACCATCATTATCATTATAGCTACATTAAATTAGTATTATTTTACAAAGTGACACTGAGATCCTGTCAAATCACAATTATTCTTTGTTTTTTTTAGCTAAAGTAACGGACCTCATACAAAATATCTATTACTTTTCGATTCTTGAATCAGGAACACTATTTATATTGGTTTACCTATTATGAATGATATCGTTCAATATCATTGTTGGTGCTTTCGTCTATTCTGCTTTAGAGAGGATGTTTTGCAGGAGTACTTCAATGATTCGTCTTATTGAAAATTTATAAAATAACGTATATTTCAAAAACGAATACAATATTGAAAATAGAGGTAACGCTTAGTGCTACGGTTCGGAATTTGAGTCGTCGAATGAATGCCCGCCACCGCGCCGTCACCCGCTCCTGGCTTCACGCTGGTCGCGGTCGATGCGAGCTTCGTAACGTTTGGTCGTTTTCGCCGCGGGCCAACAGATGGTGCTAGCAGTATTTTATACGCCGTAACATGCCGGCCGCCTTGGAATGACCCTGTCTTCCAACATAACGATGATCGTCATTCTATGCCTCAGACGGTACCGGCGGTGCAGGAAGGGGACAGATCTTGGAGCAGGCCCTCTGAATCGTGCCCGCTGCTGTACGGATCTCGGCAACCCTGGAGACACCATCCTTTCCTGTGAACAGGCGAACCACTCGTCCCATTCTCCAACGTAAAGGGGGGAGGTTATCCTCCTTGATCAAAACAAGGCTGTCTAGTGGAAGAGCATCCTTGTTGTCCATCCATTTTGTCCGTTTTTGTAGCTCCGATACGTATTCTTTTGACCATCTAGCCCAGAAATGCTGTCTCAGCTGCTCCAGCCGTTCATAGCGCCCCAGGCGCGCAGTCGCCGTCGTGGTCATGTCCTGGCAGCTCAGCGAAGTCAACGGTCGGCCAATAAGGAAATGAGCTGGTGTAAGGGGAAGATAGTCATGTGGATCTGTGGACAGAGGGGACATGGGACGGGAGTTCAGGACGGCTTCGATTTGCGTCAATACCGTGCTGAACTCCTCGTACGTTAGTTTTGCATTTCCGACTACCCGTCTCAAATGATACTTGTACGACTTTACCCCTGCTTCCCATAAACCACCAAAATGAGGAGCATACGGCGGAATGAATGAAAAACGAATATTATTTTCGTTAGCAAAATCTACAATTTCTTTTTGATTTTCTAAAATAGGTGAAAGTTCTCTTTCAGCCCCTACGAAATTTCTCCCATTATCGGAGAATATTTGACAAGGCTTGCCTCGTCGTGAAATGAAACGCTTTAAACTCAGTAAATATTCTTGTGTGGATAAACCACCAACCAATTCCAAATGAACAGCCCTTGTAACAAAACATATAAATAAACAAATAATAACATTTAACTAATTTTGCACCTCTGCCCTTTCGGTTTAAAATGTACATGGGTCCCGCATAATCAACTCCACATCACATGAAAGGGAAGCTGGGTTCTAAACGTGCTGATGGTAAGTTACCCATCATAGGTGTTAATGTCTTACCTTTCATGCGAGTGCAGACTACACATTGGTGTACTACTTGCCTGGCTAGATTTCTAGCACCTAGCACCCACCACTGATCACGCATAGAAGTCACCAACAGCTGCGGTCCCGCATGAAATAATCGCTTATGTTCATATTCACACAAAAGTCTCGAAAATAGATGTTTACTGCACAATAATATCGGATGTTTTTTATCGTAACTAAAATCAGAATTACACAATCTACCGCCTACTCTAATGATCTTATTTTCATCCAAAAACACATTTAGACCCGATATACGTTTATATTGTGCATCTTTATTACAACGCAAACCTTTATTCAAATCTTTATAAATATCAGCAAACGATTGCACCTGTGCGAATCTAACTAACGTGCGTTCCGATTCGAGCATTTCGTCCACTGATAAGAAACCAGTTTTCGCTACTAGTGGCGGATGCGCTCGTTTGCATCGCAAGTTGTAAATAAAACGTAATACGTATGCATAAACACGCTTTAATTTGTTTACGGAAGAAAACCTTTTAAAATCAATTAAGTCATTTGAGATTACTGAAGTTAATGTTACTATATCATTTTTTAATTCTGGTAAATTACTACAAATTGGATGATCACTGTTTTGAGGCCAGTTTGAACTTTGTTCATGCAAAAATGTTGGCCCGTGCCACCAAAGGTGTCTAGGGCTGTCAACCTTTAACGCGCTAAGGTTGACACCTCTCGTTAATAAATCCGCGGGATTTTCTGTGCCACGAATGTGCCGCCAAATCGTATCACCAGTTATTTCGTTTATTTGCACAACCCTATTTTGAACAAATGTTTTTAGCGTATGCGGAGACATTCGTAGCCATCCTAAAACAATTGTAGAATCTGTCCAGAAATAAACTTTATCGAAATTTAAACGTAATGATTTTACTATTTTATGATACAAATTTGCACCCAACAGTGCTGCACAGAGCTCAAGCCTTGGTATGCTTACTGTTTTTATTGGTGCCACTTTACTTTTAGCACACAGTAATCTAACGCATGGCGAATCATGACTAATATACGAACGAATATAGGCACAAGCTCCGTATGCATCCTGTGATGCATCTGTGAAAATATGTAATTCTTGTTTTAACGCATTACCTTCCCTAATACAACGAGGTATACGTATATCTGAAATATGACATAAATTTGACATAAAATTTTGCCAAACGGTTTTAATATTAGACGGAATTGCGTCGTCATCCCAGCTCACCTTAGCTTGCCATAATCTTTGCAATAATATTTTTGCTGTAACTACTGCTGGAGCTAACAACCCTAGGGGATCATAGATTTGAGATATGACTGACAGCATTGTTCGTTTTGTAACCACTGAATTATCTTGGTTTATTTTCGTAGTGAAGTGCAATTCATCACTGTTATTGAACCACCCTAAACCTAACGTTTTTGATTGACAATGATCACCAATGCATAAATCTTTAGAAGTTTGAGATGACACATCATGATTAAAAACCCATTTCCTAAGGGGAAAACAAGCACTTTGTAACACCTTCGCCGTTTCACTACAAATTTTATGTAACTCTTCGAGATTATCATTACCGTAGTTTAAGTCATCAACGAAAAAATGTTCATCAATAACGCGAGCGATGACGTCATTACCGCACTCACGAGCTAGTTGCTTTAAGCAGCGAATACTTAGGTAGGGCGCGGAAGCAGTACCGTACGTTACCGTATTCAAACGATATATCTGAATCGGATCGTTACTATTCTCCCTCCACAAAATAAGTTGTAAATTACGCTGATCAACTTGTATTTCAATTTGCCGATACATCTTTTCAATGTCTGCGCATGCTACGTATTGATATTGTCTGAACCTTAGTAAAATTGAAAAGATATCATTATGAAGTGACAACCCTACATGTTGAATGTCATTTAATGACTTTTGACTGGTGGTCGCTGCACTAGCATCGAAAACAACTCTCAGTTTAGTTGTCACACTATCTTCTCGATATACACCATGATGTGGTAGTATATAGTACGGCTTTTGTAAACTATCGGTGTTATCGGTATTTTGTAACAGTGTCATATGACCTAACTTTTCATATTCACGCATAAAATCAGTATATAATTTACGATATTGCGGTGCACGCTCAAATTTCCGTTCTAAGGACAAAAATCTATTCTTTGCCACCGTATATGAATTACCCAACGTCTCAGGTGATTCCTTAAAAGGTATTCGAACTGAGAACCTACCGTTTTCTAAACGTTTTGTAGTATTCAAAAACAATTCTTCACAAAATATTTCCTCCTTCGTCATAATAGGACTATCGTTTTGTATTTCTTCTAGCTCCCAAAATTTACGCAATTGAGAATCGACTGAAAAATGACATTGCACGTCAGTCGTGCTATTACGTATACGTTGATCATAAATAGGTCCGGCTATTATCCACCCTAACTTAGTATGTAATAAGTACGGACCGCTTTTTAATTTAATTTTCCCGTCGCATAATAAATTCCAAAAAACGTCTACGCCAATCAACAAATCAACTTCGGATGGGATGTGATACGAGGGATCTGCCAGTTGAACATTGCTAGGTATACGTATAGAATCACTATTAACGTCTATCAAAGGTAACTTTGAAGTGATATTAGACAAAACCAAACAATGCAACTGCGTATTAAAATCGTATAACCTTGAACGCATATTTACTTTGCAAGCGTAGCTGGACTGTGAGACCAGTTGCCCCACGCCGCAAACACGTATAGTGGACTGTAATTTATTAACGCATAAACGATTACATAATCTTTCCGTAATAAAACAATTTTGACTGCCATTGTCTAAAAGAGCCCGGACTGTGTGATATTTGTTATCGGAACCGGCAACTTCCACTAACGCGGTGGACAGTAAAATTGTTTGTGCACTACCCTCACAGCGAAAATATTCCAAGTCACTGTCCTTGACTGTATGTAAGGCAGATGACTGTGGCAACGTATTATTATCTACTGCTAATGAAGAGTTTTGCGAACGTATATTATCATGATTCTTTTGATCAAAGTGTAACAACGAATTATGTTTCTTATGACACAATTTACATGGACCGAATACACAATCGGTTGACGTATGATTAGTTGAACGAATACAATTGAGACATAAGTTTTTGCTTTTAACTAGGTTTATCCTATCTTGTAGTGACAAGTTAAGAAAACTAGCACACGAATAAAGTGCGTGATTACTACCGCATAAGGGACAAGTTTGACTGTGACTTTGCTTATTATTTTTATGCATTGAATGTTTGCTACCCGAAGAAACGTAAGTATTAGTATGTTGCGTATTAAAATGCCTTTTAAAATCTGCAGTAACCTTTGGCTCGGGGTTCGGTTTGGAATGAGAACTATAATTTTTATTATTGTTGGATTTGATTGACTCCAACATATCGGCCCTATTTCTAAGGAATGTGAGAATGTTTTCTACCTTTAACGGTTGTGATTGTGAACTTAAGTTATCTAATAGATTACCCTTATAACATTCCCATTCGCGAGCTGTAACCGGGTCGAGCTTAGAAACGATTAAATATATGATCAGAGTATCCCACGAATCGGTGGGTTCGTTTAACGAGTGTAATGCGCGTAAATTACGTAGAAATGAATCAATTAACTTCCTTATCTGAAATGGAGACTCACTATTTAGCGTCGGCGCATTAAATAATGACTTTACATGATTTTGAACAAGTAAGCGATTATTATGGTACCTTTTCTCGAGTAAATTCCATGCGTGACCATAATTGGAAGCAGTAAATTCCAAAGCACTAATCACTTCTAACGCAGAACCAGTAAGAGAGGACTTTAGGTAATGGAATTTTTGAATAGAATCCAAATCCTCACGATTATGAATCATGGACAAATACGAACTTCTATATTCTATCCACTGGTCGTATAAACCAGAAAAGGCGGGTAATTTGATGTCTGGTAATTTAATTGCTAAAGGCTTACAACATGAAGAATTAATAGGTAATTCAGGTTCACACTGCTTTACCCTACATTGAGCCGCAGCTAAAAGCGAATAATACTGAGTTTCAAACGTTTCCCTATACTCTAGTTGAGAACATAAGTCAGTATCATCAGCATCTAGTTCAATTTTTGACTGAATGCCATTAAATTCCGCAAATAATGTAATTATTGAATCTATTCTCAATCTAAGTTCAGTTTTATGAACTGAATCCGAATTAATAACGTCTAATTTACTTATGTACTTTTCAAAATATGTTAATCTAGCTTTAAGCAAACCGCGTTGCTTCTTAAGGTCACTAAGGTCACACATTTTTGGAGACAATAAACGCGGAGATTTTGGCTTTGATGTTACTTTAGAAATACTAGCGGCTAATTTAAATTCGTCGTCACTCATTTTGGCACTTTATGAAAAGGTAAAGGTACTTACAGTTTGAACTGCACTCGGGTTGGCAAACGGGTACTCGAACGTAGTAACGGATTTGCAAATCTAAAGCAGAAAAAAGCACGGTATTAAACACAAATCGAAGATGAAGGATGACCGACGTTATCTGGGTTTCTGCTGGTTTCTCCTCCAATCAAACCTGATCGCTGATCTTCTGCGAATATGGATACGGCTCTGAAGGTCCAAAATGTTGGTGCTTTCGTCTATTCTGCTTTAGAGAGGATGTTTTGCAGGAGTACTTCAATGATTCGTCTTATTGAAAATTTATAAAATAACGTATATTTCAAAAACGAATACAATATTGAAAATAGAGGTAACGCTTAGTGCTACGGTTCGGAATTTGAGTCGTCGAATGAATGCCCGCCACCGCGCCGTCACCCGCTCCTGGCTTCACGCTGGTCGCGGTCGATGCGAGCTTCGTAACGTTTGGTCGTTTTCGCCGCGGGCCAACAGATGGTGCTAGCAGTATTTTATACGCCGTAACAATCATTCTACTTACATTGTAATGTGGTTTCTTTTATGAGGCAGTATGTCTGCAGACTTGGGTCATTTTAAAATTTCCTTTCATTAATATATATATATATATATTTTTTTTTTCATGTTCTCTGAGTGAATTTTCCAAAGTATCATTTTAAGTTATAGGCAATAGGGACCACTTTATAGAATTGGGATATGTCCTGTCATGATATTGTGTTTGTGTTAATAAATAAATAATATATATATATATATATATATATATTTATCCCGCAAACAAATGTCCGTCCCCTGAAGGCGAAAGTGCATTTAAACTGGCGTCCACTTGCTTTTGGCGTCCGCATACCGGACGCCACTTTATTAGTCGGTGGTACTTAGGTCTTATTGATCCTAGCTGGCCGTAGTACAAAAATCGACGGAAGCAAAAAAATCGTTTAAATGGTTGCAATAAAATATTGAAAAGTTCCCGAAGAAATCTCGGCGCAGGTGAGGCGCTGCTGCACCGCGTATATCCAAACTGTATATCTAGCAGAATTTCTAACTATGAATTCGCGTATTTGGCGTCCACTATTACGACGTTGCCAGCTCGCGCATGAAATCTGTGACAACAGCTCAAATAATATCTACCGCAATCAAAACAATGTAGGGTAGTTCTGCCAGTTCGCCGGCCACTGCCAGTTCTCGGCCATCAAGGATATTTTGTAAAGGAATAAGAAAAATACACGCGAACAATTTGAAAAGTCTATGTTATACTATTAAGACAGTAGTTACGCGTGACCATGCCAAATTGCAGGGTAATAATATTTTGTTTGTAGCGTCAGTGTACCCTTGACGTACAAGGAGTGTAAACGTATGTCGAAATCAACGAAAAAAATAGTGCGCGGCATTCTGTTCTAAGGAAAGTTAAACGATTGGTTACATAAATTTCTGAGTCCGTTTGAATTTTTTGTGTTATTAGATTGTTAAAGTTTTATTACAATAATTTTATTTTGGGAATAAATAAGGTTTACTTATAAATTTTATGTGGCTGGCTAACTCAATGCATATTTAACAAGATTTTGAATTCTCGGCCAGGTGGCCGACAATCGGCAGTTCCATAAAGGTTTTCATTAATTTATATCTTCAACAATTGTATTTTTTTCTAGTATCTCAGTTCTAATGAAGAAATTATAACAAAAATCCAGATCCAGTTCCAGTTTCCGGCCACAAGGACTCATACAAAAAAACTGAGAAAAAGGTATTTCAATTTGATAATTTTTGGCGGCCGAAAAGAGGCAAACACGTATCCTTTTCTCGGCCTAAGTATATGTATAGGAATGTACACATAACAAATATTTATTAATCTCTTGAACATGTTTTAAAAATAATTCCCATTCAATACTTTATCTGTTATTTAAGCATTAAGCTTCCTTTTCGTTTGATTTTTAACACAAACTCATCTAAAACTTGTGACTAAAATGAGTGGCCGAAAAACGACAGCACTTATGTGAGCTCTCGGCCATAAAACCTAAAAACGGCCGACAAACGGTTGCGAAGTTTTCAGTTGTCGGCCTACCATTTCTAGTATGGCCGAGAACGCGCTGCCGCTATTCTGATTGTCGGCCATAACATCGTGCATAGGCCGGCAACTGAGTGCAGTGATATTAATTTTCGGCCACCACCTTCCTTATGGCCGAGAACTTGCACTATCCAACTCAGTTATCGGCCACACAAAACAGCAATGGCCGACAACTGGGTGCAATCATATCAGTTATCGGCCAATCATTTTTTTAGTGGCCGAGAATTCGCTTTAGCTAACACATCTGTCGGCCAATATCTGTGAAAAGGTCAAAATGGTATCACAATGATTAAATTTTATTACAGATGGGTCCTGGGACAAGAAAAAAATAAGAGAAAAATGTAACGAAAGAGAAGAAAAGAGAAGGTAAAATACATAAAAAGAGGAATCTATTTAACTATAAAGAAGAAGATTTACAAAAAGCAATTGATGCCATAAATATTGATGAAATCGATGTAAGACAGGCTTGTCGTGATTATGGTGTTCCTCGGGCTACTGTTCAAGACAGATTATCAGGGCGAGTTGTGGTTGATCAAAGAAAACCGAGAAAAGTAGGTCCGGATCCAGTTTTAGGTTTTGAAGGTGAAAACAAAATTGTAGACTGGATAATAGATATGGCTAAATGTGGCATACCAATAACGAAGGCACAATTGATGGAGACAGTGAAAAAAATTTGCAAAGATACAATTTCTTTTACGGGTCAAAAACCTGCGCATACGTGGTTCAGAGTTATTTGACTCTTTATAGAAGAAGAATTAAACAATGATTCCTGAAGAAAAAAATAATACAAGTGAAGATGAAGACTGTTCTATTTTTAATATTTATGTCAATCAATGGAAGGTGAGTGATACTGTTAAATACAATATAATATTATTACATACGTACCAGTACTATATTAGAGACAACTACTCAAGTATTAATTTTAAATTATGCTTTTTTTCAGGTGATAAATAATTCAAAGCAGTATTTAATAGACTTGATTAGTGATTACTTACACATAAGAAAAGAGAGAGAATGAAGAAAAGAAGAAGAAAGAAATAGAAGACACACATAAAAAGATAAGAGTAAAAGTTAAGAAACTAAGTAGGAGAATTTTAAAATAACGCAGACTGCATTAAATAAAAATTATTGGTATTTGTTGATTATATTTTAATAGACTTGATTAGTTATTACTTACACATAAGAAAAAAGAGACAATGAAGAAAAGAAGAAGAAAGAAATAGAAGACACACATAAAAAGATAAGAGTAAAAGTTAAGAAACTAATTAGGAGAATTTTAAAATAATGCAGACTGCATTAAATAAAAATTATTGGTATTTGTTGATTATATACCAAGAGAGTCCAGAGAGAGAGAGTACCAAGAGTTTGTACATGAAGACTGAACACAGTGTATTACAATATAGATAGTGGATAATGTTATGTTATGATAGATGTTACAAAGTTATTTTTAAGACACCGAACAGAGTCTGATAAAGTTTCTAGATAGTGATGAATATAATAGATGTTGATAATATATTTAACAAATAGAGTTTTTTATTTCGTTTATAATGTTAATTGTTATTCCAGGGGGCCTACCATCAACTCTTATTGCGATTGAGATAAGGGTCTAAACTGAACTGGTTTGCTTATTCGTACCATGAGGTCCTTAAGTCGATCAAGTTTCAACGACGTCAGCAGCGAGCGATTCAACTCAAACTGAATCGCAAAGCCGTATCATTCATTCGTTTTTCGTACCATGACCTCATTTTTGACTTAGGTGATGCCTGAACTGCTTCGCTCCTATGTCATTATTGGCGATCCAAATTAAGTTACTATATATTTAAAAAAAACTGATTTGTTGAGTATTTTCTTTATAATATAGTAATTTTAGAATCAGGGTATAAATTAAAGGTGTTTTTTATGTATGAGTGTTAATTTAGCTATTTGTTTTAAGTAAAGGTTAGTAGTACCTATCGACCTTCTTTATGATTTATGTATTTCTTGTAATATTTGTTTTAAAACATATTATGTTATTATTACATTTATTTTAGATGTGCGACGAATTAATAATTATGGAATATTTATTCGAAAATGATAAAACAGTTAGTCGTAAAAGACGACGTGAAATGCGGGAGCAATCAGACCCTTTTGAATTAGACGACAGAGAGTTTATCAAAAGATATCGCTTAACAAAGGCATTGGTTTCTCGATTGTGCGACGAAATTCGACCACTGATGAAGACGGCAATAAAATCAACAGATTTGTCCGTCGAAACAAAGGTACCTACATAACAAATAGCCAATAATCATACATGTCTTCTAAGAGCCTAAGCACATGGGGAGACCGTGAAACGCGCGTATACGCGCAGTTACAGCGCTGCGGTCGCTCGTAGCTTCCGCGTTTTGATCAGACTCCTCGTCAGTTCTATCGATTCAAACACGCGTATACCAGCTTCAAACGAGTTTTGAATATCGCGTTTTACGCACGTTTGAATCGATATAAACGCAACAGTCAGCATCTACGGCGCCGTAAAGGCGTGTATCGGAAACGCGCGTCGTCTGCGCGTTTAAAATACGCCGTGTGCTTAACTTTAAATCAAACATCAATAATTTTTTTTCATCCTAGGTCCTGACTGGTTTAACGTTTTATGCCACTGGGTCTTATCAGACTCATCAGATAGAGAGAGAGCGCAGAGCATTGTCGATTAGAGCAAACATGCTGGCTCGAAGATTTGCACGGAGTACAGATTCGGTCAAAATATCGCTTTTTAAAGCATACTGCACGTCCCTGTACACTTGCACTCTTTGGGTTACGTATACAAAGAAATCGCTCAATGCTCTGAACGTGCAGTACAACAATGCTTTCAGGGTGATGCTGGGGCTGCCACGCTTTTGTAGCGCATCTGCTATGTTTGCGGAAGCGTACACGGACAGTTTCGCAACAGTTGTGCGCAAGCAAATGGTGTCCTTGCTAAACAGAGTGAAGGGCAGCACCAACACCATCCTGAGGGTCATTGCGAATAGGCAACATGTTTGCCCTATAATGTGGAATATGGCACAAACCACCACTTCTAAATTAGTCATAAAATACTAACATAGTTTGAAAGGCAGTATTGTTACTAACAAAAATAGATCTTTGTTGTCTAAATAAATAAATAAATAATAATTATTATCAGAGGCCCATTGAAAACATTGGTGGGCATGCAATAGCACAGCAGACCGTTTCGAAAGTTATAGCAGAAGTGACTGCTTGTTTAAATACATCGGCAATGAGAAAAAAATATATCTCTTTTCCAAAAACTCTGAATGAGCGAAACAGAGTAAGAGCTAGGTAAGTGTAAAGTGTGATAGTTAAAATATAGCTCTGCAAATGTTTACTCTAAATGTTTATTCTATAACTATAATAACTTATTTATTTACATAATATTCAAGATTCTATTATACCAAAATTTTGCAATGACAGACAACTGCTATTGTCTAAAAGAGTAAAATGTTTTACCGGCCCTGGCTTGAAGTATTTTTATAGATAAAATGGTATCAATGGTTTTACAAAAATCATCAAAATTATTTGTCTAATAATTTCTTCGCGTTAATTATAGTTAACTTGTTAAAAACGGAATGATTGTAAGGTATTTAAACTTAGCGGGATAGATTGTCTGAAAAAGCAAGTCGCAGAGCCTAAATAAACAAGTAAAGTGCTCTGGTTTAATAGCGGATCAGAGACTCAATCATTCAGTCATTCACTTTTAGCGATTCACATGCGTATCAGATTTAAGTAGCTCATGGTACGAAATAAAGCAATTTAGTTTGGGAATCTAAATTGAAACGCACCTCTTTTGAGTCGCTTCATAAAAGTTGATGGTAGGCCCCCAGTTCTTAATCTAATAGAAGTTTATCTCAAATTATGAAGACTGAGCAGTGACTGGTGTTATTTTGGAGATTTAGAAAGTTGATGTAAATTAGTTGATTAGTTATTTTTATAATTTAACTGCCAAGTTCCTAAATAAAAACTTTGAAATACTTGAGAACAAAATTATTCTTTATATTTTGTAAAGACCTATACCTATGCAAAATATAAATATATTTGAAGGAAAACAAAGCGGCCGACAACTAGCAAATTAGTGCGGCCGATAACTGATATAGATGGCCGAAAACTGGCATATTTACTACTTTTCTATATTTTTAGAAATAAAAAATAAATGGAAATATTTGGTTATTTAATTTCTAAACAATAGAAAACTATATTAAATTCCCGTTCATACGGTATTCCTTTTTTTTATTTCTAGTGAATGTTTGGAAAGTTATACGAATCAGAAGTCGAAATTTCGCTTAATTGGCCGAGAACTGGCAGAATTACCCTATGTCGTCTTCGGTCACGTACGCGTTGCGTAATATTCGGCGCTCGATTTAAGTTTTGTTTAAATTGATAAAAAATATAATAAAATTAAAAAATCACTAGGAACAGTTTTTCATCTTAAAGTTGGTAGCTTGCAGACACATAGTACCGCCTCGAATAGTAATGTATTCCTGCGATCAAGATGACCAGGGTATTGACGACCTCTTTGGCGCAGGGGTACTAACCCCACCTTTTGTGCCAGAGGTCCCGGGTTCGATCCCCGGACAAGTCAAATATTTGTGTGCATGAACATGTCTATTTGTCTTGGTCTGGGTGTTTAATATGTATATTATGTATGTATTTACAAAAAAAAGTATAGAAGTATGTTTATCCGTTATCTAGTATCCATAACACAAGTTCTTCATGATACTTAACGTGGGCTAGGTAATTGGTGTGATTGTATGGAAATATTTATTTATTAAACGTCCGTATATGGATATTGGGCTTCCGTATACGGCTATTGGGCGTCCGTACAAAGTATAAAGCTTTAGGTCCGTTTGTTCATACCAAATAACATATACCAAAAAAGATACCAATAGGTATATTATCACAATCGGTACAGCGGTCAGACAAACATCCACCCCTTTTTAATGTAGTATGAAGATAGTATGACAAAGGATACTATCTTCATACTACATTTAATTTACATCGGTTTAGCTGATATAGATTCCGTATACAAACTTCTACCCTCCTTTTTACCCCTTTAGGAGATAATTTAAGACACAAAAGTATCCTTAGTTCTTCCCCGGGTATTAAACTATCGCCATACTAAATTTCATCTAAATCGGTTCAGCAGTTTAGCGTGAAGAGGTAGAGGAACAGGCGGACACACTGTCACATTTATATTATTAGTGTGGATGGATTGTTATCTATTTATGAATAAAGTATTTAATAATAATAACTTCATCCCTTTAATTCTACATATTTATTTATCTACATTTTATTGACATAGGGTAATGTAACCAAACAAACACCAAAAACATGTAAATGAAATTACTTTGATTCACATAGTTGGTGTTTTACAAACTAGGGGCCACCCGCGGTTTCACCCGCGTGGTTCCTATTCTCGTGGGAATATCGGGATAAAAAGTAGTCTATTTTCTAGTCCACTACGTGTACTACGCGCTTACCAAATTTCCTCTAAATCCGTTCAGTAATTTTTGGGTAAAAGAGTAACAAACAAACAAACAAACTGACATACTTTAGCATTTATAATAATAAGTAGGATATTTTTATAATTGCTAAGTATATACTAAGTGTTGGACATCTAATTTTGATCCTTAATATTATAATTCCAAAACATCTCAAACTTTAAATAAAGCTGAGTTGTTTGCTCTCTGACATACAAACTATTGTTAAAAATATATGCCAAATTCGACAACTTGCCCACTTCGTCATACATTTTAAACAAAGTTAGTTATAGAACGGATCAATTCTATTATAACTAATCAACATCACAACAACCACTAATAAAATGACGTTAGATGACTGGCATTTAGTGCAAGACGTGAAAGTTTGATATTGTTTCTAAAACATTTCAGACTTTAGCTAGTAGTACAACAATCAATATCTCAACAATAAAATTACTCCTATGGCACATGACATTTTGATATTAATACTAGAATATCTTAGACTTTAGCTACTATAATTAATAACATAAAACGATTTAGACCAAAAAGTTAATATGAGATCATCCCAGACTTTAGTTGCTGTAGTTTAAACATCATAACAACTAAGATAGATACCTAATAAAATAACTTTCTATAACTTTAACTTAGATAAACTTTGCTACTTATACTAGAAAAGCTCAGATTTTAGCTGATAGGATAGTTTTTATTTACGAAATCATCCTCTAAGGGGGTAATAAGAGTAGAAATTTGTATAACCGCTATACCGATTGTGATGTTATATCTGTTATTTGGTATCAACAAACCGATGTAAAACTTTGTACTTTGTACGGCAGCCCAATAGCTGTATACGGACGTTCAATAGCAATATACGGACGCCCAATAGACGTATACGGACGCCCAATTGCCATATATGGACGTCCAATAACCTGGGGATCTTGATTGCAGGAATACGGTACTAATCGAGGCGATACTGCAAGCTACTAACTTTAAGATGATAGAACTGCCCGCTAATTGTCTAATTTCAAAATCTATCACAATCATTTTTAAAGGTATTGTGATTGTGATGGTGATTTATGGAATTGTGTAGCATATAGGTGCTTTTCGGAATGAATGATGTTTTAAATGACACTTCATTTGACACTTCTCCATACATTTGAAAAATATTTTCGTGTGTCACTTTGCTTAGACAGTTCAATTTCGTTCATTCAATACCTTTCAAAACGCGTCCCGATCACAATCCCTATCAAATGTCAAATAGTGACGGTTTGAAGTTTGAAGTATGTAAATATCTTTCAAATTACGAATTGATAGGGATTGCGATAGATTTTAAAATTAGACAACTAGCCCCCTGTTCCTAGTAAATTTTTCATTTTATTATAAACTATATTTTTATTATAAATATGAAATTTGGTAGGTACACAATCTTTCTGTAAGTATTGTATGAAAGACGGTCATACATTTACCATTCAATCCATTAATTTATGCTCATTCCAACACAACAGACTTTTTAACTGGATAATTATATTATGGTAGGGACTGGTAGATACATACTATAACATATGGGGCATCCATATATATACGTATAGACCTTACGAATGTTGGAACAAATTAAATCTTGAAACTGTGTACTACAGACAAGCGATAGGAAAAGAAAGAGATAATAAACCTAAAGCTGGCAACGTCGCACTCCCAAATACCGTCCATCCTGTGAGGACGTTAAATAATCGATGTCATAGGTAAATTACGATCAATATATCTAGGATGCCTATAATGTATCACCATGGTTTGGGGTTCAAAAATGTTGGTGCATGACTGCAAGACGAATATCGCGAAAAATAAAATTATCGGAAAATGACGTATCCCACGGAGCTGGAAATAGAAAAACTAAGCAATATTCATTACGACATGTTAAAAAAAGTAAGCGGAACTGGGGGACGTCGTATTGATGCACTACGTACATGACGCCAAAAAGGTTGTAGGATGTATATATATATATATATATATATATATATATATATATATATATATATATATATAAATATATGATAGGTGAGGTGGATAGGTAGGTACGATGGGTGGGAACTGGTAAATAAGAAAAATTGTAAAGGAAAAAAGATGCTTAATTCAGTGAATGACGGCGTACGGCGCCCCTCCGAAACACCACTCCGCCCGCGAAGCAGTAAATTCAGTACGCTCGGCGTTAGAGGACAGATCAGGGAAGCCCGGGAGTCGCCTCCGGCTGTTATACTATCCTGCTAGTATCAAGCAGTGAAAATATAATCAGAGGATCTCACATAGAGCGGTGACCCTATCCATCTATTAAATTAACCCAAAATATAACATTTAGTTTTATAATTAAATATCCACATCAACAACCACCATTCATTCACATCAGCAAGTTTAGGAGTTCACCCATAGTGTAGCATCATCGTCAATTTCTAATCACATTCAATTAAGTTCCTTTTCTGATATCCTTGGGCAGGCATAAATGAACCTTCAATTGTATTTAAGATCACTAAAACAGTAACTTTTAATTGTTTTAACAGTGTACCTATTTTGTATGTTTATGTGTTGATTTCAGGACACTTTTTAGTTTTTGGTTTATATCGAGTCAGTCTCTAATAAAAATCAATTTACTTGTCACTGGATAATGTTTTGTCTCATTTACCCGTTGTTGTCCTAGCCGAAAAAGGTAAGTCTATCGAGTAAGTTCATATTATTACTAGACGCCGGGCGCGGATCCACCCGCGTGGTCCAGTACTTTTTGAGTTTATTCGTTACATACAAAAATACAAATCTTTCCTCTTTATAATATTAGTATAGATTGAAAGAGGGAAAACAACATTACAAACGCAGCGACCGTCCGGACAGGGCAGTGAACCGTAGATGCGCTGTATGGTCAGTGCGGCGGAATCAGAGGTCCGACCTCTTATTCCGCCGTTCTGCCCATGTGGGACACATCGTGCCTGTAATTAAGTTGCCAGCATTGCGTAAAGCATTGGTCGACCATTCCCTGATTCAGATTACAGCAGAGCTTTAAACAAATTTAGTGGAGAAGAATACAATTAGAACGCGTTCTTTAGTTTTCACTTGACGTATCACCCGCGTCATTCTCGATGCTGTAGGTCTATGTGCCAATTTTCATCTAAATCCGTTCAGCCGTTTTCGTGATATGCCATTTATCCAAATCCGTTCAGTCGTTTCCGTGTATTTCAGTAACAAACATACACATTTATAATACTCAAGGCAGGCCCGTTTTCTGGTGATTAAGTAACAAACATGAAAATCTAAACATTTCACTTCAGTCAGATTTAGATTAAAATTGCGTGCTTTTCATGTTTTTCTTATCACCCGAACGAAATTTTCACGCGTGAAAATTTCAGATGTGATAATAATACTTTAGAGATTTTAAGACACTTCTCTTTCACCGATGTCAAACTGAAGCATTCTGATTGGTTTCCCCCGATTGATTGTTTTTGCGTAAGAAATGTCGGAAGAGGAGAAAATTGGTCTGTCTGCGCCTGTCACCGTCACGACGGGACGCTGACATGCTTAGAATAATGTCTTGTCATTACGGGAGGGGACGTATTAGGCAGTCCTGTCGGATGAACATTTGTGTTTGTGTTATTGTGCTAACTTTTCAAGGGTTTCTAAGACAAAGTATTTTTATACATTCTACTAATATAATAAATGCGAAAATATGTCAGTTTGCTTGTTTATATTCAATCATGTATGTCATGTCAAAAATGTGCATCAGATGGCAATTTTATGTGCTTTTTTTCGTTTCAACATAACTTACAGTGTTTTACTAATATCAATATTGATATAATAAAAATGTGTGATAAAAATTTGCCAGATATTACTCCGCCGGCAACAAGTCTTCAGAATAATTTGAGTCTGTAATGACATCTCATTTAATAAGACGGCTAAATATGACGTTCAGCCAAGTCGCTAAACGTTTTATTCAACGATATGGCAAGTTGTCCCTTAGCCCTCTAAGTTCTAGAATCTAGAGCTTCCGTTTCAAATCCAACCAAACAAAAATGAGAGCTCTCGCGTCGAACCAGATGTGAGCGTGTTTATAATGCAAGACATATCTCCTGAAGGAAAGCGAACAAAAATTTCCTTTACGTTAAAAGGATTCTCATAACGGCTGGTTGTGTGAATGCCGCCCATAATAAATGATACTCCGAACGCTGGCAATTTTACGCTCGCCTGCGGTAATCGCGGCGTAGTTCCGATATTAAAAATGTGATTACCAGTTGGTAGGTACCTACTTCTGAGGACCTACTACAGAAGAAATCTTCTGGTGTATTTACGAATAGGGAAGGGAAGATAAAGTAATAGTTTCGAAGAAGGAACTCGCGATCTTCGTCCTTCCGAGTGTTCAGCTGAAGTCAGCTATAAGACCTTATAAGAAATTTCGTGAAAATCAAATATCATCACGGTGGGAATCGAACCCGCAACCAATAGTTATCAAGCTAAGCCGTCCATTTCAGCTAAGATGACACCAGAAGAACATAACGGCAATGTATTCAGCATTGTTGTGTTCCGACCTTTAGAAATAAGATAGGCAATTTCTCATTGGTTGAGGATTCCGGGAGAGGCTCGCTTCCATCTTCAGCCTTATAAATACTTAACATCAGGTATGATGAAAGCTAAGCGTCACATTGTTGCTCATAGAAAGAAAATCATTTTTAACTCGATTTATATGAAATACATTTTTTATGCTTTTCTTCTGAGTTGTCAACGATTTGCGCAATCCTATAGGCTATATTTGTATGTGTCAATCATGTGAAACAGTTGGTTGATCCCTCGAAACGGTTCATAAAGCGGACCCTTATTTCCTTTCTAGCCTGAAGGTTTATTCGAGGCAATGTAGCTCTCAGATTCACTGCAAATTCGCTCTTGCTTCATAATGTGCACACACTTCTTGATTCTACAAACAGTGATAAACATTAAACAAGAAAATATACTAGAAAAAAGCAACTAGTCCCATGTCGCCCTGACGGGATTCGAACCCGCATCCTTGGGAATCCGGCCCAATGCATTAACCTACTAGTTGCTTTTTCTAGTATATTTTCTTGTTTAATATTTATCACATAAAATTAGCATTGTAAAATGCAAAATAAAAAGTTATAATCTACAAACAGGTTTCTTTTTATATTGTTGTTATGAAACAATTTGACTAGATAATAATGATATTATCTAGTCAAATAAGTTCAAAGTCCCTGAGAACTTTTTATTTTGTACTTATTTCGTAGTCTGTAATAATAATAAAAATAGTAAACGGTTGTTGTATGGTTCTCTGCTTGTAATGGCTATCGTAGTATTAATGTAGTAGATTTGTAAAATTCCTAACAGAGCGCTCTGCCTTTTTACCCGAATGTGAAGGAAGGGTTACTGAAATACTTAACTGTTCTAATACCAAAGAATATAATATTATGGTATCATGGAATTCATAGAGGGTGAAAAGATATGCAATGCTTTTAATGACTTCTTCAAAAACGTTTTCGGAACACCAACTATTAATTTGAAACATATGACTGTAAAACATCAACTGATTCAATATCAAATATATTTATAGCTGTTGCCATAGTTAAAAAAAAATTAAAAATTTAGACCCAAATAAAGGACCTGGTAGTGATGCCATCCCGCCGTGTTTTTGGCGGAACTGTGCGTTATCTCTTAGTCTACCAATAGCTTTTTGTTCATCTAGCGGTAGCTCGCGGTTTTACTCGCGTGGTTTCCGTTCCCGTGGGAATATCGAGATAAAAAGTATCATATATTTTATTACCAAGCTATCTACTATCTTTGTACCAAATTACATCCAAATCCAATCTCATTATCCATTATCCAATCTCTCGATTGCCTCGGACATATAATCATGTGTTTAATAGTATAGACATCTTCGTTCAAAGCAAAACAATTAAGCGTTGTTTTGCTTCAAAGGCGATTGAAATACTCAATGGTTAAACTTAATGCTTATATAATTATAATAATATATGCATAAAAATACACCAATTATCTAACCCACGTTAATTTCATGAAGAACTTGTGTTATGGATACAAGATAACGGATAAACATACTTATATCCTTTTTTTCTGTCGACAGTTTTTTCAAGATTTCTTTATACTACTGGACCGATTTCAAATTTAAAAAATTGGGAACAACTTGGCTCAAAGCCCGATGTTATAACGTTTGAATCATTTCTATCCGTTCAGGCGTTCTCGAGTAATCGATGAACATACATAAAAAGATATATATACGCGAAGAATTGATAACCACCTTTTTTTAAGTTGGTTAAAAGTGTCACCGCTGTGGTAATACTAAGCTGCAACCTTCACTGACTCCATTAGTGCATCGCTTTATAATTATATCACACTCAGTCGAGAAATTGAGCCAGTGTCGTCTGTAGGCTTCAACTTCAAATTAATTTAACGTTAGCCTTCACCCGGCGACCTCAAGTGAATGTGACAAGGCTGAATGATAATTAAAATAAACCTACAACTCGCTAACGCCTTAATTAAATATATGTGACAACTGCTTTGTGAAGAATACAAACATTTGTATAAATATAAGCCAGAGTCGGCACGCCAAAAAGGAGAACATTTTGTAATTTCTTATGTTATTCATTCATTTCGGCTGCAAGCAAAGATTTTACGCCTGTGGTAATATTATGAATATTTAACATACGTATAAATTCGTTCGCATTCAATATTCGATTGATAAATTTGTTATTTTACATAAAAACAGCAGACAAAGACATGCCAGATAAATTTAAACTTTAACTACGTCCCTACAGACAAGGGCCAAATTCTGAACTTTAGTCATATTACAAAGTTCTTCTTTCACACTACAGTATGATTGTTTCTACAGTCGATTGAAATACGATCATGAAGACGTTAGCAGAACTAGAGCCAGGGACCTAATTCTACTTACATTTATTCAGAATAATTTTGATCTTGTTAAAATTGTACTGAAGGGTTATGTTTATATGTAATATTCTTTTCACTCTGAACAGGAGATTTTGTCTTTCAGTTTTAGCGTAGAAAACGCTTTTTGCGGCCTAGCACGGTAAAGTACTTTTTTAATTTAATAAAATTACAAAAACAGTTCTGCAAATAATTAACGTTAAGTAGTACCAGAGTTGACCCGCAGTACAGTCACCACATTATCTGTTGTCCATTATTCCAGCTGTTGGTACTACAGTCATTTGTCTCGCGTAAGTCGCGCGACAATTCTCGCGACACAATGCATCGCCGAAGCCATTATCTCGCCGCGACCACGACTGAGCCGCGACGCGCGCTGCAAGCGAACGATGCTTTTGTGCTAAACCCTCTATTTATCAAGGATTATTCTTTCCATTCTGGGACGTAATCCGAAATCTAGTAGATGGTGTGGATAGTGGTGTTTGATCTTTAGGTGACCTACAGCAGGAGCAGGGCTATTTGTTATCCTGCTTCCTACTTACATTATAAATGAGAAATATGTTTGTTACTCAATCACGCGAAAACTGCTGAACAGATTCGCAGGAATTACGATTAGTTCAAAGCCTGGATTTAATCATAAAATAGTATTAATCCTGGTCTAAATGTTCATTGTTGATTTTCGTCTAGTTGTCAATGTAATATCTTTTTTTTATCTTTTGAGTAGATAAACGTGTGATCAAGTTAACATTAAGATTGATTTTAAGCCAACTCATGTAAATTAATACTATAATTTTATTAGTTCGTTGTTTTCTGTCAACTATGTTTTTTTGGTCTTTTCAGGTAAATGAAATAAACATAATCCGGACACGGCTGTACCTACATTTATTTAACGAAGTAAAACGACACACCCGAACTGACTTATCCGTTCCACGTTTGTAAAGTTTTGTCTGAAAAATATTTCGTAGAAACCGCGTGCTGTGCAAGCTTCGGAAACAATATAGAATTCATTGGAACTTCCAGCGAGTAATAGCGCGTGAAACAACGTTGGAAGACGCAGATGGAATATGATGGAAATTTTAATACAATATGTTACATCGGTGCATACGATGCCGGTGGGTCGGTCGTGAGAAAGGAGGGGGGGGGGGATACCTTTTTTCTCCTTATACGGTAATACGATCCAAATCTGATGTCTGTACTTGACTGAAGCGAAATTTGATATTTCAATGATAGAGAACATCTCCAATACTTTTAATGGAGAACAAAATTGGAGAGCACCTGAATTTTGATCTCATTTTGAAGGGCAATTTAATATAGCTGAACTGTTGATCAAGAATACTCTCAGAGGATAGTAGAAAGTTAAAGTGAGAGTTAATCTTTGTCTTAAGTTTATCACAAGAGCAAGCTTTGAAGATTTAGGCACCACCATATCTCCACATCCTGCTTGAAATGGTCATTAGGTCGTATTAGCTCGTCTTGTTTTTCTTTATTTATAGATATTATTTACGTAAGCATACTCAACTAAATTTTATTAATATTATACCATGTAGGTCCAAAAACAATATGATGATACCTTTTTGTAGTTTAGTATTCACTTGTTTTATAAGACTAAATACACATTTATTGATCACAATTCACAATACGTTTTCACAGCTTGTTTTGTGCTAACCAGTTTTTTTTAAGTGAAATCTTCTTTAGCAGCGTTGTGCATACAGAGTTTAAAATTTTTGGGATGAGTAAAAAATTTTAAAGTCGCGTCAGGACACATGACTCTGATCAAATTCGTAAGACCATTTACGGTTGACCTATTTCAAATTACATAAAGTCTCACACTTGAAAGATCTACGTAGATTAGTTAATATCAACCATTATATAAAGATCTCTACCAACACCATTATTACCAACTTACATATTTATGCCAGGTCAGTTTTAATGGATTTACCTGGCAAATTAAGTTGGTCTCCGTTTTCATCAACTTTTTATGAAGTTGTGGTCAATTGTGATTTTGATCGTTACGGTTTTCACTTCTGCCGGCACTCCCAGAGTTCAATCCGTTGTTTTTTTTTTTCAATAAACATTACGTTTGCTCTTCAAAGTGATGAAGTCCCTCGCATGTTTTTTTTTTCTTCTGTTCGTCTGTTCTGACCTACGTAAGTAGCGAATAATCGAATCCTTTCAACGCTTCAACGCTCACGCAAACTTTAAAGTTTGATAATATGCAATACTTATTGAAGTATTGTGTTGTATTAACAACCTTACATCTTGTAATTTTGTAAATTATTATATTTGAATTTGCGTCACAAAAAACCGTAGAGAATTCACCACTTGAGTAGAGCACTACTTATTTATTCTGTAGTAGGAAGCTGTAGTGATCATTGAGCGTATCATTAAAAGCGTCTCGCAAAAGAACGTCAAAAGTTGAAAAGGCGCGCGGAATAAATTACAACTTACGATGTCGCGTTGTGAATTTTTGATAAACTTTCCAATGAGCTCGGTTGAAGGCGCCAATTTGACCCTTAACAGTATACTAATAAGGGTTACGTCGGAATTAGCCGTATATTAATATTAACGACCGAAACTCCCGCCCACATGATTCCCCACTTTATTAAAATTCCCTACACCAAATGAACTTTTTTTTAACATCTAAATAATGTTTTCCTTCATCAGATTTCGGCAGGGTTTTCTCATTTGTGTTCGTTATGTATATTTTTTTACCCACGACGGACGGAACGGAACGGAGGCGGCATATGCGTTTGGGGTTAGAGGTTGTCTGTTTGCGTGTTTGTACGTATGTATGTCTGTTACTATTTTTCTCGGAAACTATCGGACCGATTTCGATGCGGTTTTTTGCATTCGAACGGTGTCATTTTATGTTGATTTTGCTCAAATAACGAATTACGGAATGATCATGAAAGAGCCAAGTACAAATTAACAATTTGGTGAGCAAAGTCAAGTTTATCTATTAGTAAATAAGGGATAACCAACAGTCCTACAATAATATTATAAATTTATGTGAAAGTATGTCAGTTTGTTTGTATGTGGGGACATCAAGTAGTGGACTAAAACATAGGCTACTTTTTATCCCGTCATTTCTACGGGAACGGGAACCACGCGGGCAAAACTGCGGGATAAATAGTTTCAATAGAGACACTTTAAAAATAGAGTGTAAGAAAATGGCCTGAAATTCTAACACAAATGGTAGTAGGTAACATAAAAGGCCCGTCTGTTGTGAAGCTCAGCAAACATAAAAGTAGTAAAAGTCAGTTGTATATTAGGTCACAAGTCACAACATAATACCTAAGGTCTAGGAGTCTACTCCGAAAACCAAACACGTTAATTGAACGAACATTTTGTGTCGAAACATTTTCGGCATCAATATAAGATATTCACACGTAAATATGTTTTAGAATCAAATGCAAATTTAATTTTAAATTATCAATTTTAGAAACAGTTGCGCTTAGTCCATGATTGTAGCGGTTAATAAAAATTCGCAACGGTCGTCCACGGGATGTGTGACCAAAATATGATTACCTCGAGATCCTCCGGCTTTCGGAAGCCATGTTAAGCCGTTTGTTCCAGCTGTGTTTGCAGGCGCCCAATCGAGCCCACCAATCCGCACAGGGTCTGCGTAGTGGGTCATGTCATTCTGCTTATCCATCCGTGCCTCAGCAGTGTGAGGTCATTAAAATGACTGATGCTGCTGATACTCTACATAGCCGGACGATCTTTCGTACATCGTACGAAAAGATCGTCCGGCTACCGGGACTCGTCTGTCGTAGTAGACCCGCTATTCCCTGCGGGGGCCGTAGGTTATGGCACCCCACGCAGCCAAGCCTGCTGAGAGTTCTACTCAAACACCGTTAACAGATCTTTATGTTCTAGAACACAGCGTGAAACATTACACGGGCACTGTAATAGAAATCGCTGTTGACAACAAGGGCTATAATGATGTGGAATAAGTTCTTAGAAATTGTTATTTCTTTGCACGAAGTTTCTTTGCCTGACAATTATCTTCTGACAATCTTGTAGATATAATTGATATTATATTTCATCCTAACGTTTTTATTTTTATCAAGGTCACTATATAAAATTTCTTCTACTTGGATTTATGTTCATGTTTGTGCTACGTTCCGTTTGATGTTCCTTATTACCTATAATTTGACATCTGAGATCTTCGCACCTTGCATTACCCATCCTACAAACCTGCCGATATCTAACCATAATAATAAGTTTTTACGATTACGTCTGTTAAAGCTAAGCAAATGCTAGCTTCGAGAATATGGTGGCATTCCATTAAATAAAGTAAACCTAGCTGAAAGGAAAGTAGTTTTCAGTTTGGATTCCGCTATCGCAGCACAGCCACCTGCGTTGAAATGCGCTCATCAGATATGGTCACAATCTGAGCAGCTCGCTCGCTGTATAGTAAATATAAGTAGGTAGGCATACAGTACGCTATCTTAGCCTTTTTAACACCAATGCAAAAAGTGGGGTGTTATAAGTTTAACGTGTGTGTGAATCTGTCTATCTGTCTGGGGCAACATAGCTCCTAAAGAACTGGACGTTTTTTTTTTTATTTTATTTGAAAGCTGGCGTGATCGAGATGGTTCTAAGCTATACTTTATGAATATCCATTCAGCCGTTTGAAGATCATCAGCTCATTCCCTACTTTGATTTTCATTTTTGTTCTAAATGAACTGATGGCATTCAAACGGCTTAACAGATCCTCATAAATTAGCTAAGAACCATCTTGATTATATCAGCTTTCAAATTAAAAAAATTGCATTCAAATTGGTCAATCCGTTTGGGAGCTACGTTGCCTCAAACAGTCACAGATTTATGTTCTTGATAAAAGCTAATTATTATTATTGCAGCCGCACGGTACGCAATACGCGATAGGGCTGCCCGCCAACTTAGAATAGCCATTACCATACGACCTTTATTTAAAAAAGCAATAGATATCTCGTATAGAAACTTTAATATCACAAATAATAGAACATTAACAGGTATTTCATTTGAATAATAAATTATTTATTTAACCATAATACTTTCCGAGAAAACGTTTCCCAAAAAAACTCTACTGGTCAACCGGGAAGTTGTACATTGTACAAAACTTTCACAGCGTGCGGTCGTCACCGCGCGGCATTCGAGACTGAGACTCTTGCCGAGCTCTCGCCAAATCGAGGCTCTTCGGGTATTACTAGCGAACAGACCTTTTAGGAAGACAAATTACTGTGTATTTTTATACTGTGGCAACTGGTTGGCAGTAACGGCCAATGCGAAGTGCAGTCGCGGCGCAAATACGGTTCGGGGCAATGACAAAACTTTCTCTACGGAAGCGCTTCAGCATGGGTAGCATGAGCACCTCGACAAAGCTTTCTCGTCGGTTTTCTCGCGCGAGCGTATTGTCTGTCCCACTCACACTCCCTTGGTATAAGCGGGGCAGACATCGCGAGATAAGCGTCGACAGCGAGTCGCGGTGCCCAACCGGGATCTCAACTAGTTTTTTTATATGAAAGGTATACTTTTATAGATAAAATGCTGTGCGCAATTATATAGGACGCAGACACACATTGTAAGTACTTGTATTTACTGCGTACTTTTTATATTGAATATGCTCAGTGTTGGCGTCATTCTAAATGACTAATTAAGATGAGGCTGAAGATGGAGCGAGCTTGCCTTGAAGGCGCCTTTAGATAGTGAAGAACACATTGTGATAGAAAGTTTAATTAAAAATAAAATAATGGAAAATGTGAACTTAGCTGCATTTAACATACGAGAAACAGACTTTTATCTCTGTTCGATTGTATTTACTATGAATCTGCGATTTCGGAAGAAAAACAAAATGCATTAGGGGTTACCACTGAGTTTGCTGAAACCTATTCAATCGTAAAATTGGACATTGGATAAACAAAGTAGCGAGATTTAAGTTGTTTATGATTTTATAACAATTTTATTCTGTATTCTGTCCACGACAATCCTCGGAGTCGGAAATATAATTGTTTCGTCATCAGCCATTTAATGTCCACACTGCTGGGGCACTGGCCTTCCTTTTGGATGTATATGGAGAACGGGCCATGCCATGACCCACCACGCGGGCCTAATGCGGATTGGTGGCTCCGTGCTTTGGAAGGCACGTTAAGCCGTTGGTCCCGGCTACCAACGGCTTAACGTGCCTTCCAAAGCACGGAGGAGCTCGAGATGGTAAATTTTTGGTCACCCATCCCGTGACACGTGACGTTTTAACTTTATTGATCAGTGGTAGCATCGATTGTTCCGTCCAAATGTCTTTTCTCGTTATCCAATAATACTAAATAATCTCCTGTACGCCTCGCATGAGCGGCTTTTATCGACTCGATAACTCGATAACGTGTCACTGACCCGCTCACATCGTAGCGGAGTAAGCAGGACAGCATGATGCGCTATATCATATCGCATGATATAGCGGTGTTCATGCTAGGAGGGCTGGATCCAGATCGATTATCAAAATTACTGTTCCGTAGGTACCCTACAAAGAATCGTCACAATTTTCCTACCACCTCTTCTTGTCTGTCAAAAGTCAAGCGCAAGATATTATCAGCATAACTGAAGTAACCTCTCACTATGTTTGATGAATAAACAAGCACATTTGTAACATTATCAGTTACAATATGAGACATTAATCTGCCCTGACGCGAGTGGCCAAAAGGCTAAAAGCTTGACATGTAATATTTCATTTGACCTCCGAGGGTCAACTACGAAAGACAGATCTCGAAAGACGGACGACTTTCGTCATACGATTTACGAAATATTGGACCTTATTTGGACGGTGATAAAGTATCTGAATTACTATTGGAATAAAGGACGCAAATATTTAATATTAACAGTTTTGTAATAGCAACACCGTTAGACGACGACCGCGCTCTGTTGCTCTCTCTCTCGCTCATCGTACGTTCCCCGTGTGCTAACATTGTAAAACTTTCATTGTAATAAAATCAGTCAGATAGACACAAATTGCTTTTTATTTATTTCTATCAGGTTATGGGCCGTCCCACGCCTGCCGAGTAAAGTAATTTCAGTAAATAGTTCGAAAGTTGAAAAAAGTTGAAAAACCGCGTGCATAACCTAACTTTTCGTAATTTGGTTACCGGTTCGCGAGTGTTTTATTTTCAGCAATTTCAGATTAAATACTATTAAAAGACAAACATAATGTCTTGTAAATCAATGATGTCTATTGAAAAACTCACAGGAAGAGAAAATTGGGCAAGTTGGAGTTTTGCAGTCACTGCTTATCTACAACATGAAGAGTTGTATAACTGCATATTATCAACGCCCATTAATGAAGCTGAAAAGAAATTAGACATTAAAGCCAAATCAAAACTGATTTTATTGATAGATTCGATACTCTATGTGCATATTCAAGACGCTGTATTTGCTAAGCAAGTTTGGGAAAATCTAGCAAAGGCATTTGAAGATTCTGGATTAGCAAGGAAAGTTGGTTTATTAAAAGAGCTGATAAATACTAATTTGGAAAGTAGCTCTTCAGTAGAGGACTACGTCAATAAAATAATGTCCGCTGCACACAAATTAAGAAACATAAAATTTAATGTGGACGATGAGTGGCTGGGCACTTTAATGCTGGCAGGTCTACCAGAGGTATACAAACCCATGATCATGGGACTAGAAAGCTCCGGTGTAAAGATTAGTGCAGATTTAGTAAAAAACAAGTTAATTCAGGAAGTACAACCATCTGACACTACCGCACTTTATACAAGTACTAAAAGTAAATACCAGAAGAATGACAAGCAAAAATCAAAAAAAGGCCCAAGGTGTTTTAATTGCAATAAACATGGGCACTTAAGCAAAAACTGTTGGTACAAAAAAGAAAATACAAACAATAACAAAACTGGATTTGTTGCAGCTTTTTCAGCAAACTCGACAAACAATTCCACTGATTGGTATGTTGACTCTGGTGCCTCCATGCACATGACAATGCACCGGGAGTGGCTTAGTGATATTAAAGCACCACCAGTGTCAAATATAAGGATTGCTGACAACAAAATATTGCAAGTTGAATGTTATGGGAATGTTACTCTTAAAGCAATGGATTCACAAGGTAATATCAATTTAATGCAAGTAAAGAATGTTCTTTTTGTACCAGAATTGAAGACTAACCTATTGTCCGTAAGCAAAATTATTAAAAGTGGTTGCAAGGTGCTTTTCAATGCAAAAGGTTGTGATATATTCAATCAATATGAGCAAAAAGTAGCAAAAGCAGATTTAATTAATGACATGTACAAGCTGAATATAATACATGTAGAAGTTCAAACTATGTATGCAAATATTGATGATGAAACCTATTTGTGGCATCAACGAATGGGTCACCTAAATTTTAACGATATAAATAAAATTACTAGTTGCACCACTGGTGTAAAATTGTCTCTGATGAAGAATAATAAAATAACATGTTTGAGCTGTATAGAAGGGAAACAAACAAGACAGTCATTTCCAAGTGAAGGCTCCCGAGCAAGTGAATTGCTAGAAGTCATCCACTCCGATGTTTGTGGTCCGATGCAAACTGCATCACTTGGAGGTGCCAGGTACTTTGTCACCTTCATAGACGATTTCTCCCGTAAGTTATTTGTATATCCAATTAAAACAAAAGGAGAGGTTTTTGAAAAATTTATTGAGTTTAAAAACAGAGTTGAAAATGAATTAAACAAAACAATTAAAATATTAAGATCCGATAATGGCAAGGAATATATAAATCGGAATTTCGACAACTACTTAAAGAAATTTGGTATTTTGCACCAAACTACCAACCCATATACGCCCGAGCAGAATGGCCTAAGTGAACGTATGAATAGAACTATCATAGAACGATCTAAATGTATGCTTTTTAACGCACAATTACAGAATTGTTACTGGGGTGAAGCTGTGGTCACTGCAGCACACATCATAAACCGCTGTCCGACAAAAGCACTTTCCTACATTACTCCAGAAGAAGCATGGACGGGTCGCAAACCAGACATAAGCTACATGAGGATATTTGGGTGCCGAGCGATGGTGCACATACCGAAAGAACGTCGCCGAAAATTAGATGTAAAATCACGTAAATTGATTTTTGTTGGATACAGTGATTGTGTTAAAGGTTACCGATTTATAGATCCTAAAACCAAACAAGTTGTTACTAGTAGAGATGTGGTTTTCCTTGAGGGTAATATAAATAAGACAATGATCCAAAGTAAACCTGAAAAAGAAGAAATTATTAGTAACAATAGTAATGAAAATAATAACATAAATATAAATAATAAAAAAGAAGAAATTATTAGTAACAATAGTAAAGAAAATAATAAATTAAATATAAATAATGATGGTAAAAGAAATAAAAGTGAGAAAGAATTATACTTACATTTGAATGAACCCCAGTCTCAATTACCGCTGAACGAAGAAGAAGATTCTGTAAATGAATCATTAGATAGTTCAACATCTTCATTCTTCTCGGACCCCAATGATGAAACCTATGTACCTGAAAATTCAAGCAGTGAAAACACAAATGCTTCATTCATCTGCATGAATGGTGAATCAGCTATGGGTCTTTTAGACAAAGATCCACAAACCCTGTCAGATGCAGTTGAAAGTGAAAATGCAAAGGAATGGATAAATGCAATGAAAGAAGAGTATAGATCTTTGATTAAAAATGATACATGGGCATTAGTAGACTTACCGAAAAATGCAAAAGTAATACCATGCAAGTGGGTGTATAAAACAAAAAGTGATGAAAATGGTAACGTAACAAGATATAAAGCACGACTTGTTGTAAAAGGGTATAAACAAAAAAAGGGTATAGATTATCAAGAGATTTATGCTCCTGTCGTACGCTATTCCTCTATTCGATACATAATTGGTTTATCTGTAAAATACAACTTAAAAATTCACCAAATGGATGCAGTGACAGCGTTCTTACAAGGTGACATAGATGAAGATATTTATGTATCACAGCCCCCCTATTTTGAAGAAGGAGATAAAGTTTGTAAATTGAAGAAGTCCATTTATGGCCTTAAACAGGCAAGCAGACAATGGAACAAGAAATTAAATAAAACTCTACTTGAAATTGGATTAAAAAGGTCAAAAGTGGATCCTTGTGTATACTATCTTATAAAAAATGAACAAGATATACTAATATTAACTGTATACGTAGACGATATTTTATATTTTTTTAATAATGAGAAAACAGTAATGGAAATTAAGACGAAAATAAATGATAAGTTTCATATGAATGACTTGGGTGAAGCAAGATGCTGTATAGGATTCAAAATTGATCAGGATAAAAAAGACGAAATTTCATTAGATCAGTCCTTATACATTAAAAAGATACTCACTCGTTTTAACATGAGTGACTGCAAGCCAATATACACACCATGTGAAACTAATTTACAATTAAACAAAGCTAAAAATAAAGAAGAAATATTGAGTAATATTCCTTACCATGAACTTATAGGATGCTTGTTGTATCTATCCCAGGGAACTAGACCGGATATAGCCTATATTGTTAACCAATTAAGCCAATATAATAATGAACCTACAGCACAGCACTGGGCAGCAGCAAAAAGAGTTCTAAAATATATAAAAGGAACAATAAATAATAAACTTACCTTCAAGAAGAATACCGCAAACATTGTAGGTTTCTGTGATGCTGACTGGGCAACTAGTAAAGAAGACAGAAGGTCATGTTCGGGATACATATTTATTTTTCAGGGTGCTGCCATTAGTTGGTGTTCTAAACGACAACCCACAATAGCCTTGTCAAGCACTGAAGCCGAATATATGTCCTTGGCCACAGCAACACAAGAGGCTATTTGGCTCAAACAATTTGAAGAGGAGTTTTGGCCCAATCTTTCAGGTACACCAATCATAATGTATTGTGATAATCAGAGTGCAATTAGTCTTTCAGGAAACGACATATATCACGCTAGAAGCAAACATATCGACGTGAGGTATCATTTTGTGAGGGAAAGGATCGCCAATCATCAAATCACTGTGTGTTACAAAAGCACCCAAGAAATGTTGGCCGATGCACTGACGAAAGGATTGCCCCAACAGAAGCACTTGATGTTCTCCAGAGCAGCCGGTTTGCGTCCAGAGGAGGGTATTGGAATAAAGGACGCAAATATTTAATATTAACAGTTTTGTAATAGCAACACCGTTAGACGACGACCGCGCTCTGTTGCTCTCTCTCTCGCTCATCGTACGTTCCCCGTGTGCTAACATTGTAAAACTTTCATTGTAATAAAATCAGTCAGATAGACACAAATTGCTTTTTATTTATTTCTATCAATTACACGATTCGATTCTAGGGTTGCCAGATCATGTTCAAAAGAATAAATAAAAGTCCTAATTTTTGCTAAACGTCAACGACAATATCGTGTAGTCCATACGAAGAGCAAAGAGAAGAAACGCAAGTACGCCGTCAGAGAAGTCTTTGATGCTTACTTAATACAAATTCTAAAACGTGGCATGTAAAGATTGTCATCGTTTGTTTATTATTACATTATTTGTTGAAAGACCAAGAACTTCTTGCCATAAATTGGCAGCTCAGCTTAATAACTATTAAAATAAGTTACTTAAATAATATAAAACTTGATGTCTTCCTTTGTTACAGATTTTTTTTACACCAATCTTCCTTTATTAAATTATCACCTGGCAACCCCAATCAGTCCGTCAGATTATCATGTAGACCCCGTCCCGGGGGAGCAGCGCCATTAAAAGTCACCTTCCATCTGTCGAGAATGACACAAATGTGATAAAATAGCCCTGGAGTCCTTAATCCTTGACTTTTGCTGCGCGGCCATATTTATGGGGACGCGGAACGCAAACTATTTCCCTCAGGAGATATGAATCGGACTCTCGTTACTAACAGTTCGGACTGCACTGTTCATACTAGCGCTGGTTTCTTGGTGAAAGTCAAATTTAATATTTTATCTTTATTTTACATCATCTCTATTTTTTTTTAAATAACTGTTTTTTTTGTGCATGTAAATTAAACTTTATTGCGAAATTCGAGTCTTAAGTTTTAGTATGAATATTTTTGAAGCTATAATTATGTGAAAACTGCTAAAGGCATGTTTGGACTACATCAATTATGTTCTATTTGTTTGTAATGTATGCTGTTTGTTTTCTATGAAAATAAAATAAAATAAAAAATATGGTATCGCATTTTTTTCCAGTTGTCGCGGAACACGAAAACATACTCGCGACAGATTGATGATCTCTTTGTTTGAGTCGGCTAAAATAAAAGTAGTAAAATGAAATCATCCTCTGTTTCGGTCATAAACAAAGATTAATCTTTATAATGGTAACGAAAACGACAATATTTTCAAGATGTCCGGAAAACTATTGAATCTAATACTCTTCATCATTCATCTAAGAGTAAAGAAAAAAGCTGGCAAGTGGTAGTTCAGTACATTTTTTTTGCCCAAGTGCTCTGGAGCTACCGGGATAATGTGCAGCTTGTTACCGACCCTCCCTTGTTTACCGGGGACTTATTTGTTTTAATTTCACCCTTTTTTTGTACTATTTCCTAACAATTAAAACATACTCGCGGCTAATTGATAACCTCCTTGGTTATCATCCAGCAAGATTCTTGTTTTTAAACAAAAGAACAATCTAAATCGGTTCATAATGAAAACGAAAGTATTATAACCTGTAAACTACTGAACCGAATACTCTCCATTACTCATAACATAGTACAAAGAAAGTAACGTAGTGACATAACACTCTTAGATAGAGAAAAAAGCTGGTAAGTGGTTGTTGAGTGCATTTTATTTGGACAAGTGCTCTCGGAGTTACCAAGATAATGTGCAGCTTGTTACGCTCCTTTGTTTACCGGGAGGGCTCTCGAGTGACGCGCGGATTCAATTACAAGCCGAGCTTAGTGTCTCAACTTTGTTTTGTTCGCGTCCATTTTTTCCCAGGATAGCGTAAAAAGGAAATGTGAACATTGTGCAAAAAAACTTACGGTAGCGTTCTAACAAGACTGTCTGCCGGATGTCTGTGGAGTTATTAGTTTGAAATAAAACTGATTTTATTATTGAGATATTTCACTTAAAACACATAATTTTTAAGTACTTTGTATCATGGATCAAAATCATTATATTCTTGCCAGTTTTAACAGAATAAAGACCAATTTAATTGTTGAGTGTTAACGACTGCAAATGCAGCCAAGACCAAATGGGAGCCTACCGCCATCCCTTGGCGCAGTATTTTTTCAATCTTACCATGCTATTTCGTACTACGAATCTCTTAAAGTAAGCTTGTTTTGACCGAAGTTTTGTGATGTCTTCGCCCAATTATCGTCCCTAAAGCCCTGAAGTGTGTCAAAATGTGACAACTTTAATAAATATTTTTTAGAATCAGGCGTTACTTGGTGGAAATCCATATCTTAGTAGAAAACGAAAAATATGTAGCATAATTCCGCAAGAAAACTTACATGCAAGATGCACCGCCCGCCCGCAAATAAATGCAGATGCAAAACCAGCTGGTCGGTGCTGGTATTGCACAGCCTAACAACACCTGAGGATGCTCCGTGTGTGGGTCCGTGGTGAAGATGCAAGGTGCATCACTGTGTTCCATCTGCATTTATTTGCGGGCGGGCGGGCGGTGCATCTTGCATGTAAATTTTCTTGCGGAATTAAGGTAGGTACATATTTATCGCTTTCTACTAACTTCAATAAAACAAAACGCAAACAAAATGTTCTTATGACATGATGGCTTCTAATAGATAGGCCCGCTGAAGCTCGGAGGAGTTCGACATAATGAACAACCGCGAAAGTTGTAGCATCCATAATCGAAGATTGATCGCGCTAACCACTACCGAGCTCTTCAAATACCTAGTGATCCTCAACTCAACTAAGTTATCCGCTTCCTTTTGTGAAAATATGAAACTAAAATGTTATGTAAGAAACGACATAGGCCGGCCTCAATTGGGTACGTCGAACTGAGAAGTATGGAGTGATAAAAAAGGTTCCTTATGAAATCCCTAAAGTCCCGAGGGCGCGCGATAAAGACTACATTTTATTCGATGCCGCTGTAAGTCCTTAGTTAATTCCATATTCCGCAATCTGGCCTCGAATGGAGACCTTTTTATGTATTATTTACACATTGCTTGTACAATGAAACTGAATGTAGGACCAATGCATTGTAAAATTTAGGTCCTTTTGTGCGAGTCGGTGTGTTTATTGCGTAATAACGCTGAATATTTATTTCAATCTGACTTCAAACACAAGGTTGCATAAATTACGAATAGTAAAGAATTTAGCAATTTACTTACCTTTTTTATGAACGACGGGGAGGCTTTTAGCCTTCATCATACCTGATGTTAAATATTAATAAGGCTGAAGCAAGCGTCTCCCGGAATCCTCAATCACTGAGAAACTGGCTACCTTATCTCTAACTGCCGGAACTCAACAATGCTGAAAACATTGTTGTTATGGCGTCAGACTTAGATAAGATGGTGGTTACTAGCCAGACGGACTTAGAACAAGTCCTACCACCAACCAAACCGAATACAATATGTACCCCCGCTGGGAATGGAACCCGGGACCCCTGGGTCTGATACCGGTGGTTGTACCACTAGACCACAGAGGCAGACCCACATAAAACAGAACATTGCCTTTGCTGTGTTAGAAAGCTTTGATATACTATATTTGGCTACGAGACTACGTAGCTTACATTGTGATGTGAGTGTTTGCTCGTAGCGCGAGCAGCTACAAGCGGCTACGAATAAATTCTATATGAAAACAAAAGGAATGAGTCCATCCTAACGTTTGTCGTTCCTTGGCGCCATTACTAAGAGACCAATCGACTTGAATTTTGGCATAGAGTTGGTAGAAAGGACGGAGAGTAATATAGGCTACTTTTTATCCCGATATTCCTACGGGAACGGGAACCCCTGTCGCTTCGCGAGAGGAAGCTAGTCGAGAATAAGTCGATAAAGGAATAATCCTTTTCGGAATTGGCCACACGGAGGAGTTATTTTGAGAATAAGGCCCGTTTTCTAGAACGACACTCAAGTGGAGATCTCTTCTCAAGTATAGTTAGAAAGTGATGCAAATACATGCAACGAATACATTCATCCCTTGCTAACTATAAGTATAGTCTCAAGTGAGAAGAGATCTCCAATTGAGTGTCGTTCTAGAATACGGGCCTAAGTCATTTCAGGACTCGAGTGTTCATTTCCGGGATCGGATATTTTAGGACTAAGCGTTTAGCAGTTTCTTTGACTATTTACCAATTGTGACTCTTCTCTGCTGAGTATAATATAATATGCACCTTTTCCTATCTATTTTAATATAAAAAGACATCATTGAAAATACTTAATTAAAGGACATGTCCCAATTTGGGCCACGTCTATGTACGCCACCTCCAAAGATAGAGAAAAATTTACTGATTCTGAGTACAACTAATTTTATATTATGAATGGTTAAATGGTTATTTATAAAAACAAATCAATAATTTTTACTCGTAATAAGGAGTCAAATATGACTACTCGACGTTAAAAGCATCTGTCAGTGTCACTTTTACGAGTTCTACTCTGTGTTCAACTGTTGACTGACAGTGACAGTGACAAAATGACATTTTCCGCCGTGATGTATTTTTGATCTGTGTTTGCATTAGATTTATGTTCCTTCCAGAAAACAAAGCTATTTTAAAGAAATTGAATAATTAGAAACTCTTTATCGTGTTTTTATCTATCTTTTGGTGTACTGTGCACAGTGTGACTTCATACATTTTTGGACATAGGGCTTATGATTAAATTTTCTAGAGCCTAATAAAATTAAAAGTCGTGTGAAACAATAACTTACTATCATTAATATAAAGGCGCAATGGTTTCGCAACAATTTAATCTATTCCAGCTATTCTTTGAGCTGCAGTGTAAGCGACTTGAGCAGTTATTAACGAGGTGTAGGTGGCCGGGAGAGGCAAAGTGCCAAGAAGGCTCATTCCACATCGTCTTTATGTACTTTCAACATTTTAAACGGCTATGAAAACCTGTATTAAGTAAACAATTTATTTTATATTTAATAATATTTTATTTGTATTCCTGTAAACAATTTTTTATTTAGGGGGCCTACCGCCATCTCTTCGCGCAGTATTGTTTCAATCTTACCTTGCTATTTTGTACTACGATCCTTTAAAAGTAAGTTTGCTTAAAGTAGGTAAGTAATTTGTATATTTTGTATTTATTTTTAGGGTTTCGTAGCCTAATGGCAAAAAACGAAACCCTTATAGATTCGTCATGTCCGATGTTTTTCACACCCACTTTATTCATGAGAAAAATGGTTTTATTTGCTATACTAATAATTTTCTACACTTTTACCATGAACTATGGCGTGCAAGATTATTCATCATATTCATCATACTTCATTATAGATGAATAAGGAGAATGGGCCATGACCCACCGCGCGGGTTCAATGCGGATTGGTGGGTTTAACTTTAACTACTACAAATACAGTCAGTACCAACGGGTTAACGTGCCTTCTAAAGCTCGGAGCAGCTCGAGATAGTTAGTCAAAGTGAAAGATATTTATTCAAATAGACTTATACATAGATAAATGCTTTCGAATCGTCCAATTTTTTTCCTACCAGCCATCCAGGACATCTTTTAAATGTTTGGTCACCCATCCCGTGGCCGACCAATGCGAAAGTTGCTTAACCGCCACATTGCCGCTCGGACGCATGAACCACTGAGCTCCTTCCAAGAAATTATTACTAACCAGCGACCGCCCGCGGTTTCACCCGCTTGGTTCGCGTAGGAATTTCTATGTTTTTATGCACACTATCTACTATCTCTGTGCCAAATTTCATCCAAATCTGTCCAGTAATTTTTGCGTAAAAGGTTAACAAACATCCTCACAAACTTTCGCATTTATTATATTAGTCAGATAAAATAATTAATTTAGCAGGATGTCAATACATATTTTAGCATAAATTAATAAGTTTCTGCAAGTTTACAAAGTTTTGCTAAAATCTTTACGCATTTCAACGACAGTACAAATGCCTTATTTATTCGTTAACTTTTGATTTTCTCTTGAAAACAAAGTTCGGTTATAAAGGAAGCTTCACACCAGAATACGAGACGACATTGATGGAGCAGCACGGCTTGTACAGTCAGCGGCACGGCTTGTACAGTCAGCGGCACGACACACTTTACAGCTTAAAGACGCGTACTCACTAGGCGACATTTGTCGACCGACATTTGTCTTCGGCGACATCGGGCGACATCGCGGAACATCGCCCCACGTTGCTCGATATCTTGTCGCCGTCCACATTAGTTTAGTCGATCCTATGAGGTCGCCGGAAGGGGTAATATTGTGCAGTGCAGCATATTTAATAATGAATTTTTCAAAAATGAAAAAGAAGAAAAAGAGAACATGGTGGACTTTATTTAATCGTATGGCGTATATAATAATTTGTAGGTTCGCTTAATTATAGATCTATGTCTAGGTTTTGCAACCAGTCCACAGCCGCTGGTGTCAGGCTGCCGTAGAGATCGTGCGGATCACCTGTGAAACGGCGCCTCGGACATCGCTCGACGATATGTCAGATAGTCTGTTCCGCGAGGCCGCAGTCACACGCTGGACTCTCTATCCAACCCCACTTGTGCTTCAGATAGTTGCACCTGCCGTGTTCCGTGCGGATTCTGTTTAAGCGGCACCAGTACTTCCTTTGTAGGGAGAACCCCTCAGGTTTTGTGGTTGGGTCAGGAAAGGTCATGGTGGACTAGGAAGTACTTACAAAACAAAACAAGTGTATTCTATGATCTTAGTGTTTGTGAAATCCACACGTCCACACTCTGTGACTTTACTTATTCAAACGGGTGACAAGATACATGTTGCGCGATATCGCGGTGCATGTCGGGCGAAGTGTGGCAACGTCGCACGAAGTCGCCCGACATCTTCAAGTACGCGGCTTAACTTGAGAGCAACTTTATGTCGCTCAGTGGCGAAGGGTGCATACATACCGATTCCCATCGGCTTCCCTTTACAACATCCCACCCCACTGATCCATCACACAGGAGATTTTTTGGAGAAATTTTAGGTTCAGCTTACCTTCGCCATATTTCGGCCCCTTGCCGATGGTCGCTCTTAATAGCGGCGGTTTTCGTAGTTTAATTATTAATTTAATATTTGGAAGACCAATAGCGCATACACAGAACTGTTTTTGACATATAAAACAGTCAGCCAATAATAGGTCTAACTTAAGTGGATACTTTCCAATATTTTTCTATTTAAAACTTATCATAATCACTTTAATAGCTTAACCGAAGGTTTATTGCCCACTATTAACCTATATTATGTTTAGTTAGTGACTGAAATTGACGACCTGTTTGGCGCAGGGGTACTAACCCCACCTTCTTTTACCCGGACGCGGTAAGAGCATATAGGACCGTCCGAAAGTTAGAGCCTGACAAAACTCTCACACAAATTATGACCGGCCACGGTGGGTTCTCTGAGTACTTGCACAGATTTAAATGCAAGGACAACCCATCGTGTGCCTGTGATCCTGACGTTCCCGAATCCATTCCCCACCTTATAATAGAATGCCCACTGTATAATAATGTTAGATATAATTTAGAATTTAAAATAAATAGTAAGATCAATGTTAAGACCATAGAAAATATAATGTTGAGCAAAAACAGAGAAACTTTCCTTACATTCTGTAAAGAAATCGCAGTAAAAACAAACAAAAGGAATAAAGTGGATTAAAAATAATGTTATTACAATAAAATTGTATATTGGAAAATAGCATTAAAGAAAATAGAGATAAGAAATAGAAGAAATAAGTAGGAATTAAGGAATTGTATTAAGCTTGATACAATGTATAACAAATAAATGTACCTAGAAATAAGAAAACAGAATATTATAGAGAGTATTAAGAAAGCATATTTATAGAATTAAGAAACAAATTGTAAACAGATAGAAAAATAAGTTAAAAATAAATAAAGTACATGTGTTGTGTTCCCTCAGAACCTCGCTAACTATTAAAAAGTTAAGTAAAATAGTTTAGTTTGGAATAGGCGGCAATCCCAGCCGTTATGGCAAAAAAGACGATGTATGAATGTGTAGTATGCTGTATGAAAGTGCGAGAGGTATAAAAGTGAGAACTGGTATGAAAGAGTCAAAATTATTATTTGTGAAAACAGGCTCCGATCATGTTGGAGGTAGTAGTAAAAAAAAAAAAAAAAAAAAAAAACCCCACCTTCTGAGGGGAGCCCCAACCAGGGCTTGGCGGCAAAGAGATCGAGCGAATGACCTCAGCACTAGAGACACCACATCGTGCCAAACGTATCAGCCGGGAGTTCATATAAATATATAAATAAAATAAAAATGCATTTATTTCAGTAATCATGTTACATATGCCTCACAGATGAAACTAGTTTGAACGAAAATAAAAACTACGCAGTCAAAATATACACCGATGGCAGTAAGATTGACGGGAAGGTAGGAGCTGCACTCTCCATTTGGAATGGCGAGGCAGAAACCCGATCCGTTAAGCTTAGTCTGCCGTCGTACTGCACGGTCTACCAGGCGGAACTCTTGGCAATATGCGAAGCTACCGAAGTAATAAACAAACACACGGCAAAAACATTCGGCGTCTATAGTGACTCAATGGCGGCACTCCAGACGGTCATGTGTCTCACGTCCCTCCACCCTCTTGCTGTCAAAACTAGAGAAAACTTAACAGCCATTTCGCAGCAGAACAAAGATGTAGCTCTGTTCTGGATCAAAGCACATGCAGGCTTGGAGGGAAATGAGAGGGCAGACTTTTTAGCAAGGGAGGCCGCCCAGAAGTCAAAAACAAAGCACAAATACGACCTCTTCCCTGTCTCATTCGCCAAGCGAGAGCTGCGTCAGCTCACGCTTGAGGAATGGGACAGGCGATACAAGATAGGCGAAACGGCTTCTACCACAAATATATTTTTCCCAAATGCTGCAGAGGCTTATAAAACAGTCCGTAAATTCGAGCCAACAAAATGGACGACGCAGGCTCTGACCGGGCACGGTGGTTTCTCCGAATACTTATGTAGATTCAAGTGTAAGGAGAACCCATCGTGCGTATGCGACCCGAATGTAGACGAAACAGCCCTACACCTAATAATAGAGTGTCCCTCCTTTACCCGAGAAAGATACTATATAGAATCAATCCTAGAACTCAATGTAAAGAAAGAAAACCTATGCGATGTAATAAAAGGTAAAAATAGAGAGGATTTTCTTAAATATTGCGAAGAAATTATAAGAAAAGCAAACAATAGAAATAAAATAGATTAATAAAATATGATGCTCCAATATTGTGGAATACTGTGTAAGCACCATAGATAATAAAATAAGATTAAGATAGAATAAGAAAATAGCAAATAAAGAATAGAGATAAGACAAAATTGTACCTAGGATAAATAAAAATTAGCAGAAAACTTAAGAAAAATAAAAACTGTAACTAGAAATAAGTGTTTGTAACATGAAATTAGAAATAAGTACCATATTGTAACTAGAAATAATAACATTGTTATAGAAATAAGTTGTTTCAAAATTTGTTAAAATAAAGAAAATGAGTCGAGTTGTCTAGAAATTTTACGAAACAATATCATTGTAATAGAAATAAGTTTTAAAATTTTGTTAAAATAAAGAAAATGAGTCAAATAGAAAATAGAAAATAAAATAAAAAGTAAAACTTAAAATAGATATAGGCAGCAATCCCAGCTGTTAAAGTAAGAATGGAGATGAATGAATGTGTAGTATGCGGAATAAAAGTGCGAGAAGCAAAAAAGCGAGAACTTGTATGAAAGAGTAAAACCAAAATCTGTAAACACAGTCTCCGATAATGTTGGAGGTACTAGAAAAAGAAAAAAAAAACCCCGCCTTTTGCGCCAGAGGTCCCGGGTTCGATCCCCGGACAAGACAAATATTTGTGTGCATGAACATGTCTATTTGTCTTGGTCTGGATGTTTAATATGTATATTATGTATGTATTTACAAAAAAAAGTATATAAGTATGTTTATCCGTTAACTAGTATCCATAACACAAGTTCTTCATGATACATAACGTGGGCTAGATAATTGGTGTGATTGTATGGAAATATTTATTGATTTATTTATTCATAAAGAAATAGACTTTACTATTTACTATTTACTTAAAGAAATCGCGCAAGTGTAAAGTCAGAGGTCTTGTTGACTGTACCTTCTTCGGGCGTAAATTCACGGTAAACTTATATCCGAAACAATCTCCCAGACGGACTGTGGTTACGTACAAAGAGAAAATGTCGCCTCTTCAGTCGCACAAAGTTTTGTCGTGAAACTTCATCTACGAGTATGCATAGCTTATAAGTTTGCCCGCAGCTTCATGTGTCTTCATGCCAACTCTGGCAATGCATCGTATATTGATAGTTTTGAAAGGAAGCGCTCATGGCCGCGCTTGACAGACTGATCGTATTCGATCACGTTTGTTAAGCAAAGTTCGGCCCGGTCAGGTGTCGGATGGGTGACCGTAAAGTTGCATTACAACGACCGCTTCCGTGCTTCGGAGGGCACGTTAAACCGTCGGTCCCGGCTGTTGTCATTTGATTACAGTCGTTAAGCCAAGTCAGATCCTTATAGGCGGCTTGATATACTCCGACACCAGAGGTGGCCATTAATCCTCACTCGATAAGAAGAAGAAGACTTATGAAAGAATCTTGTAGATTTGACTGTCTTGTTGATGAAGGCACATTTGGTAGTTGCTTCTGCCTACGGATAAGACAGCTTTTGGGTAAGGGATCTAAAAAACGAAAATAAATAGAAATTCAACAAGGTGCGTTTAGTTTATATTATATTAATGCAACACAAAACTGTCAAAGGTAACTGTCGACATGCATTATTAGAATGAAGCCAATACTTAATTACAAATGAATATTGAAAGCATTCACTATTTACAAACACGTTCAAAACATGCTGTAAATAACGAATGGTTTCAATATATATAATCCATTGCAGTTCAGTCAACCGTAAAACAATTGGAAAATTGTTTAATCCGCGAGTATGCCACGTAGTGCACCACTGACCCGCACAATGCACATAAATAATAAACAAAGTTAGTAACTCATCTACATAAGAACTGTTGTTAGCACAGCATCGGAAATACTCGGCAGCACAAATATTAGCATCTCAAGAAAATATACTAGACAAGTTGCTTTTTTCCAGTATATTTTCTTGTTTAATATTTATCACATAAAAATAGGAATGTAAAATGCTAAATTAAAAAAATATTAATTCTCAAACATGCTTGGAAATATGAGCATTATTTTGACAACCTTCTTCGAGATAAATCTTTATTGCTGTACCTGGCCACATACACGCGAACAGCGGCCGACAAAAGTTGTATGAAAATCCATATCTGTCGTGTTTAGCGGCCAAATAAATTACGTAGTTAATAATATCTGTCGTGTAATTTAAAAATGGAAAGATATTTTTAGGAGGTAATTGTTGTTATGGCGTCAGACTTAGATAAGATGGTGGTAGCTAGCCAGACGGACTTAGAACAAGTCCTACCACCAACCAAACTGAATAATATTTACCCCCGCTGGGAATTGAACCCGGGACCCCTGGGTCTGATACCGGTGGTTGTACCACTAGCCCACAGAGGCGGTTTAAAAATACGTAAATAAGTATACGTATAAATTACGTCAGTTTTACCACTGTTACAAGAGGTATAGATAACAGAAAAAAAGCAACAAAAAATCAGGTAAAGTTATATCAGTATCTCAGATAGGGGGTAGTTGTCATAATACTTACCGAAAGTAAAAATAACAAATAGTTCAGCTTACATGACAACTTCGTGAAGACACAAGTATCACAATAGATTATGAAACAGTTATTGATAAAGACAAGTATTGTGGCTAAATGTCGAGTATTATCTTTGCAGGATTTATGGCGGCCGGCTGCTATTGGAAAACGTCCAAACGGTTTAATATTTTGCCATATTGGTGGGTATGCTAGAACACTAGAAGTAAAAAAAGCTAGGCAGTATTGCACTACACACTAACCCCTAGCATATATATAAACACATGACGACCTGTTTGGCGCGGAGGTGCGAAGCTTGCCTTCTGCGCCAGAGGTCCTGGGTTCGATACCCGGCCAAGACAAATATTTGTGTACATGAACATGTCTATATGTCTTGGTTTGGGTGTTTAATAATTTTATATGTATTTAGAAAAAAAAAATATTGGTATGTTAATTCGCTATCTAGTATCCATAACACAAATTCTCCATGAAACTTACTTTGGGCTAGATAATTGGTGTGATTATGTGAATTATTTTATTCATTTATGATGTATTATATATGCTAGGCTTTTGTGTGTGAATATATTCTAGCGACTGAAGTTATCTCGCTGAGATATCTTCTGTCGCTAGAAGATATCTCATTCATCTTTTTGCATTTCCACCTTCTCGTTTATCATTTATCATTTAATTATGATGTAACTAAAATTTTACGGTTTTCGCAATTTTTGCTTTATCTATAAGACGTTACTTCGTACTAAATTTCAAGATTCTAAGTTCACGGGAAGTACCCTGTAGGTTTTGATTCCCGTGCGAGTTTCGAAAATTTGCGGAAATTTGCATCATAAACGGCTGTATCTTTTGATTGCTTTGGCTTAGAAGTTTGATTTTTTCACAGCTCCAAGGGACAATAGACCTGAGTATTAGATATAAATTTCAGTTTGATACCTCCACGTGTTTCTGAGAAAAACGGTCTTGACAGACGGACCGACGGACGGACGGACAACAAAGTGATCCTATACGGGTTCCGTTTTTTCCTTTTGAGGTGCGGAACCCTAAAAACAATGTAACAAATCCATCTGACTTGAAATGAAAAAGATAATAATAATCAAACTCAATCAGTCTTAATGCCTGCTATCACTGATTGTTTAATTATCCGTCCAAAACGATTCAAAAAAGCGTTGGTTATTATATGAAGAAGGGTACTTGAGGTACAGTTTCGAATTATGTATTTACTGTGGTTGGAATTTAAATTGTACTAACTATTGATACCTGAACCAAAATGTTCGATGCATTTTTATTTGCCAGAATATATTGGAATCACCATCGAAGGTTAGTCTCCCCGTGGTTCATAAAAAAAAGAAAAGAAGAACATTGTTGCAACCTAACTACTACTAATAAAGCAAAAGGCATTAAATTTTTTATTCGTTTGACTTTAGAACTTTAACCTTTTTTCCAATTTAAAAATCTCCAACTTTGTATGAAGCAATAAATTCAAACAAAATTGTTTCATCGCAAAGTGTGTTGCGTTCGCTTTTCATATTATGCAAGTTTTAGTCTGCTGTCATATTTCGTACAATGCATTTTACGACGTCATCAGTCAAATGTGAAAACAGACTACGAAAGGTCGGAACAAAGTCGCTGCGAAATGTCACAGAATAAAATACTTTCTAACTGACAGAAATTAATCTTGGATGAATGTTTTTAGAGTTTTGATATACTTGGAAATAAAACAATTTCACAGATTGCTACACTCATGGATTATTACATTACGGTTAGAGTTCAAAGTTGTCAAGATTCATATTGTGACCAAGATCGCTAAAAAAAATAAACTAAATATCACAATATGAATGTGTTGAAAACTTTAAAATGGTCGTATCAATGCAGTGCAAAAGTATAAGAAGTTATTTTGATGTAATTATTTATTTTCATTAGCAGAGTTATTACAAAAGGTAAATTTACCACAAAAAAAATAAATCAGAGTTCAGACGGATGTCCCGTCTGAGCAATTTGGAGACTAGGTAGGTAGTTGTTTTTTTAAATAAGTTCTTTACAGAGTTCGTAGCAACTCGATTGTTTAATAAATATTAAACAACAAAATATACTAGAAAAATGCAACTAGTCTCATGTCATCCCGTCAGGGCGACATGAGACTAGTTACATTTTTCTAGTATATTTTCTTATTTATCACATAAAAATAGCATTGTAAAATGAAAAATTAAAAAGTTATAATCCAGATTGTTTGTAAACAAGTCCTTGGCCCTCTTGTATTACTAAAATTTTATCCTTTTCTTTAGGTAGACAATATAAATATTCCTTTAGAAAGAATGAATATAATCTGAAATGTGACGTCAAAAGGTAAAATATTTGGTCTTCCTGACCGTTCTCGTGTTTAGGGCTGAAGGTCGTTCTAATTATAGGCCGAGGTAGGGTAACTAACATTAACAAAAATTAAATAAATTTCATACAATCACACAATTTATCTAGCCCACGTTAAGTTTTATGAAGAACTTGTGTTATGGATACTAGATAACAAATAAACATACTCATGTACTTTTTTGGTAAATACATACATAATATACATATTTAACACCCTGACCAAGACAAATAGACATGTTTGTAAGGATCGTCCCAGAAGTGAAACTACGATTCTTATTGGAACTTCTTTATTCTTGACAATTTTATCTTTTTCACAAATCGATCACAATTCCACACTTAAAACGCAATACTATAAAAAAAAATAACTTAGCAGCGTCAGTATAGCACACAACTGCTTTGCACGGAGGTCCCCAACAGAATGCCCGAGCGTTCTGCGTAATGTTCCGTCCCCGTTTCTAACGGAGTGGGGCCGAGTCGTGACGTAAGAACTATCAAAGTCAGTACACTATTTATTAAACGGTTAAAATAAAAATTAAGAACCGATATTATGAATAATGCTTACATGTTCATGTACACAAATATTTGTCTTATCCGGGGATCGAACCCGGGACCTCTGGCGCAGAAGGCGGGCTTACTTAGTACCCCTGCGGAAAACAGGTCGTCAATAATTGTAATTAAAGATACAAAGAGGTCACAGGTTCGATCCCCGGATAAGACAAATATTTGTGTGTAGGAACATGTCTATTTGTCTTGGTCTGGGTGTTTAAAATGTATATTATGTATCTATTTACAAAAAAAGGTATATATGTATGTTAATCCGTTATCTAGTATCCATAAAACAATTTCTTCTTGAAACTTAACGTCGGCTAGATAATTGATGTGTATGAATGAAATTATTATTTAAAACTATATATTATTAATTATCTCACTAGACTGACACTAAGGCCTCAGTTAGACGACGCTTTAATATTCTTGCGGCCGCCGCGCGTTAGCCGCGTATTGGCCGCGTACTTGTTTTTTTTCATAGCAATTTAAACTTTATTGACTAGCCCACAACGTACAAATTCTTAGCAGTTACCAAACCGCACGTGGTCGCGCGGCCTCGTATCGCCCGCGCGACGAATCCTGCTCGAATGTTCTCTGACTTATGTAGTTGCTATAAAGCTTGATTTACTAAAACAGCAGACGCTTCACGCGACCGCTGTGATGGAATTCGTGTCATATAAACGCGCCCTTGGTTAGTTAGTTATATGACATTTTTGTTCATCTTTACGTTCCTTTTCCATTCTTATGAGTTTTATCGTGTGGAGAATGTGTGAAAATTTTTCAAAGTGGCGGACCAAACCATGTCATTCAAATTTTATACGTAATGCCACTGCTATTTTATACGTATTATCTTGGAATTTACTCTTCCTACAATTCGATAAACAATGAACCGAAGTTCCTGGTTAAATGTCCCAGGATTAGTTTCCAGAGCAATCGTTTGTCGCGTAGCCGTCTCGTCTGCCACAGTTCATTGCTTCATAATTAAATAAATTTATTACTTGTCTTGAATTGAGACTCCGACCTTGTCTCGAAATTAATGAACCACATTATTTCTTTAGGTCTTCGGTGTAATTTAATTAAAAGTTTCCGTCAAACGTCTGGAGTGTCCAAGTTGATAATTAATAAGGAAAACAGCAGCTAAGCGCGAGATGCTTCTGAGAGCCTAATGTTCATTGAGGACCATAAAATTTAAGAAAATTGTTAGGAGCATGTCAGCATCGAAAACGGGTACGTTACCATGACGACGTAAAGAAGAATCGTACACAAATCCTATTCAACTAAATTCAAATTCAAATTCAATATAATTTATTCAGTCTAGGCTTTTACAAGCACTTATGAACGTCAAAGAAGCTACACCATCGGTTCACGAACCCTACGGCGGGAGACCTTGTAACGAGAAGAACCGGCAAGAAACTCGTCAAGGGCTATTTTTTTCTAATATTATTAATGCGAAAGTATCTCGGTTTGTTTGTTTGTTGTTACTCTTTCACGCTAAAACTACTTCACAAATTTAGATAAAATTTAGCACTGAGATAGTAGTTAGCCTGGATTTAAACATAGGATATTTTTTATTCCGATACTCCCACGGGAACGAGAATCACGCGGGTGAAACCGCGCGCCGTTGCTGAATGTTCATAATTACTCTTTTTTTTTATAAAACCAGCCATGGTTCAGGTGCTCGTGGTTTTTTTCATACAGACATTTGCTTCTACCAGGATTAGAACCTAAGACCTCAGAGTAAGCGACACCTTAAAATCGGTGTACATGCCACTCAATTATGGTGGTCGTCAGATGTATGCCTGTCTTTTAAGAGAGCTCTCGATTGCTCTCAAAACAAATATATCATACTAGCATCCGCCCGCGGTTTAATCCGCGTGGTTCCCGTTCCCGTGGGAATATCGGGATAAAAAGTAGCCTATGCGTTAGTCCACTACTTGAAGTCCCTACATACCAAATTTTATCCAAATCCGTTTAGTAGTTTTTGCGTAAAAGAGGAACAAACAAACAAACTGATTTACTTTCGCATTTTTTTTATGAACGACGGGGAGACTCTTAGCCTTCATCATACATGCTGTTAAGTATTGATAAGGCTGAAGATGTAAGCGAAGCTCACCCGGAACCCACAATCATTGAGGAACCGGCTATCTTATCTCTTACTGCCGGAATACAACAATGCTGAAAACATTGTTGTTATGGCGTCATACTTAGATAAGATGGTGGTAGCTAGCCAGGCGGACTTACAAGTCCTGCCAACAACCAAACCGAATACTATATGGACCCCCGCTAGGAATCGAACCCGGGACCCCTCGGTTGTATCATGATACCAGTGGTTGTACCACTAGACCACAGAGGCAGTTATTTATAATATTAGTAGCATTACCGAAGGCTAGAGTTGCAACACAGTATTAAATTATGATAAACAGACAAGCGAACCAATATTTTCTACAAAATGTAAATTATTTGCTCTGGGGAAAAATCCCCCCGTCGTCGCATGTCGCCTCTCTTGCTGTATCACAGAATAGGTATGTTTATTGGAGTAAACGAGATGAGATGAGAATAATTTTCCTTACAAAATAATTTAAGTAACCCAAGGCAAGCCACTAACATTCTTATCCACTTTAATCTTTTTACCAATTTTAAAATTTCTAACCGCCAAAAAATGAACGTACTTTTGTTAAAAAACTGTAGGATGGTTAGAGATGTTACAAATCTGGTAATAAGATTTAAATTTCGTCTAAACTTCTAAAGCTTCTGGAACGTCATTGAAGAAGCCACGTAATACACCACCTCGTATAACGTAGGTTTTTCGAAAGTATCTTTGAGAAACATAAAGACCTTAAAGTTAAATGTTTTGCAACCAATTTTGTGGCTTCTATTAAGGCTGACAAGCACTCATGAATGTCAAATTCACGAGTTCTTTGTTAGCAGCCTGAATAAATGATATTGAATTTTGAATTCAAAATGCTTTATCATATACTTTGGATATACTATTAGTTTCTTACAACGACTATACAAAATCCGGTTTTATCCTTACATTATTTTCCACACGTTCGTTTTAATGTCATTGTTCCACGTAACGTGATATGATAAAGCCAGCATGTTCCCTCACGGCGCGTCGCTGTACTCTAATTGCATACAAACGTAGGAAAGAAAAACGACATACAGAAAAAGATATTAAACTTTACCATTTCTTTTCTATGTCCCGATTACAGGCTCTAGCCTAGATTGTGATTAATATTAAACAAGAAAATATACTAGAAAAAAGCAAATTGTCTCATGTCGCCCTAGCCAAGATTATTTAGCAAAAAACCTGGCTCCGTTACTTTGTTTGTTAGCTAAGATATCTAAATAATTAACATACCGATGATTTCGCATAATCACTGCTACTCTCATTCTTCTGCTCGTTTCATCGTTGGCAGCCACGAGCCAACCGCTGAACTTAATTATTTATTTTGGAAGAAATTCTGCCAAGAAAATAACAATCTAACAAATCCGGCTTTATCTAAGAGGGGAATGGATTTTTCTCCTCACAAGACTAATCCTGCGATTACTTTGACTTATCTTATGATTAAGATTTTATGAAAGATTTTTAAGGATAAGGCGTTTCGGTTTAAAAGTATCGCGTTGCGGCGACTTTTCAATGTATATTCAGCGAATAGAACAGTATTCCACCGAGCTAGTTGGTAGTAGGACTTGTGCTAAGGTCGCCTGGCCATCAAAGCCCGCCACTAAAACAACATTGTTTTCAGCGTTGATGTGTTCTTGCACACACTACCATTGTCTCAATGGAGAACTCGAACAAAGGCCATGTGTCGACGAACTCGCGGAGTCGCTGCCTGACTTGACCTAAGCTTTTCGTTCTAATAAAGATAAAAAAGCTACCCCAATTATAACCCCTAAAATTAAAGTAATTACCCCTAAAAAAACGAATATAGTATCTAATATAAATTACTCTGATATGTAAGTGAACTTAACAGATCATTGTCCAGCAGTTCAAAAGCTAAGAAGCAAAAATTAGCCTTTTGGAGTCGGTGCCAGCCAAGGCTTTCTACTTTGCGGTCCTATTCTTTTATTTTACTTGCCTTGTTGGCACCGACGACAAAAGCCTTACTTTAGCTTTTTAGTTTTTTTGGAGTCGATTGTAATTTTTTTTTTTAAGTTTTTTAATTCACAATTTTTAAAGGTAGTAGAGGTCCCGTGCCTACGCTAATAAACTTAAGTCAACTGCTTGTCACCTTTTACAAAAGTTGCTTTTCCCGGTGCAGGGACGTTACTTATTGAGGAGTTCTCCTGGCACTTCATCATCAGCTCCACTTCATCACATGCATTGAGTCGAACATAAATTGCTTATAAACCTAATCCGTGAAATGCTAAGTATTTAATAGTTCCGATGACCATTTGTGGTCAGTTCCACTTCACCAAATGTGCTTTCCGGAAGCAAATGCATGAGTTACTTTAAAAAACAACGAAATCGCTATAGGAGTGCCTATAATATATGAAGAATTCCCTGGATTTCTCCAGGATTCCATCATCAAATCCTGACATGATGACAATGAGATCACATGGGAAGAAAGGGTATACTTTCAACTTACTTACTTACTTACTCCGGTGGCTCAGTGACCCAAAGTGTGTCTTGGCCTCCGATATTAGAGCTCGCCATCTATCTCGATCTTTTGCTGTTTCGCGCCAGTCCCCAGCATCGAGCTCACGTAGATCGGCCTCCACCACGTCTCTCCATCGATAGCGAGGGCGTCCGACCGGGCGTCGGCCAGTTGCTTGACCGAGATAGGCTCTTTTGGCGCTCCTCTCCAATCCCATTCTTTCGACGTGACCAAGCCATCGGAGTCTGTGTGCCTTCGTTTCTCCAATGATATTAGGCCCAGCCAGGAGATGTTCTACTTCTGCGTTTTTTAAGATCCTCCAACTTCCATCAGCATCATGTTTAGGACCAAAGATTTTACGAAGGATTTTTCTTTCGGCGACCAGAAGCTTATTTTCTTCGCTAAGTGTTAATGTCCAGGCCTCACTTCCGTACATTAAAATAGGCCTGAAGACGGTCTTATAGATCCTGATTTTGGTGATTCTACTGAGAAGCCTGGACACTAGCACTTTGTGTAGTGCTGCGCTGCATCGTAGGGCGTTCTGGATGCGGAGGTCTATCTCCTCATGACGAGTGTTGGTGTCGGTGATTGTGCAGCCCAAGTACTTGAAGTTCTCCCCCTCCATACTTCCAGACTTCCGCAGGTAAGCCATCAATTCCAGGCGCTTTATTATTTTTAAGCCTCATGATAGCTTTTCTAGCTTCTTCGAAGGTTGGAGGGGTCACCTCACTTGCGTTATCTTCCGCAGTGCGCGGGACAGGCTCTTCAGGTGAGGGGCAATTCAGGAGTTGCTGGAAGAAATTGCGCCATTGAGATTTAATTTCTTCCCCATCAGTTATCAGGTTGCCATGATCGTCTTCGAGCAGTTGTGCAGTGGGTTGATATCCTTTCTTACAAGATTTTACTTCCTGGTAGAACTTTCTACTTTGATCGGCTCTAATAAGAGTCTCCATGCCTTTGACTATGTCATCCATGTGCTGTCGTTTGGATCTTCTAAACACTTTTATCGCTTCTAGTCTTATCTCTTTGTATTTATCTTCCCACTGTGCATCTTGTTCTGACAGAATTTTGTACTTTCTCCTCTCCTCAGCCAAGCGCTCGCACTCCTGGTTCCACCATTTTCTCTGTTTTTTCCTTCTCCTACGTCCCAGAACTTTAATCGAAGATTTTTTTACGATATTTCTGATTTGTTCCCAATTTGTATCTATATCTTTATCTATTTCTAATTCATTAAAACTGTTATATAATTCCAATTGAAATTCACTTCTTGACTCTTTGTCTTTTAAGCTGTCAGTGTTGATTGTTTCCTCACTCTTGATGTGCTTAGGTCGGTAAATCTTTATTCTAGCTCTTATTTTTACTCCCAGCAAGTAGTGATCACTGTCACAGTCTGCTCCTCTATACGATCTTACATCTTGTATGGTATTTTTGTGCCGTAAATAAATAAGAACATGGTCAATTTGATTGACAGTTACTCCATCTGGGGATTTCCAAGTGCCTTTGTGAATGTCCCTGTGAGGGAACATGGTGCTTTTGACTACCATTGCTTTCGAGGTCGCAAAGCTTATGAGTCTTAGACCGTTATCGTTGGATGTTATATGCTTGCTATGTCGTCCTATGGTAGGTATAAAAATTTCCTCACGCCCGACCTTCGCATTAAAGTCTCCGATCACAATCTTGGCATCAAAGCTTGGGAGTTGCTCGTATATTGATTCCAGATGGTCGTAAAATTCATCTTTTCCGTCCTCGCTCGAAGGTTCAGTCGGAGCGTATACATTGACTATTGAATAGTTAAAAAATTTCCCTCTAATGCGAAGTATACAGAGTCTGTCAGATACAGCATCGAACTTCATCACATTCCCAACCAGTCTTCTTGATACCATAAAGCCAGTGCCATGTGTGTGCTGTCCTGTATCACTACCGCTGTAGAAAATAACTGAGCTATTGTCGACATTGCATTCTCCTTTGCCCGGCCATCTTACTTCTTGTAGAGCGGCTATACCTACGCCGTGTCTTCCCAGTTCTTTGTTCACTTGGTACATTGCTCCGGGTCTATACAGAGAGCGCACGTTCCATAAAGCTAATCGGAGGTCCATAGTGTCTCGCCAGTTGTCGTTTGTTTTAATATCGGATCGGTTTTTCTCTAATATCGGTTTCGTAACAAGAAAGTTTTTACATGGGAGGGGCGTTAACCCTCCGCACAACCCCCGAGATGCTGGAGGACCACACCCTGCTTTGGTCAGCGAGCCCATCGGACTTAGCCGGTAGCGTAGCTAGGCTGTGCTACCGACCGTTCCCCCATCCGCCACCCGGGGGACGCTCCCCTACGCCGTGAGGGCCAGCGCGGGGATACTTTCAACTAAAAAAAATAATTATTCAAATCGGATCAGCAATCTTCGAGTAATCGAGTAACATAAAAAAAAAGATTCCGATGAATTGAGAACCTCCTAGTTCTTTGAGGTCGGTTAAAAATAAAAGAACTTTAACTTATCTTTGATCTGCTAAGTACACTGACATCTGCCTGTTGGAGTATAAATATTTTACGCTAGTTTTTCTCCCTTAAAACAAAAACAAAATATGTACTTGATATTAAATACTGGACATAAAGCTTTGTCGATGTTTTTTGAGCGATTCGCTTCAAAAAACAGTTCATCTGAGCACCATTTATCCGGTGCTCGGACGGCTAGCATTTTATCTGAAACCTCGGTCGCACTGCAAAATCTATTGAACCTTGATAGTCGAAAGATATTTTAGCTTCATGTTCGTGATTTATAGGTTTCTATCTCGTAAATCGCAACTTTGCAAACAACACTTATAAATTTTGAAATGTACGAGTATGTCAACAGTGTCTACAAAGTCAACTTATGCAAACTTGTTAAGGGATCACAATGTGAATTCCCTGACAATTCGTTTATTTACAACTTTTTAATTTTTCATTTTACAATGCTATTTTTATGTGATATATATTAAACAAGATAATAATATTATATATAATAAATATATATAATACTAGAAAAAAGCAAGACGGGATGGCGGGTGGTTCCCGTCAGGATTATCACAATTCATTTATTTGTTTAAATTTCTATGGAGTTTTGTTAGATCATGCCTTAAAACAGTGGCAGTGTAGCAAAATTTGCTCTTATGAAGATCAAATCAAGACAAGACAAGATAACTTACTAAAACTTTTTATAGATAAACTAGCTTCCGCCCGCGACTTCGTCCGCGTGGTCTTTAGAACTTGGTCCGGCAGATTCAGTAAAAGAAAAAAAGAAATATCTTTCTTTTTCACCTACGCTAATTCCACAATTCATCTTTAAATCAAATACACTTACGTCACCTATTGCCATGTAGTGTATTTTCCCGTAGAAAATAGGGATTTTTACGCGACAAAAAGTAAGGTATGTTCCTCTCAATGCTATAAAGTAGGTATCTGTGTCCCGAATTTCATCCAAACCCGTTCAGCCATTTTTGTGTGATTGAGTAACAAACATCCAAACGGTCCATCCAAACATCCAAATGGCAAAATATGATATAAAGTAGGAAGTAGGATAATAAATTTTCTAAGATTATGTGGCGCCATATATTTTAGCCCGCATTGATTTTAGTACTTACTTTCCCGTAGGACTAAGAGATTTTATCGTGACAAAAAGTATCCAATGTCTTTCTTTTAATTTAAAATTTTATTTTTCTTGTTCTTTTAAAATATTTTTCTTTTCGTTATTTCTTTCTTCTCCAGGCTATTAAGTATATGTCTTGAATTCCATCTAAATCCGTTCAGCCGTTCTTGCGTGATTGAGTAACAAACCTCCAAACACCTAAACATCCAAACTTTCACATTAATAATATTAGTAGGAAGTAGGATAAGAAGATTTAACCCAGATAAGCTTATCGTCCTATATATAGGTCACCTTACAAATCTAAATTATTTCAACTGCCATAATTAATTACGTCAATATTTTGGAGTCAAAAGTTGACGAGGAACTGTGTACTATCGAATAAAAAATACATATTAAGATAATTTGTGAAAGTTTAATTATATTTTCGCTTGTAAAGTCTGTCTAAAAGTTGATTGTAGATATCAGTAACAAAAACGTATGTATTAAAAAATATTTATTTGATTATAAATTTTGGCGTTTAATTGTTTTTCAAGATGTGTACTTATTATCTGAGAACAAATAATACGGTAATGATAATATTTTTCAGTGAGAGACGCCTGTAAATATTGGTGTTCTTTATATAGGACAGTAGGATAGTACCTAGTGCATTAGTTCACAAATCCTCAATAGCTTACGACATTCTAGACGCCCTATAAAACTATTTAGATGGAGTGGTCCAGGGCGCCTTATGTGTATTCTTCCACGTCCTGTGAACCATAATTGTCCTAATGATGAAGAGCATTTTCAACCCTCCATGAGCGCGGCTGCGAGGACGAAGCCATGATATCTGAGTATGGGAGACATGGTTACTCGGATTGAACTTCAAAAACCAAAAAGTAAAAATAACCCTTTTAGAGTTTTTACTTTTTTTATAGTTTTTTTATTTTACATTTCTTTTTAATTTACAATAAGTCCCGCACTTCTGTTTGACTCAAACTAGTAGTGTAGGTAACTGGCAACTGCTATTTTGAGTAAAACGGTTTGTGTCAAACCGCTTCAAGATTTCTTGAAAACTACTGGACCGAAGTATGATAAATTTTTAATAGAAAGATATAATTAAAAATATATAATGCATTATTTAAAAACGAATTATTAAAGTGGCCTGGTAAAAAGAATTTCTATAGCCTTAAATAGTTTTTGACCAGCGAAATTTGTAACTTTAAATAATAATAAGTCACAATAAATTTATTAATAATCCAAATTTGAATAAAAAGATATGTTTAACATTATTTAAATATTCTTATATTGTTTATTATGATATTGACATTCACATTTCACATGATTATGTTAGGTAAAATAGTAGAACATTGTATTTATACCACCACCCTATTCACTCTATTAAACTTATGGTAAATTTTAAATAGAAAAATATTGGAAAAAATTAACTCGGCCACAAGTGAATTCTCAAACGGGAATCGAACCCGCGACCTTTGGAAATCCGGTCCAATGCTCTAACCGCTGAGCTACCGAGACTTGCGAACCACCGTCGAAATTCTCCAATACTTTTATATTTTTAATATTTAGTTGCATCTTAATCGATCGTTAAACACCTGAAAAGATGTTTCTTTCGAATGCAAGGATATTCCTAGCATTGATGTAACAACGCTGGCCTACAGCGTATTAAAAATATAAAAGTATTGGAGAATTTTGACGGTGGTTCGCAAGTCTCGGTAGCTCAGCGGTTAGAGCATTGGACCGGATTTCCAAAGGTCGCGGGTTCGATTCCCGTCTGAGAATTCACTTGTGGCCGAGTTAATTTTTTCCAATATTTTTCAATTTAAAATGTACCATAAGTATAAAGATAGCATTGAAAAATGCAAAAATTACAAAAACATAAAATACTCTATTATAGGTGAATAAATGATTTCTTACTTTCATTCTTATGATTTTTTGCATTTTTAAATGCTACTTTTATACGTATGATAAATTTTAAATAGAAAAATATTGGAAAAAATCAACTCGGCCACAAGTGAATTCTCAGATGGGACTCGACTTTTTTTGGAAAGAGCATTGGACCGGATTTCAAAAGGTTGTGGGTTCGAATTGAAAAAAATGTAAAACCTACGATGGTTAAGACGTAATTGAAAAAGGATAAACTAATTTAAAAACTAATAAACTAAATTTAATGGCAGTCACCCGACGGATACTTAAGTCGGGGGGTCTTAAGTATCCGTCGGGGGCTGCCATTAAATGAACTATAGTTTTGCAATTTTATAGTTTTTTTTTATTTGATTGTGCTTTTATTTGTTTTTTTTTGTTATATTGATGTTTGTGTTAATGAGTTATTTTGTGTGATGTCAAAATAAATATTTTTCATCTTTACAGATGTTTGACTATCGATTAAGATGAAACAGCCATTTAATTATAACTGTTTAATTTTGCATTTTACAATGCTATTTTTATGTGATAAATATTAAACAAGAAAAAAGCAACTAGTCTCATGTCGCCCTGACGAGATTCGAACCCGCATCCTTGGATCCTCCGCATCCTCCAACAATAATATTTATCGTTGTTAAATATTTAGCACATAAAAATAGCATTGTAAAATGCAAAATTAAAAAGTTATAATTAAATGTGTTTCATCTTAATCTTTAGTCAAACGTCTGTAAAGATGTTTCTTTCGAATGCGAGGATATTTCTCTCATTGATAAAGCGACGGTGGCCAACACCGTAGAACGGTGAATATACTAGAAAAATTCGACGTGTCCTCATAGGTCTCTGTAGCATAAATTGGTTAGTGCATTGGACCGGACTCCCAAGGATGTGGGTTCGAATCCCGTCAGGGCGACATGGAGACTAGTTACTTTTTTCTAGTATATTTTCTTGTTTAATATTTATCATCGGACTAGTAGTTTTGGAGACAATTGGTAACATTGGTTTTCACTAAAAACAAACAAACAACCTCTCACCCCAAACGCATCTACCGTCTCCGTACCATCGTGGGTAAAATATATATATATATATATATATATATATATATATACGCGACGTATTGATAACCTCCTCTTTTCTTTGAAGTCGGTAAAAAATAATATTCCATACAAAATAAACAAATAAATTAATTGTCAGAAAAATCATATTATGATTCCTTAACGATATTGCTAAAGCGCCTTTTTAGGCACTGAGATATCTTTTGCTGAGTAAATACAGCTTAAATTCTACCTAAAGTTGGATCTATGTCAGATTAAATATTAATCCGCTACTGAATTACACCCAGACAGGTAACATTGAAGCTGGAACAATCAGAATAATGTAAAATTATTTTATATTTTGATAGTGGTTTAATATTAATTTAACGTATGCGCAGTTTGAAACTGACTTTTGTGGTCCAGAATTACAATTTCATTGAAAGTAATGATGTCGAAGGATGAGCATACTACGTATTAAGGTAATGCCATGATGAAATTACGAATGTTTTGCAGTCAGTTGCACAGGACTTTGAAAGCTTGCTTTGTTACAGTCGACATTCAATAATGTCGTAGAAGGTTTTAGTGTAATTATATTATTCAACTTAGCATACTATCTGATTTTTATATTATAATTCTGTAACTCTGTCAGCTTTAAGTAATTTTCATTTTATTTAAGCTACGGAATTAGTTTCTACTTTTTAAGTTCAGTAGACCACACAGTTAGACATATTATGGTAAAAATGTACAGTTGCTTTTTCATAGAGATAGATAGATAAAATCTTTTTTTGCATCACAAAAATACATGCGCATAAATAAAAGAAAAGAAAAAAAATATAAACAAACTACTTCGTAAAAAAAAAACCCTCACCACAAAACGTATTTCAAAAAGGATAAAGGATAGTTTTTCAACATTTTTATTTTGGCTGTTTATTTCAAAATTTTTACTACATAAAACCCATTACTGAAAACCGCATCAAAATCAGACTATTACTTTTGGTTTGACTCAAACAAATTTTTACTGCAGCGCCCCCTTGTGATTTGTCACCGTTACACTTTATAAGAACATCACCAATCAAACCCAAACCCATTACTGAAAACCGCATCAAAATCGGACCACTAGTTTTGGAGATAAATGGTAACATTGGTTTGCAAAACAAATGTTTACTGCAGCGCCCTCTGGTGAGTTGTCACCGTAATACCTATTTAAGAACATGCAACAATCGATCCCGAAGCCATCACTGCAAACGGCATCAAAATTGGACTAGTAGTTTTGGAGATAAATGGTAACATTGGCATTGGTTTGCCAAAGAAACAACCTCTCACCCAAAACGCATAAACCGTCTCCGTGACCAAGCAGGTCACTAGATTTCAGATTTTAGATTTTGAGACCAATTTTTTTTCTCGAGTTTCGGGAATTCTCGAGGCTAAATTCTCGAGTTTTCTCGAGTTTTTGAATTAAAACTGTTAAAATTTAATAAAAATATTTTTTTTATCTATGATACTTTTCTTGCACCACAATCAATAGCTAAAGTCCTCACTATGACCTTTCAACTTTCGTCGTTATTTTTAAATAAAATGTTCGTTTGACACATTCAAATAATATTGAATGCATAAATGAACGCGACGCCATCGTATTCATTTGAGTTTCGTTCGGCTTGTTAAAACATGTGCATGTTACTTTGTATTGAACGCATTGTTGAGCACAGAACTCCATGTCAATGAGGTTAAAAAAAATCTCACAGCGCGCTACTTTCTTAACATCAAGGGCATGCCTAATGTGCGTGCGCTGTTGACTGCGCTGTGTGTGAGGCATGCTCTTGATGAACAACACTGTGGGAATAGCTATTTTTTGTAGAATTTGGTACCTTTCTTTAGGTAAGGAAAGGAACAATTATTAAAATCTTCTTATATTGAAATAAAACAACTTTTACGGATAACAAAAACGCTATATTTCCTAAAAAACCCCTAAAAACCTTAAAATTACGGACAATTACAACTCAGTTCGTGAAAATATAGCGCGTTTGATATCCGTAAAAGTTGTTTTATTTCAATGTTATTATAGCTTTTTAATTTTGCATTTTACAATGCTATTTTTATGGGATAAATATTAAACATGAAAATATACCAGAAAAAAGCAACTTGTCTCATGTCGCTCTGACGGGATATGACATATTCAATTTACTTCTAAAGATATTATGAGCTTGTTACGTAGACGTACCACCATCTCATGAAATAAAGTATGGTATTCTATTCTAAAAATGTACGCATTTTAGATTTCGTTATTTTAAGTCATGCGTTTGAACACGCTGCTATAGTAGTTATCTTTTTTTTATGATTTTGTAATTTTTGCATTTTTCAATGCTATTTTTATACTTATGGTAAATTTTAAATAGAAAAATATTGGAAAAAATTAACTCGGCCACAAGTGAATTCTCAGACGGGAATCGAACCCGCGACCTTTGGAAATCCGGTCCAATGCTCTATTCGATTCCCGTCTGAGAATTCACTTGTGGCCGAGTTAATTTTTTCCAATATTTTTCTATTTAAAATTTACCATAGTTATCTTTTGTTATTATGTAGACCTACTTATAGTTTAGATGCATGCATCACGCCTGTGCTTATGTATTTTGTGTACCTACCTATATAATAAAAACTAATCACTCGAGCTGACTATGTCACAGAAGGCTTGTTTATATTATATAACATTTAGTAGTCCTCCTGGGCACTCGTTGTCTTCTTTTGTATTATGTGCTTTTAATTGTAATTTCTTTGTAATGACTGTTTGTGCCAGAATAAATAAAAAAAAAAAAATTAATAGCTTGCAGGGGCATAGAGGGTTAGTGAACTGATGGTGTAGCTAATTTGACGTTCTTAGGTGCTTGTAACAGCCTAGACCGATTTTTTTTTAATGATTGACGGTGAGACTCTTAGCCTTCATCATACTTGATGTTAAGTATTGATGATGGAAGCGACCCTCTCCCGGAATCCTCAGTCACTGAGGAATAGGCTGTCTTATCTTAAACTGCCGGAACACAATAATGCTGAAAACATTGTTGTTATGGCGTCAGGCTTAGATAAGATGGTGGTAGCTACCCAGGCGGACTTACAACAAGTCCTACCACCAACCAAACCGAATACAATATGTACCCCCGCTGGGAATCGAACCCGGGACCCCTGGATCTGATACCGGTGGTTGTACCACTAGACCACAGAGGCGGTTAATAAGTGATATTGGCTTTGTCTTTAACTTTCAATGGGGTTTTTATATGGAGAGGGAAATAATTTTGCGTGAGTATCAAATAAGATCTATTTGAAGAATGACTTTCATCAATAAATTTATTTTTAATTGGAATTTAAATTGCAATTTATTTAAGTAATTATTCATTAATGTACCTAACTGTTATATGTAAATTCTATAAAATTAATAATATTCAACACAATGTATATTGTATGGAATAAATTAATTTTATTGTATTGTAATCCCTAATGAATAAAAATACTCTACTGACGAAGTTATAGACCGTAACCTTACAAACAGTAGACTTATAATAAACTTTTCTCGAGTTCGAAAAATCTCGAGCAGAAACCCTATTTTCCACAGAGACCTATTTATAAAATTAAATCGTTAATTCAATTTCATAAGTAGCTATATGTGTGCATGTTTGTCACAGTCGCTGTGCAAAGAGACAAAAGCTCAGCGTATATTTTTGCATCTATAAAACAAAACACTAGTTTTACAAGAGAGTCAACTTAAGGTGTCAGAATTACTGGTTAAGTCTACAGTTCCATTGATAGTGCGTGATCAGGAGGCCAACAAAGGAACAGAGTAATCCGAGCCCCGTCTCTTCACCTTCAGTCCCCGCGCTCAATAAATAAAAACATCAGCCCCTTATTTGAAATTCAACAGGTGCACCAAAGGGGGCACGCTCCGAGACTTCGTGCGTTTGCTTTCGTTTGGGAAACTTATCCGGACTGACTGTTACGGTTTTCTCGAGTATAACGAGATTTATAAAAAATACGCAACTGACAGTGTGTGGAGACACTTAGCCTTCATCATACCTGATGTTAATTATTGATAAGGCTTAAGATTAAGATGTAAGCGAGCCTCTCCCGGAAGCCTCAATCACTGAGGAACTGGCTATCTTATCTTTAACTGCCGGAACAATGCTGAAAACATTGTTGTTATGGCGTCAGACTTAGATAAGATGGAAGTAGCTAGCCAGGCGGACTTACAACAAGTCCTACCACCAACCAAACCGAATACAATATGTATCCCCGCTGGGAATCGAACCCGGAACCCCTGGGTCTGATACCGGTAGTTGTACCACTAGACCACAGAGGCGGTTGAAGTTACAGTGGTACTCGTACTCTATTATTATTATTTGGAGGGGGGACCCCAACAAGGTCGGACGTCAAGTCTCCCTAATCGGAACTATTTCACCTAGTTCGACAAATCCCTGAAAGCAAGGCGGCTCAAAACATAAGCACTCCGTAAACTATCAAATTTCGTGTCAAATTACTGTCATATTTTCGTGTTTATCTTTATGCGACCCTGTGGCTATATTTGATGCATTTTTGTTCCGAAAAAGTTTAAACAAGTTTGTCAAATAAATTTGATTGTTTACCAGGCCCTTTAGATTGGGCAGTTAATAAATAAATAAATAAATAAATTTATTTGCAAGAATATGGATACAAGGGTTGTTACATAAAATAATGACCGACATATTCTGCTGATACGTCAGCGTGCAAATATTAAATTTTGTAGTGCAATTCAGTCAAAAGAGCACATACTGTATTAAAACTAATTAAATGTCAGTGTAATTAATATAAAACTAAATTAAAATTAAGCGTCCTAGAAATACAATAGATTTACATAGTGCGTAAATCTATTGTATTTCTAGGACTAAATTAAAACAATGTTAAAAATTAAAAATATAAGATAATAAAATAATAAATCAATTGTCACAGTGTAATTATAGTACAATCGGAATATTTAAAAATAAGTCACAATTTGTCATTTGGACGATATCATTAGGCAATTTATTATAAATACTGATAGCCATACAGAAACAATTATTCGAAAACAACTGTAATCGCTTTTTTGGAATACATAGCTTTTTACCATTTCTGCCCCTATAATTGAAATCACTTTTGACATTGCAAAGATAAGTATACTTTTTCACAAAAACACAGATTTCGAGTATGTAAAGACAAGAAAGTGGCAACACTTTTAGAGCTTTGAATAGAGGTTTACAACTTTCCAAGAACCCTGCGCCACAGATCGCTCTTATACACTTTTTCTGTTACTTCAAAGCGCGATTCATTTCAACCGAATTTCCCCATAGTATGATACCGTAGCGTAGTACCGACGCCACGTAGCCATGGTAAGCCATCAATGCGGCACTTTTCGAAACAGTTTGCCTGATTCTGTTTAGCGCATATACAAATCTATCGAGCTTAGTTATTAGGCCATTTATTTGCTTTCCAGTTACAATATTTATCTAGTGTGAAACCTAGAAAAGATATTGTGTTGGCCTCTTCAATAATGTTATTTTTATATTTTATATTAGGTTTCCTTTTATTACTATTTTTAGTTTGGAAGTGTATGTATTTAGTTGTAACAGTATTTATTTGTAGATTATTATGTTCTAGCCAATCTACTACTTTAGCAACATTACTTACAGTGTCAGATTCTAGTTCCCTTTCGTTTTTACATTTTACTACTAGTGTCGTATCGTCCGCAAACAGAAAGCAGTTTTGGTTGGTTGTATTAGGCAAGTCATTAATATAAACAAGGAATAATAGAGGGCCAAGAATACTTCCTTGTGGTACACCAAATTTATTACATCGTAAATCGGAAGTGTAAACTGTTTTATTCTTACCGGAAATTTGGGATATTTCAACATAGTGCTGCCGGTCTTTTAGGTAGCTCTCTAGCCAAGCTAGAGCATTTCCCTTGATTCCGTACCGTTCAAGTTTATTTAAAAGAATTTTGTGTGAAACAAAGTCAAACGCTTTCGTCATGTCTAGAAATACTGCCAGTGTATCAAGCCTAGGTTAATATTTTCTGTGATACATTTTATTAAATTGAAACAGGCAAGTGTTGTACAACTATCTTTTCTAAACCCAAACTGTTCTGTACTTACCAGTTTTTTGAGACGATAAAAAATTGTATTTTTTTTCTGATATGACTTTTTCGAAAATTTTTGCTTATATTGGTATTAGGGTTATAGGTCTGTAGTTATTTAAATCGTCAAAAGCGCCTTTTTATGAATCGCTTTAACAATGGATAGCTTTAGTCGTGATGGAAAATGGCCCTCGACGAGTGACAAATTGATTATATGCGTAAGAGGAACTGCTAAATATTTGGCACACTCTTTCAGTATTGTTGTGTTTATTTCGTCATTCAAGGTATAAACTTTGAAAACGTGCTTTTTTCACCGGGCAAATTCTCTATAAACCGTGTCTCTTTCACTACGGGACGTTGGAGGAATTTCTGTGGAAAACGGAAGAAGCCAAAACTAAAAAAAAAAAAAAAAAAAAAAAAGTCATAGCCCGTTGAATTTGTATTTTTCATTCCCTTGATAATTTTAAGAATATTGATTTGGGAAAGGATGGAATACTTATGTCATTATTATTATTATGCATGTTAATGTCAGATTTTGATTTATTGGTCATATTAATAAAAAGTTAATTAAATTCATTACATATTTCTAAAGGATTTTCAATAGTCTTATTATTTATTGTAATTTTTTGTATTTGTGTTTTATTATATTTATTTGATGTAACACTTTTAATTATGTCCCAAGTTGTTTTACACACATTGTTAGATTTGGCAATTTTCTTTGTATTTGCAATTTGATGAGCTTGTTGTAAGCACTTCTTTAGAATTTGTGAATATCGTAAATATTCCTTTTTGTTTAACTCTTTGTTAGAAGCAGATAAACGATATTTTAAGTAGAGCCTTATTTTATTGACACAACCACGTTTTAAGCCTTTTGAATACCAGTTTTTTTTCTTAGGTCTATTTACGATTTTAACTGATATGACTGGAAAACAAAGGTTGTAAAACAAAATCAAATAATCATAGAAGAGATTGAAAGACTTTTCCGTGTCAGTTTCTATAAGAACATCTTTAAATGAAAGTGAACTTATGCAATCAATAAATTTTTTAACGTTCTCCTCACAATAGTTTCTCTTTTTTTCAAACCAAAACTCTGGTATCTTTCTATTATTATTAGTACTTGAAATTTCAAATGTAATACTTTGACCCTTATCGTGATCAGACAAGCATAAGTTATGCAACTTTGATTGAACATTTAGGAGATTGGTAGCGACTAAGTCCAAGCAAGCATTCAGACGTGTGGGTTTAGTTATATGATTTTTAATGTTCTGGTTTGCAAGAAGACTTAGAAGCTCATTTGTATTTTTATTATCAAGTAGTACATCGATATTCCAGTCACCACAGAGAATAATATTTTTATGCTTACGTTTACGTGTAACAGGAACAAATAATTTACATACACTACTATAAGCCATGTGCCGTGTGGTGACGGCCTAAGAATACACGTGTCACCACTCCCTTACATGCCTGGGATGTCGTAAGAGTCGACTTAGAGGCTCGACGCATTGATCAACTGTGCGAGAGAAGGGAAACTTGAAACAAACCCTCTACCAACCCGTCTGGCCAGCGTGGTAGCAGTAGGCTAATGGCCTCCTATGAACGCCACAACAGGCGTGAGCTAGGAGAGGCCTATGTTCAGCAGTGGACGTCCACAGGCTGATGATGATGATGACGACCTGTTTGGCGCAGGGGTACTAACCCCACTTTCTGCGCCAGAGGTCCCGGGTTCGATCCCCGGACAAGACAAATATTTGTGTGCATGTCTATTTGTCTTGGTCTGGATGTTTAATATGTATATTATGTATGTATTTAAAAAAAAAGTATATAAGTATGTTTATCCGTTATCTAGTATCCATAACACAAGTTCTTTATGATACTTAACGTGGGCTAGATATATTGGTGTGATTGTATGGAAATATTTATTATTTATTATTTATTTATGACTATAAGCTAACAGATACCTGCTTTAAAATAGTTTTTATGCTGAAATATATTATAGTATATTTAAATTTAGTTATACTTAAATGTCTGTGTCGTCGTATTTTTTACTGACAGCACTATACTAGAAAAAGGCAATTAGTCTCATGACAGGCCCGTCAGGGCGACATGAAACTAGTTGCTTTTTTCTAGTATATTTTCTTGTTTAATATTTATCACATAAAAATTGCATTGTAAAAATGCAAAATTAAAAAGTTATAAATATGACAGCACTATATTTAATTGTACTGTCTTAGTAAAACTAACTTAGTATTTAGTTACAGAATACTAACTATTAGGTGACTATTGAGTTCGTAATCTTGATGACGGTAGACATTTTGCATCAAGTCCTACAGTACTTTGCCCATTGTCCTTTGAAAAACTATTGAAGGACAAACAGGAGACCTACCGCCATCTCTTAGCGCAGTATTGTTTCAATCTTATCATGCTATTTCGTACTACAAATCTCTTAAAGTAAGCTTATTTTTTTACGGAAGTTTTGTGACTTCATCGCTCAATCATCGCCTCCAAAGTGTGAAGTGTGTCAAAATGGGTCAACTTCAATAAAAACAAAAAGCAAACAAAACGTTCTTATGACATGATGGTTTCTTATAGATGATGGTAGGCCCGCTGGTTTAAATGCACTGCACTGTTTTGCGGGAAACGCTGGCGTCGTGTGACAGCCGTCTTTCTACTTCTATCCTCCTGGTACTTAATTCGTAAGCGGCAGCTACATTCGGCATCAATCAAAATACATTTTTCCTCACGCACAATTAACAAGCGCATCTGTAACAGTCACCGACGGGCTCCAACGTGGCAAGACAAATGCTGCAATAATTTACAAGCGGCAGACACACACAAGGGAACCATTGGGCAGATAGTGAAATAAGTGAAGCATGTCTCATCTCAAAGCAAGGGAAAGACGGGGGAAGCAAGTAAATGAAATTGCGGATTTTGCTCCTCTCTTGTTGTTTTTATTATTACCAATTTTTAAGTATCTGAAAGAAAAAAAAAGAAAATCGATTTACTTCTTATCTCTACTTTCTCTGATCGAAGCAGTGATGTGTAATGGATTATTCTAGCGTACTAACTCAATGGATGGAAGACGAATTGTTCGATAGTAAGCGCTAATAAATTGGAATTACTGTAACAGAAACTAAGGTAAAAAAAAAAACTTCAATTAGACTCGATCTATCTCGAGGACTGACAAAACGAGGAAAAAACATAAGAAAAATATACCGTGTCTCCAAAAATAAAACAATCTCAGAACCTCCGACAGAAAAACATTTCACCGTGAAGTTATTCTAAGGGAGTAGCGCCAAAATAATAACACGATCGGTCGGAACGTTGATGCCGCCATTAGGCTTCTCGCAGCCGGACGACGGACGTCACCTTGCCGCTACAAAGTACGTACGGCTGCGGGGACACGAGCAGAGACACCACCTCCATAGAGCAAAGTGTCATTTCTCGGACGCACACATTCACGTTACATTAACAGATATTCTCACGCAGTTTCATCAAACTTCAATCATAACTAACGACACGTGTTGTCAAAATTTATACAAATACGCCATAATATCCCTTGCGTAGTTGACAGAACTGAAACGATGCAACTTGTAAAACATTTGGCATCTGTGGTCTAGTGGTAACAACCACCGTTATCAGACCAGGTTTCCCGGGTTCGATTGCCAGCGGTACATATTGTATTCGGTTTGGTTGGTGGTAGGACTTATTGTAAGTCCGCCTGGCTAGCTACCACCATCTTATCTAAGTCTGACGCCATAACAACAATGTTTTCAGCATTGCAACAATGCTGAAAACATTGTTGTTAACAAGTTACTATTGAGAAAATTTAGTTTTGTCAATAGTAACTTGTCGACTGTTGTTTGTAGTATTTTTTTTCAAGGAGGATAGACGAAGCTATCCGTTTGACAACTTTTCTATTTTGTGGGGGCCCCCATTTGTGACCCACTTGGCCCCGATCGCCGGTGATACTCGCAAATATCTAGACGGTCATATTTCTCTCATTCAGGTGGTTTTGCAACTTTTATTGAATTTTGCAACATGATAAATGTCGGCTTTCACGTGCTTAATCATTGTTAATGTTAAGCACTGCTGTGTTTGATGGCCAATTTTAAAGTGTCATCACAACAATTTGAAACCAAGTAGGAATTAACAATCCATCTGTCTTACAAGCCTTCTTCTTTTTAATGGCGGTGCCCTTTTGGATACCGCCAGTATCCAGGTTTTTTTTAATATCATAGACATTGTACAGTATATTGAGTTAAAATGGAGTCTCACAACGTGTCTCGTATTACGAAAAGAACTCGGGTGAAACTCCCTCTCACAAATCATTGAATGCAAAACTGATTTGAAAATGTATTTTCAAAGTCAATGTTGCTGATTTGTTTTTTTTTTATGCAAAGAGCTTATTAATTACATTCAATTTTATTTTAATTAGCTATATCACATAATATAAATATCTTATTGAGGCTTAAATAAAAATAACGAATAATGTTTCAAATACCTTGGACTAGATAACAATTTCTTTTTCACCTCTTTGTAAAGATAATTGATTCCATGCATTTTAATAAGAGTATTAGCTGCAGAAACTTTGCGCCGAGATAAATTCTTGTACTGAACAAATTTAATTAGTTTTAAATTCAATTTTAAGTTTAAATCTTAGCCTGTGCCCGTCGAATAAAATATACTGAAGTATATTGTTTAAAAAGTGCCTAAGAATTTGCTTCGTTTGTAACTGTTAACATATTGGAAGACCAAACTTTGTCGCAAGTTAATTAAACAATTTATTTAATTAGAAATGTACTAGCCACAGAACATTAAAAGAGGTTTTCCTTGTTCTGTGGTACTAGTGGCCGCTCGCGGTTTCACCCGCGTGGTTCCCGTTCCCGTGGGAATATCGGGATAAAAAGTATTCTATGTTCATAACCAGGCTATCTACTATCTGTGTACCAAATTTCATCCAAATCTGTTCAGTAGTTTTGGAGCATATTCAATGCAAACAAACGAAGAATCAAATCTTTCCTATTTATAATATTAGTATAGACTATACTAAGTCCATTTTGTGAGGTTTTACATACATACTTCTTGCCATAAATCGCTCACGGGGTTGGTAAAGTATCAAGGCCTTAGAGAGGTGTATAACTAACATACATACACAATTATATTTTTTTTGCATATTGATCCTTTGGTGGCATCCATCTGTCAATAACACCAAGGTGCCAATTGAAAACCAGAGTCAGATCTCGCAATCTGACATTATGCTGTAACGATGCCATTTCGTTCTAGCCTTGTGGATGGGTGAGACCTCTATGGTGGCTGGAATCTCCGTGGTCTCACTCACCAACCTCTCACTCGTGGTTTTGCGCCGGCCGCCCCGGCCACAGAGTGAGACCACGGAGCATCCAGCCACCATAGAGGTCTCACCCACCCACAAGGCTAGAACGAAATGGCATCGTTACAATGCTGAATTGGAAACCTGTTTTGGCACAGCTGCGAGACACTAAGATTTATGTTAATTGTCTCTTATACTTTTATTTTTTTAAATTTAGTTTTAATTACTGATTATAAATAATAACTAACTATTAAAAAAAAAAAATTAAAAATTGTTTATTTCCATTTACAATTTGAACATTACAAGTTACGGGTTGGAGCTTCTCTTTAAGCTTTATGGGCCTGTGTTGAGAAGCCCCGCTCCTCCATAATTATTATACATACTTATGTGAAATAACAACCAAGACTCTTATAAAGAACATACAATGTGTGTTTGTGTGTGTGTGTGTGTTTGTGTGTGTGTGTGTGTGATGTTTGTGTTTTAATTTTGTATGCGTGACCTATAGATTTATTATTTCAATTTAGCGTTAAAATAATAAATCCATTAGGTTACAAATAAAAGTAGTGATTCTGTATCTTCCCAAGTTTTAATTTTAATTTTTAATTTTATTCAAACTAGTATTGAATTTAAGTTTTATTTTTAATTGTTATTAGTTGCGTTATAATTAATTTAGTATAATTCACTGTGTCGAGTCTGTGTTGAAATAAATCTATTTCTTTCTTTCTTTCTTTAACATCACCGTCAGCTGCTCCTCGACGCGATTCAATCACATTTGGCATTAGTTGGGTTTCAGATGTTGCCCGGAAACAATATTGACAGTTTATGAAACTTAATGGAAAAAATCAACTCGACCATAAGTGAATTCTCAGATGTGACTCGAACACACGACCTTTGGAAATCCGGTCCAATGCTCTAACCGCTGTTAGTTACAAAACTGTAGGACGGTTAGAGATGTTAAAAATCTGCTCCCTAATTGACTAATTTAAAAATCTATCACAATCACTTCAAAGGTATTGTGATTGTGATTTATGGAATTGTGTAACATAAAGCCGCAATCTCTTTCGAAACGAATGCTGTTTTAAATGACACTTCATTTGACACTTCTCCATACATTTGAAAGATATTTTCGTGTGTCACGTGTCACGTATCAAATGTCAAATAGTGGGGGCCTGAAGTATGTTAATATCTCTCAAATGACGAATTGAAAGGGATTACAATAGATTTTAAAATTAGAAAATTAGCCCCCAGGTATATATTACTTTAATAATATATTTTAGTTTTTATATTATATTTTTAAGGTTTTAGTTTTAGGGTCATTGTTCTAGTATATATATCTAATGTGTAAAGTAAATAATTACTGTACACCTTCATATAGATTTGTAAAGTTTCAAAAACATCATTGGATGATTTTGCCTTGATACGTTTTCTTGTCTAAATGACCTGTTAAAAATACGAAAATCCAAAATTACTCTCAAATGGGGTTCAATATACTATTGGAAATTGGTTTATATTAAATTTCCCTCTTATATTAAATATGTTTCAAGATTGTAGATTTGTGTTTGGCAACGACATGTTGTTGCTTCTGTTAAAGCTGATAAGTTTCTTGCGGCCGTTCTTCTTATCAGTTAAAAGATGTCCGGAATGGCTGGTAGGAAAAAAAAATAAGACGATTCGAAAGCACTTATCTATAAGTCTATTTGAATAAAAATCTTTGACTTTGACTTTAATTAGTGGACTGGCTATCTTATCTCTAACTGCCGGAACCAACAATGCTGAAAACATTGTTGTTATGGCGTCAGACTTAGGTAAGATGGTGGTAGCTAGCCAGGCGGACTTACAACAAGTCCTACCTGACCAACCAACCAAACCGAATTCAATATGTAAACCCCCTGGGAATCGAACCCGGGACCCCTGGGTCTGATACCGGTGGTTGTACCTCTAGACCACAGTGGCGGTTAAAACGGTTTGAAACCTTATAACCTGTAAGGGCTCAGGAAAAAAGCAGTATTTTGTTAAACTTTTTGACAAACACAAAACTTGTGTATAAAGTAAGATAGTTAATAATAATTAGAAGTTAAGATTACAACAAGTTTGTATTAATCAAGACCATTTGACCAAAATTTCCAAATCAAGTTCTTCATCTATGATAAATATTAAATAGAAAAATATTGGAAAAAATCAACCGGCCACAAGTGAATTCTCAGATGGGACACTCTCTCAAGTTCTTCAATTAGTATTTCAACAAACAAATTCTTCAGCTTCAGCAAATTATTAGAGTAACAAATATATTGTAAATCGAATGTTTCTGTAGACGACAATCCAGGGTCCTTCTCATTACGTTGCGTCTTAAATCGCGGGCGTCATCGTCCTCGCGCCTTATTTCTACCGTCGTCGTAGTCGCGACGCTCATTGCACAGTAGATATATAAATCAGTACTGTAACTACCGTGTAGCACTCATGGCCTCGCTTGAAAGACTGATCGTATTCGATTACGTTCGTTAAGCAACGTTCGGCCCGGTCAGATGTCGGATTGGTGACCATAGGTCTGGGTCGTTGTCGTAAAGCCAAGTCAGAGGCGCACAGTGTTTTATTGCTCAAAAATCGGACATGCTTGTTTTATCCGTTCGTTTTATAGATTAACTGGATACAAAAGCCTGACTAAAACTCCCATTGCATAATTTTTGAACTATCTTAATTTAAAGTTACAGTTCCGGAAAAAGGCAAAAAAAAAAAAAAAAAAAACTTTATTCTTTAGTGAAAAGATGGTGATGTGTTATTATATTGTGAAGCCAATTAAGAAGAATTTTAGGAACCCATTTTAAAATCTCTAAGTGTTAAGATGGTCAAGCAAATCGATGTTAAGTGTTTAGCAACTTTATATTTTTCTGACTTTGTTCTGGTGAAGTAGAATTTGTAAATAGCTTTAATATAAAGTAACTTAAAAGTACTATTATCAGTAAAAAAAACCAAATTAAAAAACCGCGGAACTTCGGAGATTTTGCACCCGGAATTTTCCGGAATTCATCATATAAATATTTTCTTCCTTAAATGTAATACTACGTCTCGTTTCAAAATTCAAAATAGTCATCACCCAGTTCTCCATCATCATCATCACTCTCGTCATCATTGCATGGGATTTCAAAAGGCTTTAACAAATTTATTACCTCAGGTGGAAGACTTACTTTTTTTTTTGTATTTTTGTCGTGCAATGAGACTGGAGAGTGACACGATAGAGTCTGATGAATCTAGCGCCCTATGAAAGAGATCGGTCATTGTATGAATGCGTGTGTCTTTTCGGGTGTGATGTTCACGGTCGTGCCGCCAAAATTCATTTTGTGATTCTCCCGCCTGTTCGAACAACACACCTATATGCAAAGATGTCGCAACTATAATAGTAGACTTGGAAACAGTATCTTCCCCCCCCCCCCCTCTAACTTTTAAAATAAGAAAGTGAAAAATCAAAAAAAGAATATGATGTAGATCTTTCTTTATCTTTCTCTACTTTTAACGAAAATTGGTTTGAACGAAAAATATTTAGTAGTTTCAGAGCTATAGCACATTTTCGAAAACCGCAAATATAACTTGTCATTCATACAAACACTGAAAAAAAACAAAGTTATTTTTGCAGACTAAAAATTATAGTGGCATTTTGGCAATAATAATAGAAACTTTATTGCACACGATACAAAAACAAACGCATACAGAGAAAATGACAGAAAAGAGGAAGACACAATAGGCGGCCGTATTGCTACGTAGCAATCTCTTCCAGGCAACCTTGGGTGAGAGACGAAACCCTTCATGTGCGAGATCGACTTGCACTTAGCAGATTTTTTATTCTGCAGTTTTACATAAAAAAACCGGATGTAAATGTCCCGGTACTTTTCTAATAGCAGATATAGCTAGTTCTATCAAGTCCACTTTATGAGTCCCAAAAATAGCATTGTAAAATGCAAAATTAAAAAGTTATAAAAACATTTTTCTTTAAGATATTTACTTAACACTAATTTAGATTTATTTAAGTTTTTTTGCTCTTTGATATTAGTAGGTAACTTATTATAAATTTTCACGCACATTTATAAGGGGCCACTTTGAGACATAGATAAATTGCGGGTTTGTTGGGCTGATTTGTTTTGTGGTCTGAGATTTTGCTCGTGGCGCAGTGGTTTGCGCACTCGGCCTGCGATTGTTGAGGTTAAGCAACTTTCCCAATGGTCGGCCAGGGGATGGGTGACCAGAAATTTACTATCTCGAGCTCCGCCGTGCTTCGGAAGGCACGTTAAGCCGTTGATCCCGGCTGCATTTGCAGTCGTTAAAACCAACCAATCCGTATTGGGCCCGCGTGGTGGGTCATGGCCCGTTCCCCTTATCCATCCATAAGGGAGGCCAGTGCTCCAGCAGTAAGGACAATAAAAATGGCTGATGATGATGACGATACAGGGAAGGTTACGTTAATAAATTAAATCTGTAAAGTCACGCGTGTCTCGTCAAACAGTAATTGCGGCGCTTTTCGAGTATGTTCGTTTTTGGACGTTTGTACGTAGTTACAGTACTGCTTTAGCTTATACACTGTGCTCACACTGCTTATTGCGGACTGACAAATAGACCACGTTCACGGCCGCATTAATATCTATTATACGGCACTTACATTAATTATATGTACATTAACGTTCTGCGTCATAAATTATTATGAATTACCAATTTATAGCTATACCTACGACTTTGTAGTTGTCCTCATAAAATGTTAATACTCTTAATGTTAATAATTTTAAGAAATAGAGAGACTATAATTCCTCTCTATTTGCTTTTATTGTAAAATACAGTAAGTCTAAATAATCATCTTTCGTGTGATAAATATTAAACAAGAAAATATACTAGAAAAAAGCAACTTGTCTCAAGTTGCTTTTTGCTAGTATATTTTCTTGTTTAATATAATTTATCACTTAAAAATAGCATTGTAAAATGCAAAATTAAAAAGTTATAACCATATTTCAAATCGTCATTTCAAATCAAATCGTTTCATTGCACTCGTGTGGTATACCTAAATGACATTAAAAAAAACAGAACCAAACATGAACCCTGTGAGTGTATCACAACATAAGTAAATAAATAAAAGAATATTAAAAGAAAAAATTAACTTGAGTATTAACTAAAACCAAATAGAGCACCAACAGAACCAAAACTGAAACGATGTCAATTTGGCATCCTTCGGACATTATAGAAGACTTATAGACCGGAAACAATTTAGTGTAATTGTTATGGTGCGATTGCTGGCATCCGATTTAAAAGAAAAAGGAAAAAAATGGTTGGCAGTCGCTTAGTGACAGCGTTTTAACGAAATTAGGTAGATAGCTACTAATACTAATAAAAAAATATCATATTTTTTATGTAGGTATTTTATTTATATGTTCTATATATCTATAACTTATTTAAATAAAGCTCCATAAAAAAAATCTACTGGTCAATCGGGAAGTTCCCCTACTGTACTGAGACAGCTCCCTGTTGGCTTCGCATTACTTCTGACTTTCTTTCTTTCTTTACTACGGTCGAAGCAATTTCGTAGTCGTAGTCGTAGCATTTCGTAGCGGCTGTCTCGTAGCAGTAGTCAAATTACGAACAGTCACATGCATACATTTATGAAATTTACAAACTTGTCACATTACAATATTTTGTAATATTAATTTATAATAATCCCGGTAGGGGCAAATGCTTGTATGATGAATACGAGCATAAAATCAATTTTGAATTTTTGCATTTTTAGGGTTTCGTAGCCTAAAGGCAAAAAACGAAACCCTTATAGATTCGCCCAATCCGATGTATGTCACAGCCACTTTATTTCAAAACTATGAGGAATACACAGTTGAAACTTGGTAGGTAGATGTATTCTGTAAACCGCTTTACGGTTTTTACACAAAAATATAAAAATATATGAAGTAAGAAGGGGGTAATTTTTTTTTCATCAAACCTATATGTGTGAGGTATCTATAGATAGATCTTTAAAAATTGTATTGAGGTTTCTTAAACGATTTTTTCTCAAAGTCAACCGTTTAAAAGATATACACTTCCAAAGTGGAAAAATGTGTGTCCCCCCTCTAACTTAAAAAAATTAGAAAGTGAAAAAAAATAACAAAACATAAGATGTAGATCTTTATAAAAACTTTCAACGAATATTGGTTTGAACGAAATATGGTTGTCAGTTTTAGAAATATAGCATTTTCTGGAAGGGATTTGAATTTTTTCAACCTATACTTGAGGCGTATCTATAGATAGGTCTTTAAAAATTACTTTGAAGTTCCTATTACAGTTTTTTCTCAAAATCAACCGTATGAAAGATATACACTTCCAAAGTGGTAAAATGTCACAGCTACTTTATTCCAAAACTATGAGGATTACACAGTTGAAACTTGGTCGGTAGATGTATTTTGTAAACCGCTTTATGGTTTTTACACAAAAATAAAAAAATATATGCATTAAGGGGGGCTCCCCATACATGGAACGGTTACTGATTTTTTTTTCATCAAACCTATACGTGTGGGATATCATTAGATAGATCTTTGATAATTACATTGAGGTTTCTATAAGAGTTTTTTCTCAAAGTCAACCGTTTGAAAGTTATACATTTCCAAAGTGGAAAAAAATGTGTGCCCCCCCCCCCCCCCTCTAACTTAAAAAAAATAAGAAAGTGAAAAAAAAAAAAAAAAAAAGATGTAGATCTTTATAAAAACTTTCAACGAATATTGGTTTGAACGAAATGTATTTAGTAGTTTCAGAGCTATAGCACATTTTCCAAGACCGCAATTATACTTTGTGCTTCATCCTAGAGATTAGAGAACAATTGTAGTTTCGCGTAACGACTCGCTAATCACACACTATAGTTGAAATATATTTTATCAATAGAAAAGACAGTTTTGTAATTTAAAAAATATAAAAAGGCGGAATGTGCTGGTATCCCCAAGACCCCCACCCCCGACACCATCTTACTTGGTCGTTACCTCATCCCATTCGCGTTTTAGTGCTCCGCTAGTCCACACGTTATTACTACTCCGTCCATACATTTTAAAATAAGTATGCCTAAAAGACATCATGATGAGGATAGTGACGAATATTACATAAGACGCAAGATGAGAAAAATCGAAAAGAAGCTACGCAAGCGCAGCAAGAAAAGATCTTGTCGAATCGCGTCGAGCAGCGACAGCGACTCGACAACTAGCCCGGTTTCTCCAGTGCTGTCGATGCCTGAAGGTTAGTAAAGATTAATTGTCATTACATTTAACAAGAATTTCTTGTGAAATAAAAGGAGGTAGTTCAATTTCCTTGTGAAAATTTGCTTCTCAAAATAATTATTTTGATGCATGTGCTATTTTTTATTAGCAAACCTTGAATTACAGTTTTTTGTAATGAAAAATAAGATAAAACTGATTACTCTTAGTCAAATACTAGTGCATAGACATAACTCTTTTTTAACCGACTTCAAAAAAAGGAGGAGGTTATCAAGTCGATTTTTTTTTTTTTTTTTTTTATGTATGTTCCACCATAACTTCGCCAGTTGTTAACAGATTTTTAAAATTCTTTTTTTATCTGGAAGAAAATGGTTTATGTGTGGTCCCATATAATTTTTACGAAGATCTGGCTAGTAGTTTTTTCATAATCCTGAAAAATATCAATCACCTTTTGGCAAGTAGTCGTATACCTAGATGACATCATTGTTGTGTATGGGCTGATTTTTAGTGTAAGTAACGGCACATAATGTAACAAAAAAATCTGAAATAAAAACATTTTATAAAAAAAAATCAAACCGACTTCAAAAAGTAAAAAATAAAACTTTTGGAGTCGGTGCCAGCCAAAGCATTCTACACTGCACTTCTATTAACTATATTTTTTTTGGCCTTTGCTAACTAGCACCGACTCTTTTATTTTTTACTTTTTGAAGTCGGTTTGTTTTTTTTTTATAAAATGTTTTTTCTGTGCCATGTAAATAATTTTTACTAAATTATTCAGTTAACTTAGACTATACTTAACTATACTTAACTATATTAGATTAGAAGAAGATATTCTACGTGAGCTCGATGCTGGGGACTGGCGCGAAACAGCAAAAGATCGAGATAGATGGCGAGCTCTAATATCGGAGGCCAAGACACACTTTGGGTCGCTGAGCCACCGGAGTAAGTAAGTAAGTATTCAGTTAACTTGATCTTTATGATTTTCGAGTTTAAAATTGTAACACCTACCTCCTACTTTTACGGACTAAGCAAATACTAAGCGACTTGTGTCGTTTTTGTATATAAATTTGCTTTCGTAACATTTTTGTCAACTCTAATGTAATAAAATAATAATTTATTTTATGCACTACCTTCCAGATGGCCAAGAGCTGTTACCAACAGAGCCATTACTTTGTAACGAACAACCCTACCTGCCCACGAACAACGTGGATCTGGAAATTGTGGAGCCAAATCCTGGGCCTTCTACATCAGCACCAGCTGATCCGGAAGAGCTTGCATTGGATGGTGAAATTATGAAAATATTAGGCGCATCCCCAACAAAAGACAAGAAATTGGGGACCCACATACAAAAAGATATTGCACTCCGATGGGAGCATATCGCAACTTCCGGCCTCTCAAAAGAAGTTCGTAAAGAGCTTTTAGATAAACATCTAATCCCCGGAAACTGCACTAAACTGACGGCGCCACAGCTAAATCCCGAAATAAAAGCTGCTATGTCTGATACAGTGATCGGTAAAGACAAAGCCATGGAACAAAAGCAGAATCAGGTGGCGTCTGCCATTGCTTCAATTGGCGAGGCCCTCACGAAAATGTTCGGGTCAGAGTATAAGGTTACTTCTGTTATTAAACCTTTGCTCGAGAGTGCTCAGCGACTGTGTGATCTGCAGTTTAGTGAGTCCAAGAAACGTAGAAGCCTCATTTGTGCCTCCATCAAAAAAGAAATGAAAGGACAACTTTATGAAACCGAAGTTGACACTTTCTTATTCGGAGAAAAAATAACTGATACTCTGAAAGCTGCAAAAGCCATCAGTATATCAGGTTATGATATCAGACTATCTAAGGCTAAGTCAAATGCCGCACGCTCAACTCGTTTTTTAAACTCGAAACCTCAGTTGGCAACCAGCAGGCAGCCAATCAAGAGGAGACAAGAGCCTGCGACGTACCCATACCCACACACGTCAACCACATTTCCGGCCCCAGCCCCGCCACAACGGCGCCAGTACTCGGTGCTGCCGCCGCCACCGCCACCTCCGTCGCCGCTACAAGCAACGCAACAACGGCCCAGACAGCAGCGGCCGTATCAACGTCGCTAGATAAGGTACACTGTTCTGGCCGACTTGCTTTATATTATGATAATTGGTGTAAAATTACACAAGACCCCACAATATTATCATGGGTTCAAGGTTACAGTATCCCTTTTTATAGACCAGTAGTACAAAAGTATACTCCGCGGACACCTAACCTTTCCGCTGCTGAGACCAAAAATTATAAGCAAGCTATAAATTAACTTTTAGTATCTGGCCTATTTCAATAGTTAAACACCGTGAAGAACAATTTTTGTCCAGTTACTTTCTTATTAAAAAGAAAAGTTCTTTTAGATTTATCCTGAACTTAAAAGCATTAAATAAGTTTATTGAAACGGATCTTAGAACTACTTTAAAACTAGTGTCCAAAGATTATTTTATGGCTTCCTTAGATTTACACAATGCATATTTTTTAGTACCAATAAACCAGCAGTACAAAAAATACCTGAGGTTCAAATTTCATGGTGATATATTTGAATTTAATGTGCTTCCCTTTGGCTTAAGTACAGCTCCATTCGTCTTCACGAAATTGCTTAAACCCATTATGGCACAATTGCGGTCAATGGGCTACATGTCCACAATTTATCTTGATGATGTTTGCTGTATCGCTCCTACTTATCAGGAATGATTAACAATATTAATGAAACAATTACCTTATTTGAATCACTCGGTTTTATTATAAATGTACAAAAAAACTGTCTCGTACCATCAAACATATGTACCTATCTTGGTTTCATTATTGATACGAAAAACCTCTAGATTTATTTGACTGAGACAAAGAAAACTGTTATCAAAAAAGAATTAAACCAACTTGTAAAACTTCAGCGTTGTTCCATACGTCACTTGCTCGGGTGATAGGTCTTCTTACATCAGCTTGTCCCCGTGTTCAGTTTGACTGGCTCTATACGAAACAATTTGGAATGTGTAAATATCGTGCTCTTTTACAATCAGGTAGCTATGATAACTTTATGAATATTCCATTAAGCTTATATGAAGATTTTCAATGATGGATCAAGAATATAAACAGTATAAGTAATCCAATTAGAGAAGACAATTACACCTTAGAATTTTTTTCCGATGCTAGCAAAACTGGGTGGGGAGTGGCCTGCGGCCAGGAGACCGCGAACGGTCGTTGGAGCCCTGAAGAGGCCTCCAAGCATATTAACTTTCTTGAATTGTTAGCTGCGTTCTTTGGCCTCAAAATATTTGCTTCTAAATTGAATAATTGCCAAATTTTACTAAGGATTGACAATACGACTGCTATTTCGTATATCAATCGAATGTGCGGAATAAGGTTTCCACATCTTCATAACCTACCTAAAGATATTTGGAAATTTTGTGAAGTTCGGAATATTTATATTTATGCTTCGTATATTAGCTCTAGTGATAACGAAATAGCAGACGCGGAATCTAGACGGCTTCACCCTGATACAGAATGGGAGCTTGATGATCAAGCTTTTAAGCTTATAGTAAATAATTTCGGTGCCCCTGAAATAGATTTGTTTGCTACGAGAATAAATACTAAATGTTGCAAATACCTATCTTGGCACAGAGATCCAGGCTCATGTGCGGTAAACGCCTTTACTGTGAGTTGGAATGATTTATTTTTTTACGCATTTCCCCCTTTTTCGGTAATTGCTAAAGCCTTGAGAAAAATCATTACTGACAAGGCTCAGGGAATATTTTTAGCACCATACTGGCCCACACAAGCCTCGGTTTGGTGTCAGCATTGATTTGATTAGAAACACTGCGGGTTGGAGTGGCAGATCTAATGTGTTTGCTAAATACTATAATAAACATGTTGATGAAGAGAATGCAAATGATTTTGCCTTATCAATCTTGAACAAACAGTCTTAATATTATAAACATAAATGATTTACAAAAACATTATGTGTATTCATCAAAATAAAAAGAGAATACGCACATAACTGTGTTAATAATTTTATTTACTAAGTAAATTAAATCAGTTATTTCATATAAATAATAATAATTTAAGTTGTACTGTATTGTTACTAAAAATATATAATTTTCATAGTACACATTGATATTAAAATCATGTTGGTATTTCATTCAAATAATTAAAATTTCCATCGCTTTCAAGATCTACAATTGTTCTCTAATCTCGAGGATGAAGCACAAAGTATAATTGATGATTAAACGGACTTACCTTAAGTGACGTTCTATCATAGACGGCTTCATCCGAAGAGATTAGAGCCCATACATAACCCATTCATACTAGTTTTATTCCTTTGTGTTATATAAATCTTTCAACTAAATGAGACTTTGAAATGAGGTAACGACCAAGTAAGAGGGTGTCGGGGGTCTTGGGGATACCAGCACATTCCTACTTTTTATTTTTTAAATTACAATACAGTCTGTTTTCTATTGATAAAATATATTTCAACTATAGTGTGTGATTAGCGAGTCGTTACGCGAAACTACAATTGTTCTCTAATCTCTTCGGATGAAGCCCTCGTATAATTATGATAGAACGTCACTTAAGGTAAGTTCGTTTAATCATCAAATATAACTTTGTCATTCATACAAACACTATGAAAAACAAAGTAATTTTTGCCGACGAAAAATTATAATGGCATTTTGGCAATAATAATAATAGAAACTTTATTGCACACGATACAAAAACAAACGCATACAGAGAAAATGACAAAAAAGAGGAACACACAATAGGCGGCCTTATTGCTACGTAGCAATCTCTTCCAGACAACCTTGGGTGAGAGACGAAACCCTTCGTGTGCGAGTTCGACTTGCACTTGGCCGATTTTTCAATGCTATTTTTATACTTATGATAAATTTTAAATAGAAAAATATTGGAAAATATCAACTCAGCCACAAGTGAAAGACCACCGTTGGAAATCCGCTCCAATGCTCTAACCACTGAACTATTAGAAATATAAAAGTATTAGAGAAATTTCGACGGTGGTTCACAAGTCTCGGTAGCTCAGCGGTTAGAGCATTGGACCGGATTTCAAAAGATCGTGAATTCGGTACCATCTGAGAATTCACTTGTGGCCGAGTTGATTTTTTCCAATATTTTTCTATTAAAAATTTATCATAAATGCAATATGTATAATTATATATATTTTTGTCTGTTATCCTAATATCCTATAACACAAGCCTTACAGTGTTTCTTTGGGGCTGTAAGAGAGAGCGTAAGCGTAAGGAATATTTATTAATTAATTTATTAATATGTAATGTCTTTTGTTTACACGAAGAGCTTTGTTTCCGTGTATTTTAAATATATTATAAAAATAATAAATATACAGTTTGGGTTCGTTATCTTGTCAAGGTGACCTTTGGGAAGTTGTCAAAACGTTGGAAAACCTAATAAACCCTAATTTATTTATTTATTTATTTCAAAATCCACAGCTCTAAATTAAAACTTAACAAAACTTAAATACTACACACACAGCAAATAACGGATTTTACATTTGTTAACTAAATAAAATTATAGGTAAGAGGAGACGCACACATGTAAAGAGTGTAGAAATTTTTAAGCATTTATTAGAACAAATAAATGTTTTAAGTTTCAATGTGTAAAAGTTGTTTTAGTGCGCGCAATTTAGGATATGCCTACAAATGTTCTTGTTTCAAAAATAGTTCAATCACAGTAATAGCTTTTATAACTGCGTTTGGAGGCTCCCAGATTTAATTCTTCCCGCGCAGTGACAACGTTTGAAATATACGGCAGCGCTTAGGCCTCCGCTTCGTGCGCCACTATCGGCAAGGGTTATCAACTTTTTGTAGAGAATATGTATGTAGTATCTGGTTGATTGTAGGACTTGTCCGTCTGGCTAGCTACCACCATCTTATCTAAGCCTGACGCCATAACAACAATGTTTTCAGCATTGTTGTGTTCTGGCAGTTAGAGATAAGATAGCCGGTTCCTCAGTGATGAGGATTCCGGGAGAGGCTCGCTTCCATCTTCGGCCTTATCAATATTTAACATCAGGTATAATGAAGGCTAAGAGTATCCCCGCTGTGCATAAAAAAAAAAAGACGGGTTGCACTCCGGGAGTGCCGGCAGAAGTGAAAACTTGATTATTAACGTTGAGCATGTTTGATATTTTGGAATGGTTAGGGAATAATTTTGCACCAATTGCTTTATCAGTATAAAAGTACTATCATTTATGTGGTAGAATACAATATTCATTTATTGCGCTATCGTACACAAACATGACAAACCATATTAAAGTGAACGTTAAGTTAGGTAATAAGATATAAGAAAACATTAGTTATTATAGAGAATCGAAAAATATATATTGACAATAAAACAAGAGACAAGTAAAAGACATTATCAACAGTCTGTCGCTAAGCAACCGAGACCATAGTCAACCTGTCACCTCAACATTCTCCATCCGTCCTACGCTTTTTCGATCAGGTCACGTGTCCTGACGCGAGTTTAAGATTTTATACCCATTACAGAAAAAGTGCTCAACGCCGCTAAAGAAGTTTTCACTTCAAAAAATGTATTTTATATGATATTTTTTTAATAATAAAAACATATTACGACACAAGTTTACTTACATAGCATTGAAAAATTGCATAATAATGTTAAAGGGGTATGAGTAAAGTTGGAGTAAATTTCAATTTTCTACTAAAAGTTGAAAATGACGGCCACTTACGCGTATAGTATTTTTGAAGTGAAAACTTCTTTAGCGGCGTTGAGCACTTTTTCTGTAATGGGTATAAAATCTTAAACTCGCGTCAGGACACGTGACCTGATCGAAAAAGCGTAGGACGGATGGAGAATGTTGAGGCGACAGGTTGACTATGGTCTCGGTTGCTTAGCGACAGACTGTTGATAATGTCTTTTACTTGTCTCTTGTTTTATTGTCAATATATATTTTTCGATTCTCTATAATAACTAATGTTTTCTTATATCTTATTACCTAACTTAACGTTCACTTTAATATGGTTTGTCATGTTTGTGTACGATAGCGCAATAAATGAATATTGTATTCTACCACATAAATGATAGTACTTTTATACTGATAAAGCAATTGGTGCAAAATTATTCCCTAACCATTCCAAAATATCAAACATGCTCAACGTTAATAATCAAGTTTTCACTTCTGCCGGCACTCCCGGAGTGCAACCCGTCTTTTTGAAGTGAAGACTTCTTTAGCGGCGTTGAGCACTTTTTCTGTAATGGGTATAAAATCTTAAACTCGCGTCAGGACACGTGACCTGATCGAAAAAGCGTAGGACGGATGGAGAATGTTGAGGTGACAGGTTGACTATGGTCTCGGTTGCTTAGCGACAGACTGTTGATAATGTCTTTTACTTGTCTCTTGTTTTATTGTCAATATATATTTTTCGATTCTCTATAATAACTAATGTTTTCTTATATCTTATTACCTAACTTAACGTTCACTTTAATATGGTTTGTCATGTTTGTGTACGATAGCGCAATAAATGAATATTGTATTCTACCACATAAATGATAGTACTTTTATACTGATAAAGCAATTGGTGCAAAATTATTCCCTAACCATTCCAAAATATCAAACATGCTCAACGTTAATAATCAAGTTTTCACTTCTGCCGGCACTCCCGGAGTGCAACCCGTCTTTTTGAAGTGAAAACTTCTTTAGCGGCGTTGAGCACTTTTTCTGTAATGGGTATAAAATCTTAAACTCGCGTCAGGACACGTGACCTGATCGAAAAAGCGTAGGACGGATGGAGAATGTTGAGGTGACAGGTTGACTATGGTCTCGGTTGCTTAGCGACAGACTGTTGATAATGTCTTTTACTTGTCTCTTGTTTTATTGTCAATATATATTTTTCGATTCTCTATAATAACTAATGTTTTCTTATATCTTATTACCTAACTTAACGTTCACTTTAATATGGTTTGTCATGTTTGTGTACGATAGCGCAATAAATGAATATTGTATTCTACCACATAAATGATAGTACTTTTATACTGATAAAGCAATTGGTGCAAAATTATTCCCTAACCATTCCAAAATATCAAACATGCTCAACGTTAATAATCAAGTTTTCACTTCTGCCGGCACTCCCGGAGTGCAACCCGTCTTTTTTTTTTATAGAGAAGATAGTTTGACCACAAAGAATGTTAAAATTCCTCGTGGTCAAACCAGCCCCTGCATTGCCTAATTTCAAAATCTATCACAGTTGTGATAGTGATTTATGGAATTGTGTAACATATTATAGTCGCAATCCCTTTTGGAACGAATGATGTTTTAAATGACACTTCATTTGACACTTCTCCATACATTTGAAAGTTATTTTCGTGTGTCACTTAGCTTAGACAGTTCAATTTCGTTTACCTTTCAAAACACGTCCCGATCACAATCCTTATCAAATGTCAAATAGTGATGGATTGCGATAGATTTTAAAATTTGACAATTAGCCCCCAGTTTGGCCACGACGAAGTAAGGATTTTAAAAGAACACACAAATCAGACTATATATAGCTAAACTATATCGGAACCGAGATTTCAGAAGTTTATTGACTTTGTATAGTATTATTGAAGTAAAAAAAAAACATTAGAAATGGAAACAATAAACAAATAACACCCTCTACTATAACTCTTATATAAAATAGAGAATATTGTAAGCAATTTACTGGATGTAAAATGGATTTAAGTAGTAGTAACTTTTGCTTGTTAAAAGAAACGAGAGGAATTTTTCGTTTAAGGACAACTTAAAGACACAGTCTATATAACTTCTCATCCATATTAATATAAAGCTACCTACACGAAAAAAAGCGTATTTTAGCGTATTCGTTTACAACTGAGATAGAGAGATTAATATTAAACAAGAAAATATAATAGAAAAAAGCAACTTGTCTCATGTCGCCCTGACGGGATGAGACAAGTGATGCGACATGAGACAAGTTGCTTTTTTCTATTATATTTTCTTGTTTAATATTAATCACATAAAAATAGCATCGTAAAATGCAAAATTTAAATGTTATAATGAGATAGAGAGATTTAGAGCAATTGAAGAACCTGGCATGCCTGTACAATACTCTATTTTAGAGTACGGTTGGTAACCCTAAGACCGACCGACAGTGATTAACGGGTCGGCGGCTTACGTCCCCGGGTTCGACGCTTGGCGGTGACAATCATTAACTAACCAATGAGAAATGGGAAAAACAAGGAGCTTAAGTACTCGATTCGAAATCTTTATGTAACATGTAATACGTGACTCGATATAAAAATAACCTTTTACAAATAAGATCCAAATTAGCATTGCATAGTTCGGGTACCTACCCGATGTCCATAAAAATCTTTAATAAGTTGCCAGAGTATCTGAAGGCCGAAACGGATATCGGTGTGTTCATTCGCTCCTTGAAAAAGCTGCTTGTAGGAAAAGCTTACTATTCCATTAATGAATACTTTGAGGAAAAAAGTTTCTAAATGTCTGCCCCTCTCCTGTTCGTTGCAGTGCCTTTCGAGGTGCATGCGATACATTGGTGCTTGCAAACATGCAAGCACCAATGTATCGCATGCACCTTTTAGTCACAAGTCGCATGTAACGCAATTTGTAATAAATAAATAAATAAATACTGAGAGTTCTACTAAGATTGTTTCAGGCTATAAACGTTGGAGCATGGCGTGTGAGCAAAACCATAAGTAAACCTACTGCTCCGCACTCCGCCGCGGAGCGCGGGGACGCGGATTTTAATATTGAATGTGTCGTAGGATGATTTGATAAATAGAATTTTCGCGAAAATCCTAGGTATATTGTAAAAACACGGATAATTAGATAATGGTGTAAAATTTTCTCAATCTTACTGAAAAAAACTGGCCAAATGCGAGTCGGACTCGCGCACCGAGAGTTCCCTACAAAAATTTACGGTTTTCGCAATTTTTCCTTTATCTGCACTATAAGACGTTACTTCGTACTGAATTTCAAGATTCTAAGTTCACGGGAAGTTCCCTGTGGGTTTTGATTCCCGTGCGAGTTTCGAAAATTTGCGGAAATATGCGGCATAAACGACTGTATCTTTTGATTGCTTTGGCTTAGAAGTTTGATTTTTTCACAGCTCCAAGGGACAGTAGACCTGAGTATTAGATATCAATTTCAGTTTGATACCTCCACGCGTTCCTGAGTAAAACGGTCTTGACAGACGGATGGACGGACGGACAACGAAGGGTTCCGTTTTTTCCTTTTGAGGTACGAAACCCTAAAAAGATAGGGTTTTTGCAAAAATACGGGTTTCGTTAGTAACATAGGTTATTCTTAACTCTGATTGACAAAATTTTTGCTTGCTTGCTAATTTTTATTCTGATTGCTTCACAGAAAATTTCATATACGTGAAAGAATGGATTGACATTTGAAACGTCAAGTCAACCAATTTTAGAAGATGTTGTTTTGGACGTTCCGACCAGCCAATCAGTATTCTTGTTTCAAAATTGTCAGCGATTCTTTTCGCAATCTTACTAAGGCAACCTGGCTAACTGTGCAACCCGTCTTTATCTAATTATACGCAAATGTCATCAATAAATAAATAAATAAATATTCGCATACAATCACACCAATTATCTAGTCCCACGTTAATTTTCATGAAGAACTTGTGTTATGGATACTAGATAACGGATAAACATACTTATATACTTTTTTTTTGTAAATACATACTTAATATACATATTAAACACCCAGACCAAGACAAATAGACATGTTCATGCACACAAATATTTGTCTTGTCCGGGGATCGAACCCGGGACCTCTGGCGCAGAAGGCGGGGTTAGTACCCCTGCGCCAAACAGGTCGTCAATCAGTATCATAACCGCGTTGCCCAACCTACCAAAACGGCGCTGCGGCGCAGTAGCACGGTGGGTCGAAACAATCTCTCAGTGAGTCGTATTTTTTAAACAATATAATAAATGCTTTTGTATAACACCGCTTTCGTACGGATGCGAAAAGTATTTAAATTGTTTCAAATATACAATTTCTGGTTCTCCGTCGTCGCGGGTTCCGCTGTACCAGTCGGTGAATCGCCCACACTATTTTATTTTATTTTATTTTATTCATTAGGAAAACTTACTGCTGCAATACATATACGTTATTCTTATCAGTTAAAAGATGTCCTCAATGACTGGTAGGAAAAAAAATGGACGATTCGAAAGCACTTATCTATAAGTCTATTTGAATAAAAATCTTTGACTTTGACTTAGACTTTATATACATGACATACATGGATATCTATGAGCTATTAACAAATTTCCACAAATAGTTCAATATAATCTAGATTGAAGATTATGCATGACGAAATTTACCAGTATTGTATTGTTTGTACTATACAAATACTTAGTACTTACCTAAGCCTAGGCGTACGGCGAGCAGAGGAGGAAATATTAAAATAGATAAACACAACAGTTTACAAAAGTAATGATAAAAATAGAATATCTCTTTTGTTTACACGTACTGTACTTGTACTGTTGTACTCTGTACTACTCATCATCTCCATAATCTGTAGATAATTTAGCTGCAAGTGCTCGCTTAAGTGAAACCATGCCCTCACAGAATAAATCAATATTAGTGTAGTCATTAATAGAATTGAACACACGACAAGACCGAATCAGGTAGCTGTTTAGCCGATAATTGATTCAAAGTTGGTATCGAAGCTGAAGAGTTTGGTTTTGAAACGCGGTTACTTCGTGAATTCTTCTTCTATAAAGCATTTACTATACTTAAATCGGTAGGACAAAAATCTAAAAGCGGATAAAAAAAAAATTGAGGGTTTAAAAAAATGTAGCTGTTAGAATTAAATGAGGAAAAAGATTTTTTTTCATGATTTTGTAGTTTTTGCATTTTTCAATGCTATTTTTATACTTATAGTAAATTTTAAATAGAAAAATTGTAAATTCTCAGACGGGAATCGAACCCGCGACCTTTGGAAATCCAGTCCAATGCTCTAACCGCTGAGCTACCGAGACTTTCGAACCACCGTCGAAATTCTCCAATACTTTTATATTTCTTAATACGCTGTAGGCCAGCGTTGTTACATCAGTGCTAGGAAAATCATTGCATTCGAAAGAAACATCTTTTCAGGTGTTTAATGATCGATTAAGATGCAACTGCCAATAATTTATGATTTTGTAATTTTTGCATTTTTCAATGCTATTTTTTATATTTATGGTAAATTTTAAATAGAAAAATATTGGAAAAAAATAACTCGGCCACAAGTGAATTCTCAGACGGGAATCGAACCCGCGACTTTTGGAAATCCGGTCCAATGCTCTAACCGCTGAGCTACCGAGACTTGCGAACCACCGTCGAAATTCTCCAATTTTCCCGTACGAGAATTCACTTGTGGCCGAGTTAATATTTTCCAATATTTTTCTATTTAAAATTTACCTTAAGGAAAAAGTTGTTTCGGTACAAAAAAAGGAAGGGTAACTAAGTAGCGCGTGGATGCTAATATTTCTTACTAGCTCCCGACCGCGGTTTCACCCGCGTGGTCCCGTTCCCGTGGGAATATCGGGATAAAAAAGCATCCTATGTCAACTAACTCTATGCCAAAAATTAAGTCGATTGACTTAGGGCGTGAAGAAAGGACAAACAAACACACTTTCGCATTTATAATATTATGATATATATATATATATATATATATATTTTTTTTTTTTTTCACGGGTTTTCATAAAAATGTACAGCCAGTATACTAATCTTCATCGATACAACTTGTAATAATTGACATAATAGTTATTCGGTGGGCCGCTTCCCCAGAATTGATATTGGTTTCCTTTCCAACTGAGCCAAAGCTCCTCAATTACGAAAAATGAGAACAAAACAAATATTGGCGCAGATCCGATCGCCCCCGCTGTTTGTCTTCGCTCGTGTATGTAAATCATATGATTTGTCTAATGCAGCCTGTTTCGGGGATTCGAGTCTACAAACTTATGGACGAAACAGATTTCAATACAATGAATTTTAAGCCTTTTGACGTTGTTATTAAGGACGTAAATAAAGTAGCTGTAGCTGTGTGTAATGGCTTGAACTGTCAGTAGTGACGAAGGATCAGTCGAGTCGAAGCCGCGAGGGAAATTCGTGGAAATCCGCAACTAACACTGAACTAATAACGAAACAAAATCGTGGTTTAGAAATGTTTGTGTGCCGTTTGATGGCGCTGGATGATCCGCTTAATTATGATAAATTACATTTTGAATGAGGACAAATTTTGTTCCCGCGAGATTTTAACCTTAGTACGAGTATAATTCACTCTCTTCATATTTTTGTTTGAACTAGAGCTCATTCAGTTTATGAGGTGCTCCTCAAAAATCACTTTTTATTACATGTATTATTGAAGCCACAAAAATAGCCTTTTACAAGGTCTTTGCTACCTCATATTTGGTTACCTTCGCATTTATAAAATTTATATGGATGTTTCTTGATTATCTTATTTTTATGAAATGGGTTTTTTGTGATATTCAGCTAAAGATTATGCCGCAGTTGTAGGAGAAATAGCGAACAGTCGGCGACTGCTGACCTGGACACAGTTTAACCTGTTTATCGGCAGAGGCATAGATCTTGTGCCAAGCTGTCGCGAGACTAACAGGCGGTCGCGTGCCGCTCGTGGCTGATGGCTGACCGCCAACGTGACGCTGACATTTGGCTTGAGCTGACCTTCTTATCCATTGAATTGTGTATTTGCTTGCTTTTCCCTATGCTGCGTCTTTGATATTGAGCAGAATAATAGTGACAGGTTGTCGATGTCAGCCCATTACCTATATTAGTTGAGATGTGTGGCTTTTATGCTCTGCAAACTTAAGCAACTTTCAGGATGGGTGACCAAAAATGATTATGTCAAGCTTCTTCGTGCTTCGTAAGGTATGTTAAGCCGTTGGTCTCCTGTTTTTGCAATCGTAAAAAAAACCAATCCACTTTGGGCCCGCGTGGTGGTTCATGGCCCATTCACCTTATTCATTTAAGGAAGGCCAGTGCCCCAGCAGTGGGAAGTTAAAATGGCCTGACAAGGGATTTATGGCGTGAGCGTATGTATCCCTACTACAGTGACATTATCTTTAATGCTATCGTGGATTGGCGTATTTAGACGAATTTGCCGATTTGACCTAATGACCAGGAATCTGGCAACTGTAGCACCTACTGCAGTTTCAGTAGCGCTATGGGAATTCTAAAGCCAATAAAAAAAAATATCTGAGACATCTAAAAGACTCTCAATGCAATGAGAGAGATTCCATTTTTAAACCCTTGTAGCAAAATTGGTAGAAAAAGTTAAAATTGTTTGAATTGAAATCTACGTCTTACGTCTAAATCTAAATATATAAAAGAAGGAACTGACTGACTGACTGACTGACATATCAACGCACAGCCCAAACCGCTAGGTCTAGAGACTTCAAATTTGGCAAATAGGTTCCTTGTGAGGTTTAGGGGTGCACTAAGAGAGAATTTTTCGAAATACCCCTAAGGGGGTGAAATAGGGGATGAAAGTTTGTATGAAAGTCCGTCAGTTTTGGAGTTACAATCTTCAAATTGTATATTTAGGTTAAGGATTAAAAATAAACATTTACCTGTCTCGGCGTTTATGAAAATTCAATCCCCAAAGGGGTGAAAAGGGGGATGGAGTTTTGTAAAAGTTTCAAAGTAGACTTGTTGCTCGTCGTAGACGCGTGCTCTTTCATTTGCTAATAGGCCAATACAGTTTAAATTTTAAGCCTAGTTTAATTTTAGACCACGTTTTGCAGTAACACCAAATGTATGAAAAAAACCGCCAAATCAGGCAACGTACTTGGTAGCGGGCGATGATCGCACCGTTTTTAATACTATTTGACAGCTGATGTTATGTCCATAATGACAAAAGCGTCGATCTGTCGCATGAAGAATATTATAGTTTGATTATACATTCATGATGAGCTTAACCCTAACATATGCAGAAATACATTGAATCAACCCACTGAGCGATGCGGCAGCTTTGAAAGGACTCGGCTTACAAGTAATTTTCAGGTGGGTTGGAAAAGTTCCAAGCCGCGGAGGTCTTTTTTTATGAACAATGGTGAGGCTCCTAGCCTTCGTCATACCTGATGTTAAGTATTGATAAGACTGAAGATGGAAGCGAGCCTCTCCCGGAACCCTCAACTACTGAGGAACTGGCTATCTTATCTCTAACTGCCAGTACACAACAATGCTCAAAACATTGTTATTATGGTGCCGTGTGGTGTCGGCCTAAGAACCTCACCACTCCCTTACATGCCTGGGATGTCGTATGAGTCGACTAAGAGGCTCGACGCATTGAAAACCTATGCGAGAGAAGGAAAACTTGAAACAAACCCTCTACCAACCCGTCTGGTCAGCGTGGTAGCAGTAGGCTAATAGCCTCCTTTGAACGCCACATTAGGCGTGAGCTAGGAGAGGCCAATGTATAGCAGTGGACATCCACAGGCTGATGTGTGTATGTGTGTATAGCGACAGACTTAGATAAGATGGAGGTAGCTAGCCAAGTGGACTTACAACAAAATCCTACCATAGGTCCACACTGGTGCTATGATAGTGCAATAAGTGTGAGCCGACGATCGAGTCAACTTTTTCCAGTACCTTTTTTTCTATTAAAATGTAGTTATCATTCGTGATGAGTTTAACCGCAACATACGCAGCAATACGTTCAAGCGACACGGCAGCTGCTTAATTATTGCACCACTGCCGCAGCACAGCGCTAGGCCGGGCACAGGCGCGGTGAAGCTCCCTCGGGAGCCCTTCCAAGCATAAACGTAATTGAGCCCGCTGTGGAACTTTGTGCAACTCTGACGTTGAGTGCGGGACCTTTCACCACAATATTCGGCGAAAAACTTATATAGGTTAAGTTTAAAACCTTTTTGGAGTTATTGAAAAACTTTGTCCACATTTTGCAGTAACACCAAGAATGACCGAAAATCGCCAAGTCAGGCTGCTCTCGTGTATACATTATTATTGCTTGTTTATTGCACCACCGTGGTGCAAGTAATATATAGTATAATTCCTTTCTTATTTAACGTCACAGTAGGTGTATAGAGTAGAATATGCTCCTCGGGGATAAAAGTGTCATAGTCTTGGGCAGACTTGAATCCTTCGCTTCATTCAGGATTTTTACCATAATTAAAATAAAGTACCGAGTCCTTAATTTCTCTCAGAATTCAATATGCTGCCCGTGACAGAAGACACTGCTTTATCCCCTTAGTGCATAATCTACTATAAGCCCGCTACGGAACTTTGTGCAACACTTTTGTGCACCACTGAGACCCTCTATGCTACGTTCGTTAAGTGTGTTGAAGTCCTTCCACCATAAATATTGAGCCAATAACTTATACAAGTTTGAAAAAATTTTGGTGCAACTGAAAAACGTCCCCTACTTTTCATCTACGTACCAGCAAAAATGTTTCAAGCTTGTTTACTGCACCAGTCCGGCGCAAGGCACGCGGCAGCGCGCGTCCGCTGGGAGCCCTTACAGTTTTAAACTTAATTGAGCTGCAAAAGTTTGTGCAACTCTGTTTGTGGTCCGCGGAGAGACTTTGCTACGTCGAATGTGTTGACACAGTATATAGAGGACCTTACTTGGAAGGGTGCTTTCAGCACACTGGAACCACCATTGGAAAAAAGGTCTAAAATAACGACGAAATCGTACATTATCTCTCTTTAGAGCACTGCGAATAGTTTTCTTATTTTTTCAGCGGTTAATTGTCTTTTCTATTTGTTTTTGCTATAAGTCTAATACTTTTTAAAATAACACTCCCTAAAAAAACCCTACTGAACGACCGCGAAGTTACCCGACTGTACCAGTAAGTTTTAGCGGAAGAATCAACGAGAATAGAAGGTAGAAGGTATGTACGAGAAATGTGATGAAAGTAGAGGAAGCAAGAGATATGTGTAAATATTGTAACAAGTGGAAAGGTCATGGTTTAACCCTAACGGAAAAGCTGTGACTAATGTTAGAAAAAGATACTATTTTCTTCTTTTATCAAAACCCATTGAAAAAACATCAGCCTACTAGGCTAAAAGCTCACCGAAATGGATTTATGCGGTGAAACGATTACCATTTCTATTCGAAGGTGGGCGTAACGACCTGCACCTCCCGAGGCTGCCCGCTTAATGTCCTTCCGCATTGCAAGCTATTTTGATTGTGACTTGTATAGTTGTTGCGACCGCTTCTGATATATAACCTGCTTGTATGTACTTCTATCATTTTCTTTTGATAAGTAAAAAGATAGCTTTAACATATTATTCAAACGAAACACCTATTGTTCTATTATTTTTGATATAAACTTTTTGATCAATCAATAGCTTTTTGAAACAACGCTCCCTAAAATAATCTACTGGTCTACAACTTCCTCATCTGTAGTCAGGTTTTACAGAACTGTAGAATTCCTCCAATCGACTTTGTACTATAAAACGTTAGCCGTTGAGATTAAATTTATCTGAAGAAAATTTAAACATTGTGCAAGCCGCAGTATGTATTCTTTCCCTTTTATTTTAAAATAAGTGGCTCCTCAGCACTACAAAGATTCACTCTGGCCGGCTCTCGACTGTCGAACCCTTTACGCGTTTAAATCTGAGAGCGACGACTTCAAAAGAATCCGTAATTAACCACCGACAGAACGTCGCTCGCAGCCTTTTCGCCGCACTCAAAGAAAGGATTGACCTCAACTTAGACCACCTTTGACATTTTTAAGGCTTTGTTTTAAGTAGATGAAATGCCACAGATACTATATTTAAAACGACGACTAAGATTTTTCGAGGTAAATTTACCTGGAAGTTCAATTTGTATTTCTGACGCAAATTCATGAATAAAAAATATTTTAAATTTTACCATTTTTAGGGTTTTGTAGCCTTAAGGCAAAAAACGAAACCCTTATAGATTCGGCCAATGCGATGTATGTCACAGCCACTTTTTTGGATCCACATAAGGTAAACGTAATATGTGGTTCTATTTAGTAGGATACGTTAGATCTCGATTCTATGCTTGTAACAGTAGTACAGTAGTAGTAGTTAAAGTAAAAGTCAAGAAAAAATCTACGATGTTTTTTTCTATTTTGTGCCATTGCTACTGGTGTTATTTACATGTTTCAATAAAAAAAATTGTTCTACTAAAATTACCAGCAGAATATATGCCATTTTATTTGAAACAAGAAATAGCTGAAATTTATAAACAAATATATCTAGCTTTTGCCACGAAATTATAATATGGATCGAGAAGAATAGAATAGAATCTAATCATTTATTATACTACAATGTTAGTACAGGCATGGTCTTAAATAAACAGGTTTCATCCAAATAACGGACATGCAAAAGTACTTATATTATAAAATGTCTAATTATATTGAATTTAATCATTTACGTCATACGAGGAGATACAAAATTCTAAAAACTTCTACAAAATTGTTTCTGTCTTCGATAATAAGATCGATGGTATATCTTTTTGTGAACAACGGGATAACACTTAGCCTTCATCATACCTACTGATGTTAAGGCTGAAGGTGCAAGCGGGCCTCTCCCGGTATCCTCAACCACTGAGGAACTGTCGGAATATAATAATGCTGAAATCTTTGTTGTTATTGTGTCAGACTTACATCATTATAATCGTGGTAGCTGGTAGCCAGGCAGACTTAAACACAGAACATTAAAAGAGGTGTTCTGTAGACTCAAAGTTAAAATCAAATTTATAGCCAAACTTTAAATTAGCAGTACAGCATGGCTCTGGTTTTGGTTAAATTAATGTACTAACTAGTAGAAGGTAGTAAATTACGGCAGTGCTTAAACAGTGCTTCTACGAGAATCGCGGGCGCCGGCGCCGGCACCGGGGGAAATCAGCGGGCAACCGCGCACCAACTCGCCTCGTATCGTAAGGCTGAGTGCTAAGTGCACAACTATAGGGGACCAGCCACATCTCGGACTGAATTTACGTCGCTGATTAGAGGAAATCAGCGGGCAACCGCGCACCAACTCGCCTCGTATCGTAAGGCTGAGTGCTAAGTGCACAACTATAGGGGACCAGCCACATCTCGGACTGAATTTACGTCGCTGATTAGGGGAAATCAGCGGGCAACCGCGCACCAACTTGCCACCGCATTGCTCCACATAAGGCTGAGCGCTAAGTGCACAACTATAGGGGACCAGCCACATGGACTGAATTTACGTCGCTGAATAGGGGAAATCAGCGGGCAACCGCGCACCAACTTGCCACCGCATTGCTCCACATAAGGCTGAGTGCTAAGTGCACAACTATAGGGGACCAGCCACATGGACTGAATTTACGTCGCTGAATAGGGGAAATCAGCAACCGCGCTCGGAACTTGATACCGAATTGTTTCACATAAGGTTAAGTGCGAAGTGGGCAACTATTAGGCCCAAGCCACAACCCTGAGCCCATGAGCGGCTTTAATCGAGACTCCTAGCTCGATAAGTCCACGTGACCACAGTAGCTGAAAAGGTGCCTAAACGTCGGGAAAGCCTTAAAATACGGACAATTAGATCTCAGTTGTGAAATACAGCCCGTTTAGAAATCCGTAAAAGTTGTTTTATTTCAATGAACAGTGCGCGCCAAAACTTAAGATGTAGGTATGAGTGATATATCAATTTTACAACCTCACATTTTTCGTTGCGTTTACTTTGAAAACACTTTTCGCAGTACTACAACACTGTATTTCACAAGTAATTCGTTTGCAAACTTTTGAGCGGTCATCAGGGTAACGCAAAGTAACTCCAAATGAGTCCTCCGGCGCGGCCCGCGGGGCGCCGCGCTCCGTCACTCCGCGCGGAGCACTCGCGCCACGCGGACTGACCGCAGGGTAGCTGCGGAAAACAGAGGCCGATCCAAGCATGAACACCGTTATATCACGAGATACCCGGATTGTCTAATATGCCAGTTGCTTAGCCTGCCTTGCCTTATAACGTCGTCAGTTGTCAACCGATTTTAATCATATTTTTTTATCTGAAAGTACATAGTTCAAATGTGGTCCCATATATTTTTTACGAAGATCAGGCTAGTAGTTTATTCATAATCCTGAAAAATATAATTTACGTTTTGGCAAGCGTAGTCGTTTACCTAGATGACATAATTGTTGTATATGGGCTGATTTTTTGTGTAGGTAACGGCACATGACGTAACTAAAAATTGTGAAATAAAAAACGTTAGTAAAAATTAAAAAAGACTACTAAAAGTAAAAAATAAAACTTTTTTTCTTTAAAAGTAGGTGCCAGCCAAGGCAAGAAAAATAAAAATATACTTAATAGAAGTGCAATGTAGAATGCCTTGAATGGCATGAAGTCGGCTTTTTTTATAAAAGTCTTTTTTTATTTACTTTAAATATGCTTTAGGATTATGACCCAGCTGATGCCTCTTCTAGTAATATTGTAAGTTGCGTTAATGCACTTTTATCTTTCTTTTTTTTGTTGATGCCATTGTATTTTTTATATTTATACACCATAACATAAGTACCTGAAGTACGTCATGCTCACTCAAACGTTTCTTCGGCGGTGTCGTGTGTGGCGGGTCGTTACGTTCCCTAAAATATGGCTGAGCGAAGCGATGGCTGATTCATGCGTCATGCTCGTGAACGGGAGCCGCCAGCGGAAATGGGTCTACTTCAGTCTGCTTGTCTTAACATTGTGCTTAGAGCTTTTAATATTTTCTTCTAAAATAAATTTGTACTAACCTGAATGTACGTACTCACAACTTGGTTTCAGGTTTAGAAATTTATTTCTCTAAAAGAATACAATGATTCACTTACTAGAGAAACACAGAATAAACGTACAAAATAAACCTTAAAACTAGCAAATGCATTTATAACAAAATTTTAACACTAAAAGCACAATATTTCTAATATTAAACATTATTTTAACATAAAAAGTATTCATAAAAATTTTAACCTGTGATCTGCATTTGTTCATTGAACAGGCCGAAAACATAAAACTTTAAACACACTTATTCAGACACTCACTACTGACTGTTTTACAGTTTATTGTAACAGTTTTTAAGTTGATTATGTAATTATTCAATTGTTTAAAAATAATTCTTTACTAATAAACTGCACAGCTTAAAAATGTACCTACTAAAACTAGCTAAAAATACAGTATTACTACGTATTACAATTTTCATTTATAAGTACCCACATTACAAAATGTTAGACTGGTCTCAATTACGTATCGCTTTCTAGTTGCTATGTAGTTTATAATGGTGATGATTAATTTGCTTTAAAAACATAGTTAACTTTTGAATATAGATTTTAGTTTTTTTGCGTGAGACTTTAATATAGTATTTTGATATATTTTAAAATAGTCATTTATTGAAAATATTCTGCATTAAGTAAATTCCGAAAACTGTTTTAGAAAATGTGACTTTAATTTCTTTTTAAATGAGATGAGGGATTTTGTGCTTTTGATATCGTTAGGTAACTTATTATATATTTGTGCACCTTCGTACATGATGTTTTTCTTACCATAATTTGTTCGAGGTGGCAATAATTGAATATCATAAGGTTTTCTTAGGGAGCGCTTTTGAAACTGTGATTTTGTTTTAAAAGTTATTTGTGTATGTATTGATTTTGTATTTTATGTACAAGTAGACAGTTATTATATTTATATATTTGAGACAAAGTCATAAGTCCAGTTTTTTTATAGATTTCTGATGTTGGGGTGAAGTAGTCAAAGTGGAACAACAGTTTTATTATTTTATTTTGTGATGTTTGTAGCTTTTTTAAATTGCTTTTAGCAGCGCTGCCGTATATCTCAATCAAGTAATCAAGATGAGGTTTTACTAATGTGTTATATATTGTATAGCGAACTGACACCGGAAAACAACGAACATTACCACGGAGAACGGACATGAGAGATATCAGTTTTGATCTGATCTTTTTAATATGTGATTTCCACGATAAACGACAATCAAGACTTAGGCCTAGATGTTTTTCAGACTGTACTTGAGTCAAGGCTTCATTATTTATTGTCAATGGATCAAAATAGGATATCTTTTTGTTTTTGGCGCTAAATATCATGTAGTTGGTTTTAGCTATGTTCAACGTCAAGAGGTTTGCCTGGTACCAAGACGTCAAAGTATCCAAATCGTTTTGGGCTTGTTTTGCTATCGTACTGATGTTATCACCAAAGTAGAACAAACACGTGTCGTCAGCGTATAATGATATTTCACCTTTTAAATCCAGTTCTCTAATGCCATTTATATAAATAAGGAACAAAAGTGGTCCCAATATTGAGCCTTGTGGGACACCGTATGTAATTTTTTCCGGGTAACTTTGGGTGTTACTAATTTTTACAATTTGGTAACGGTTCGTGAGGTAAGACTGAAATATTTTATAAACTGTACCCCTGACTCCAATTGATTCCAATTTAAGTAACAGCAGTTCGTGACTTATTGTGTCGAATGCTTTTTTGAGATCGATAAAAACTCCAAGAGCAATCTTTTTTTGATCAATTTTAATTTTAATTTTGGTAATAAGATCTATGCATGCAGAAAGGGTATTAGATTTAGGACGAAAACCATATTGCTTATCAAAGAGAAAATTAATGGATTCGAGATACTGTTCCAGGCGATTGTAGATTATTCTTTCAAAGATTTTGGAGATTATTGGTAACACGGATATAGGTCTGTAATTTCCTGCATCGGTTCTGTTGCCTGCTTTAAAGATAGGGCTAACTTTAGCAATTTTGAGCGAATCTGGGAAATAACCAACTTTTAGACACATGTTAATACACTTTGTTAGTTCATCTAGAATGTATGTTTTTATATTTTTAATAGTTTTACAGGACAAACCATCCAAACCACTACTTGTGTTAGAGTTTAGGTTATCAATTATCTTGCTAATTTCATCACTAGAAGCCGGACAAAAGGAAGATAATTCGTTTTGGAATTCATGACTGAAATTCGTCAGCAAATCATTTGAACGGGTTATCTGGTTAGCTAAACTAGAGCCGATACTGGCAAAAAAGGAGTTGAAATGGTTACATATCTCAACAAGTTCCGTAACCTCGCCCGTTGATGTCTTTAGTTTAGTCGGTACAGTGTTAGTTTTCATTTTCCTATTATTTAAATTATTTATAAGGCGCCACATCTTTAACGGTTTGTTTGTACAGTTCTTAAATAATTGTTGATAGTAATTTGATTTCGTTGATTGTATATTTTTTTGGACGTTCCTTTTTTCTGATTCATATTCTGTCTTTGCTTGTTCATCTTCAGGTCTCCTAATGTATGCATATCCAAGTTCATTCCTTCTGCTAATCGCTTCAATTATATTCTTATTAATCCAGTCTTCTTTGGGGTGGTTTAAGATCTTCGTCTTTGTTATTTTGCAGCAGTTAACAGTATCAATCAGTAGTTCTTCCATCACTTCATATTCACCATCACATTCGCCAAGTTTAATTGTTTTCATTCGTTCTAAGAGTATATCATTGTTAATAGTTCTGTATTCAATTCGATTTTTCTTCTCCGGCTGGAGTTTATTAATTTCTAGATAAATATGTTTGTGATCTGACATCACCGATTCGACAATGACGAAGTGAAAATTGTTGTTCTTTATATTACTGCATGCATGATCAAGAATTGTTTTTGAGGTTGCGGTTTCTCGGGTGCAGTACATCGAATCTATTTTGTTCAATATAGTATACCCATTTTCTTTTAACATTTGTTTATAAGCTGAAGTAGGCGAACTTCTTCTCAGTAGATTGTAGTTAACGTCACCAAATACTAGTGCTCGCTTTCGATTTAATAGCTGAGGTGAGTAGGTCTCTAGAAAGTTAGTGTTGTTAGTCCTTTCCGGTTTGTACACGGCACCTATGTCTATGGAGATTTTTTCCAGATGCACCCATAAAAAGTGATTGTCTTCTTCACAAAGTTCGGAAATGTAATTATGCTTCAAGCTATTGTGTACAAAGATTGAAACTCCTCCACCCAGCACCCCACTGCGGAAGTTATAGTAGTGAGTATAATTAGTAAGTTGTATACTTTGCCCTTCCGATTCTGACTTAATCCAGGTTTCTGATAGTACTATCACATGAATTTCGCAACCAGCTGAGTGTAAAATGCATCTTAGTTCATCAATTTTTCCTGGTTTTACCACACTACGTATATTGATGTAAAGAAACTTCAGCGACTTTGTATTTTGTATTTCTTGCAGTACAGTAATCTTGTAATGTATGATTAGTCCTTCTTTGCGAGTTGAAAATTGTTTACAGATTAATATTATAACGGATAAACATAAAATGTACATTTATTTTAGTATTTTGTGATGAAAATTGTGTTTGGAACGACTCTGTATAAAATAATACAGGGATAAAAAGACAGGTTCTTCTCGTTACAAGGTCTCCCGCCGTAGGGTTTGTGAACTGATGGCGTAGCTTCTTTGACGTTCATAAGTGCTTGTAACAGTCTAGACTGAATAAATGATATTGAATTTTTAATTTTAAGGTGTCTACAAGATAATAGATGCTGCGCAATCTCGTCTCGTGCAGCTTTGAAATTTCAAAAGTAGATTTTGTTGAAAACCTTAGGTAGGTATTGAAATTTTAGATGGTAAAAAGAAGACTGACACTATCTGCTTTTAACATTTTAAAAAACATTTTATAAAGCAGATAAGCATAAAAAACATTTTTAAAACGTCAGGCATTGAGAAAAATTACAATGATATTTTTGTTTGGCTGCGTGGCAGGAATTAGCCTGTGATCGCCGCGTCACCTCTGTGGCTCAACTTTGGCAGCACTCAAGTTAGCGGAAGTGATTTGAAGAAACAAAAACTGTTGGTGTTTGTTGTCAAATTCAGATGTAGTCGGAGGTTCGTTTGCGTGAGAGTGGGGAGGTATTACTATGGCCTCAGTTTGTGTCGCGTTTAAAGTATACATGAATCTGAACACGGACTTGGTTCAAAAGCAACAATTATAGAGGACGACTCAAGGATCCACCTTTGACCCTCCAGAGATTACGTACTTATTATTGAAAGAACCTTCTTTGGACCACTAAAACAAAACTTTTCAGTACACCCAGGGGTCCCAACGGCCTTCTGGCTAGGGATGAGTAAAAGCATTTCTCCTAGTATTTAAAAAAAAATCTTATACGTTAAAAATCAAATGATTGATATAATTGTATTAAATAAAATAAAAAGTATAAAAATAAAATCAAAACATTAATGTGGAAATTTTTTACATTTACAAAAAAAAAATTTTTAAAGTCGGTTTTCATATTTTTATAAAAAGTTTTTTATTTCATATTTGTTAACGGAAGAAGAGGTCCCGTGCCTACCCTAATAACCTTATGTCAACTCTTCGTCACCTTTTACAAAATGCTGCTTTTCCCGGTGTACGGACGTTACTTATTAAGGAGTTCTCCCGATACTTCATCACCAGCTCCACTTCATCACATGCATTGAGTCGAGCCTAAACTGCTTATGAACCACATTTAAGTAATCGTATCGCTTCTGTGAAATGATAAGCATTTAATAGTTCCGATGACCATTTGTGGTCTTCATCATCAGTACCACTTCACTAAATGGTGCTTTCCGGAAGCATATGCATGAGTTACTATAAAAAACACCGAAATCGCTATAGGAGTGCCTATAAGTTCCCTGGATTTCTCCAGGATCCCATCATCAGATCCTGTCATGATGACAATGGGACCACATGGGAAGTATACCCTTTCGAACAAAAAAAGAATTACTCAAATCGGTCTAGTCGTCTTCGAGTAATCGAGTAACAAAAAAACAAAAATAAAAAAAAAAATCCGTCGTCGTCCTTCTTCTTTTATTTTAAGTCGGTTAAAAACAGCTGCAGGCAATCACCTAGCAACCAGTTTCGCGCTGTCCTTAATGGCACATTTTCATACTGTGTGACAGCCACAATAGCGATAAAACTGGAACTGAACAGAGTTTTCCTTATCTAATCAGCCCTCTGGTAAAGATGGCAGAATCACTACCCAAACTACGCCACATTGGGTCATCAGCCTGCCTTTACAAACTTAATACCGTCACTCCATAAACCCCTTGCGGGGTTGGAAGACCGTCAGAGGTGCAGCTTGAGAATGAAATTATGTACAAACATTACTATCATTGCCACTCATCAACGACGCCATATTTGGCATTGGCGAGGTGACGCTGATGTCCGGAAACAATAGCGACAGGTCGCTAGGCTATCTCTCATATTGCTTTTCAAATATACCTTTAGAAACAGTCATCAAAGTTGTTGTATTGCAGCAGCATTGGATGCACATACAGTTTGTATATATAACTGATAGCGATTACGATAGACGTTGGTACTCCATACATCATCATTACTTTTATTTGTTCCTGTATTCGCATTTTCCCGTAACGATATGGACCCTATCTTTGGTAATAAATCATTGTTTTATAGCAGTAACAACAATTACAATAGATTCTCATTAGGAACCGACATCCAACTATCGTAAACATTGTTTTTATTATCGCCTTCAGGGATCGGGAGGACTGGTACTTATCGCTCAGATACGTATTTATGACTCATTCAATACCAAAGTATAATTTTTACTTACATCTGCTATCTTCAAGGTGACAAAGTCATCCAAAAGTTTCCAAAAAAAATATTAATTCACTACCTAAGTAACTCATGACGCGAACACCACCAACTAATAATAAAACTTTATAAAAACAATGATTAATAGAGTAGGTACTTTTAGAATTTCAGACATTCTATTTGGGTGTATAACTAGTAAAACCCTTACAACATCTACATTTCAGTCTTATTTGTTTGTTTCTTCATATTACACATTCAGTTAATAATCGGGAGGACTTCAGCATTTTACATTTAAAGTTAGTCTTTAGCACAATTTAAATCTAATCATAAAAGCTGCATCGTCGATGCAGCTCGCGCTACAATTAGTCCGCCGCTTTCATGCAGCACGTCGCTCTAAATGTCAATTTGGACGGGAATCTTGGTCGAGCCACTGTCGGACTGTGTCTTTAATAAACGATCAAAGGCTTACCTATTTCAATGTAGCGCTGCAGACTGCAGAAAAAGCCTAACGATTTTTTATGAACAAACGGGGAGACACTCGGCCTTCGTCATATCTGATGTTAAGAAATGATAATTTTGAAGCGCGCCTCTTCCGGGATCCTCAACCACTGAGGAAATGTTTATATTATCTCTGTCAGAACACAACAATGCTGAAAACTTTGTTGTTACGGCATCAGCTAGCCAGGTGGACTTACAACAAGTCCACTAACAACCAAACCAAATTCTATATGTACCGGCAATCTAGCCCGGGACCTCTAGGTCTGATACCACTAGACCACAAACGCGGTTAACGTAATATTATTGGTCAGTTGACCCAAACTGACAAGAGCCTGTGAAAAGTTTCCCTCACAGAAAAAGGTTTTTACAAAATGGTTGGCAATTCGCCATCCATTTTGTAAAAGTTTAAAGTTGGCGGCACCTTGAACTCGTTCGAGGTGGTTATTAAAGAGTTGGTCAATAGCCGCCGAGTCGGGACAAACAGCCTTCGGGACACAGTCAATATTTAGCTTGAGCAGTATCTTAACGAAGCCCGCTTTTCCCACTTGACGGCTTAGTATCTTTTATTCTTTTACGCACAATTATTCACGTTCCGTTTGAAGTATATCATTAAACATCTGAAAAAATTTTTCTTTTGAATGCAAGGATATTCTTAGCATTGATGTGACAAAGCTGGAATACAGCGTATTAAAATATAAAAATATTGGAGAATATCGGTAGCTCAGTGGTTAGAGCATTGGACCTGATTTCCAAAGGTCGTTGGTTCGAGTCCCATCTGAGTTGATTGTTTGCAATATTTTTCTATTGAAAATTAGTTACAAAATAAATTAGTTATATGTTTCAATAGTGTCGATGCGGCACTTGCGATAACTGCGCATTTCGAACTTCGCTGAGTAGCCCTAGCACGAATGGGTTTTATCGTCACGACACTTGAAAATGTGGCAGTGTCCTGCACATCTATCTTAGCAGCGTAAACAAGACAGCATCATGCGCTATATCACAAAGCGACGGTGAGACTCTGAGCCTTCATCATACCTGATGTTTATTGATAAGGCTGAAGATGGAAGCGAGCCATTCCCGAAATCCTCAATCACTGAGGAACTGGCTATCTTATCTCTAACTGCCGGAACACAACAATGGTGAAAACGTTGTTGTTATGGAGTCAGACTTAGACTAGATGGTGGTAGCTAGCCAGGCGGACTTACAACGAGTCCTACCACCAACCAAACCGAATTCTATATGTACCCCGGCTGGGAATCGAACCCGGGACCCCTGGGTCTGATACCAGTGGTTGTTCCACTAGATAACAGAGGCGGTTCATGCTTGTGGGGCTGAAGTATTCTAAAGATGAATAAATAATAAAAATAAAAGACGGGTTGCACTCCGGGAGTGCCGGCAGAAGTGAAAACTTGATTATTAACGTTGAGCATGTTTGATATTTTGGAATGGTTAGGGAATAATTTTGCACCAATTGCTTTATCAGTATAAAAGTACTATCATTTATGTGGTAGAATACAATATTCATTTATTGCGCTATCGTACACAAACATGACAAACCATATTAAAGTGAACGTTAAGTTAGGTAATAAGATATAAGAAAACATTAGTTATTATAGAGAATCGAAAAATATATATTGACAATAAAACAAGAGACAAGTAAAAGACATTATCAACAGTCTGTCGCTAAGCAACCGAGACCATAGTCAACCTGTCACCTCAACATTCTCCATCCGTCCTACGCTTTTTCGATCAGGTCACGTGTCCTGACGCGAGTTTAAGATTTTATACCCATTACAGAAAAAGTGCTCAACGCCGCTAAAGAAGTATTCACTTCAAAAATAAGATGCGTGTCTCCGTCAGCTCTTCTTCGTACCCGCGTTACTGTTAAATTTATATTTACTTGTTGTTCTCGACGTAAGCCTCCAACTAGTGCCGTCTCGCTCCCACCACCGCTATTTGAGCTCTTAATTACGGAGTCGTCCGTTTGCATTTTAAATAAAACTAATTTCGCCCGACGAGGGCTCATTATCTCTGTGATTATTATTCTAATTTGCAGCGCGTTTGAATTAAACGCGGCACGCTCAACTGACCATCGTCACAAAGTTTGACAGCAACAAAATACGGATCTGGAAATTATAATGGATGTCACTATATTTCATCCCGTGGCTGAAGTTTGATTAAATAACGTCGGATGGGTATTGGCAAAAGCAAAATTGAACAAACAAACGGAACAAAAAATGATGTGGATCCAAAAGTTTTTATATGGTGCATAATACTGATCGCAACGCCTCATGAATATCGAGCAACCTCAAGAGTAAAATGTGAGCTGAATAAAACAGATTATGGAAAAAAGCTTCTCTAAGGAAGTGACCCAGGATTTGCTCTTTATTCCATTCCACGTTAGAAAATTGTGCACCCGGACTGACGAAAATAGATAAATGTAATTCTATATATGTCACTGCATTGCTCATATCATACAAGTTAGTTAAATGATAATGTAATTATAGCTACAACAGCGTAACTTAATCTACTGTAATGCTTTCAGTTCAATTTAATAGTAGTCTAAGTCTAATATTATAAAGAGGAAAGATTTGATTGTTTGTTTGTTTGCATTGAATAGGTTCCAAAACTACTTAACGGATTTGGATCAAATTTGGTACACAGATAGTAGATAGCCTGGTTATGAACGTAGGATACTTTTTATCTCGCGGGAACGGACACACGTTGGTGAAACCGCTAGCGGCCGCTAATCTATACTATATAACTCGTAATTTAAATTTAATATTATAAAGAATAAAGATTTGTATTTTTGTATGTAACGAATAAACTCAAAAACTACTGGACCGATTTTGACGAAATTTGGTATAGAGAATCCTTAGACCCCAAGTAGTAACATAGGCTATAAATGATCCCAAAATTCCCACGGGAACGGGAACCACGCGGGTGAAACCGCGCCCGGCCTCTAGTTATGTATATTCAGCAAAATCGAATTACATATTAAGATATACTTATTTATTTATTTTATTTCTGGAAAACCAACAGCGTGCTATAATTACAATATTTAGTACAGGAGGAAACAGATAGCCAATTACAGGTCCTCGCTAATAACAGCTATTTAAAATACTGAAACCTCTATTAACATACACTTAGGTATGAATGAAGAATATACAAATTTAAAGTTAACATAATCCCACAAGCTGTACATCGAACTACGAGCAATACCAACAACGATCTGTATAATCTATTTATATCTATATAACTTAAATCTATGGGTCAAAAAACCGTCTGCTTAACGCATTCCTCGCTGAAGTGACACTAGTGTTGAATAAATCAAAGTTGTGTAAGCTACTTAATTGGTTAAAGTTATCGCTAGCACGCCAAATATATTAATTTTACCTGTAATTCGTGTGAGCTGGAGGTAGGAACAAAATTGAGTTATTTCTTCAAGATTTATAATAATAATAATAATAATAAATAAATCCATTTATTTGCAAGAATATGGTGGTTAGAAGGCCCTCTTATACACAGATCACCGATACTTACTATTATGTAAAAATATTTAGTACGTAATGTTCAAGTCATATAGTTCTATAAGATCACCTAAATGGCATTGTGCCCACCTAACCAAACCAAAACCAAATTGATTAAGCGCCATAGTAATATTTTAGTTCTTAAGTCCGTTAATAGATTTATAATAGATTAATGGATGTCGTCGTTAATGATTTTAAATCGCGGTTTCGTATACAGCACGTAACTTCTTATATATAGGGAAAATGTTATAAGAGTTTGCTTGCAATATACCATTTCAAATGTAGTACCGGTTTTTTATTTAGTACTAGTACCCAAAGTTCCAGTGCAGTTTTGTTAGGTAGTCCTAGTTCTTAAACACGTAATTCGTGCCTTGTTCTTGTTACCTACTCGGTTTGATTGGGTTGCCGTAGCGAAGGGTCCATATAAACCGATGCCAATCGTTTAGGTACCTTTTTAGACATCCTGCTCTAGCGATCCTCCATGCAGATCATAATAATTATGTCATTAATTATTGTCACCAATTAGTTAAATAAACGTGATGCAAAGTTAACAAAATGTTGTTTTTTTTTTTAAGTGAACACTTCTTTAGCGGCGTTGTGCATATCACTTAAAAATTTTTGGGATGGGTAAAAAATGTTAAAGTCGCGTCAGGACACGTGACCTGATCGAAAATTCGTAAGACGGAGGGAGAGTAGAGCGACGACGCGGCGTAGGACTGGAAGTAATATCCCCCTCTCTTTCTACAGCGCGGTGAAAATGTATGCTGCTCCTGTTGTTTCGTTTAAGCGGTTTTCTGCCGGCACTCCCGGAGTGCAACCCGTTGTTTTTAATTTTTATTATAGTCTGATTTGGGATTTTATCTTGGTCTGGCTTACCTTCGCCATATTTCGACTCGTCGCCACTGTTGGGTTGGTTTCAGTTCAGGACACTTTGTGACATTATGCTTTTCTTCCAGTGTGTAGAGTTAGTCAAGAAAAATCTAAAGGTATATATGAAAACCAATGTAAATTTCGTAGTTATTTGTTTAGATTAGAAGATTTTTTGTTTGTGCACTCATCGGAGTGCGGTACTTCAACTGCGTCAAAATAATATCGTACGATATCTATAAAATCCGAGATTCAAAAAACGTTGGCAAGAATAGAGCGAATGGATTTATATAGCACGTTTCACAAGGAGCCCCATTCACGAGAATTACGTCGAAATTTCAACATTCAATTGCGACGCAGCCCCCGGAGCGAAAGCAGTTTATTCAAATTCTACTGCGGACACTGGCTGCCTTATATTAAAATATAATTGATTACATTAGTCGCGAATATTGGAGTTGGAATGCCGGAGCTAACACGAAGAAATAAAGCAAAACGGTTCGAAATATGAGTCATCTTAAAGATTTTCTTTCTACGGTTTCTTTCGGTATCAGACCCAGAGGTGCTGGGTTATCTAAGTCTTATCTAAGTCTGACGCCTTAACAACAATGTTTTCAGCATTGTTGTGTTCCGGCAGTTACAGATAAGATAGCTAGTTCCTCAGTGATTGAGGATTCCGGGAGAGGCTTGCTTCTATCTTCAGCCTTGTCAATACTTAACAAAAATAAGAAAAAAACAACTGGGTCCAATACCAAATGAAAGACCTTTGTTAGTTATTTACTGAGTTAGCTGATAACTGCGATACCCGTATCAGATTTCCAAATAAACAGGATTTAAAAATAACACAAAACAAACATTAGGCTCCCTCTCCTCCTCCTCCGCCATTTAAGGTCCCTATTGTTAGAGCACAAGCTTTCCTTATTTCTTTCTTCCGGATTACTTGGTGAGTTTGAACGACAGCAAATGCAGCCGCGGGACCAACTGCTGAAAGTGCTTTAAAAATAAATTTTGGTAACCCAACCCGCGATCGACCATTGCAAAAGTTGCTAAACAGATTCGCTGACGAGACACAATAGATGTTTTATTGTAATAACGTCTATGGCCGTATGAATAAATAAAGACTACTAAGTCATGTGAGAAGTGGCGATTGCCGGGCGGCGGCCCCGCGGGGCTTCTGGGGGTCAATTCTGCGTTTCTGTGGTCGTAATCGTACCTCAATCGTGTTTCAATTGTAGTATTTTTAAAAATGAAAAATGAAAAAAAATGAAAAAATATTTATTTCGTTAACAGAGGGTAGATATCTTAACTATAGTGTTGGGGGCCCTCTGTTAAGTATAGTAATACCTGTAGTAGAGGAACCCCGCTCCTCCGCATTAGCACGACAGAAACTATCTACTTAGTTTTAATTTTCTAAATGTAAGTGCACTTTAATATAATTTCTCCAAAATGTACTCATTAAATCTTTATGAACAAATAATAACAAAAAGTAATTTGCGTATGTGTGTGTTTGTGTGTGTGTGTGTGTGTGTGTGTGTGTGTGTGTGTGTGTGTGCATGATAATGTATATGTGTATATATTTATCTTATATATTGTAACAAACCTTCAACCTCATCATAGCTTTGTTGCATTAAAAACATTTTCAATTTCTTTTTACACTCAACATATGTCAAACCGTATACATCAATTTTATTATTTACAGCGTTGTATAAGGTTATTGTTCGCCTAGTATACTGTCTACATGCATATTCAGTTTTAAACTTATCTTTATATTCAATTTTATATTTCCGCCTTTTATTTGTCATGTTTGGTTGGAAGATGATGGATTTATGATTTTTTAAAACTATTGTAAAAATGTAAAGTTTTCTCACCGACAGTAAGCCACTCAAAGTATATAATTCTGTAGTGCTGAATCTAAAAGGTTTAATGTACATGACTTTGATTAGGTTTCTTTGCGCTCTTTCTAGTTCCAAAAACCTTGTCTTAGCTGCGCCACTCCATATTGAAATGCAGTAACTTAGTATAGACTGCGCTAAAGCTATATAAATTTTGTTAATAATTTCTTTCGTGCAAACATGTCTTAGAGATTTAAAAATGTATATAAGTTTTCTTAAACGATTTGACATTACTTCCAGATGGGAATACCAGGTTAGTCTTTGGTCTAATATTACACCTAAATATCTTGCGCTAGAAAGCCGATTCAACTGTGGACAGTTACAGTTTAAGCAAAATTTACAATTATGTATTTTAATATTAAAATCATTTTTAGGTTGGGTGGTGTTATATATAGTGAAGCAGATATAATTTGACTTTGTTATATTTAAAGATAGTAAATTTTGATTAAGCCATGTAGACACTTGAGCCAGGCCCGATTCTGTGGTCTTTTTCACTGATTCCCAAGTGTCACCCGTGAACACTATTGCTGTATCGTCAGCGTAAGCAAAAATTTTTCCATTATTGAACTTCATATTGCACATTTCATTAATATAAATTAAGAACAGTGTCGGTCCCAACACGCTTCCCTATGGGATTCCGTAGTTTACATCGACACTGTCACTAATAAAAGTGCCAATCTTAACTGCTTGCCTTCTACCCGTTAAATAACTGCAGAAAAGGGAGAGAGAGTTATCTCGTATGCCAATTTCTTCAAGGCGGTTTATAAGGATGGGGATTGAGACGGTGTCGAAAGCTTTTTTAAGGTCCAAGAATACTGTTATGCATTTGTTGTTCTTATCCACTTTGTTTACAATTAGTGTAGTGAGATCTCTAACAGCATCCTCTGTAGATATGTTTTTGCGAAACCCATACTGGGAGTCAGAAATAAGTTTGTATTTATTGAGGTAACTGAGTAATCTTTCATTTAGTACTTTTTCCATAATCTTCGACAATACGGTTAAGACAGAAATAGGTCTAAAATTGCTGACGTTGTCTCTATCCCCACCCTTATAAACGGGAGTGATAATAGAATTTTTGAAGGCGTCGGGGAATATACCCTTACTAAAACATAAGTTAATTAATTTACTGATTATAGGAGCTAACACACGTTTACCGGCTTTTAGGAAAGATATTGGTATGCTGTCTAATCCAGTTGCGCTATTAGAATTAAGGCTCATAATTATATTCTCTATTTCAATAGGATCAGTTTCTAAAAGTACAAATGACGTCGGTTGTAAATGTGTTAATTTCGGCATAGAGTAATTTGGAGTATTAGCAATGATGTTTTCAGCGAGCGTCTGACCAATTACTGAGAAAGATTTGTTAACGATATTAGTTGATTGTAAAGGATCTGCTGCCAGGTTAAGAAGACTAGTGCAAGCTGTTTTAGAACATTTAAAGTTGGTTATTTCATTTACAGTTTTGTATAATTTTTTAGGATTATTTGACGATTTTTCTAATTGATTTCTGTAATAGTCACGTTTCAATTTTTTGATGAGGTTATTACAAAAGTTGCGATACCTTCTGTAAGTTATTGTTAGGATGTTGTTATTTGGATTATTACGTAACTTTCTTTGCATAGCATTTCTAGTACGAATGCACCTCAATATACCTTCAGTAATCCAGGGCTTAATTAGACGTTTGTTACAGGGAGTTAGTTTTGGTATTGACAGCAATAGCTAGTCTAATATTCTCTATAAGTAAGTTAGTCACTATATTCGGGTCATCATGGTGTTCTATATCGGATAGGTTATCTAAGCGCAAATCTTCGAGTGCTTTTTCGTAATTTATCTTATTTTTAACCAAATATGTCGTTTCATGGCGTGACTGGTCGCACAGAGAAACAGCCAGGAGTACCATATAGTGGTCGGTAGTTGTGGTGTTAAGTACAGCAATAGAAGCATCATATTTGGATTTATTTAGTTTAATCATAAAATGGTCTAGACAACTAGGACCCCTAGTTGGTTCCCTATGCCCAGGGAGCAAGCCATGTTGTGACAATGTATTGAGATAACTAATTCTATTATTAAGTTCAAATGTTTGCTCAACAGATTTTTGAATAATATTTATATTGATGTCTCCAGTTAAAAATATATTTTTTCGCATATTAAGTGACTCAAGATGGGTATTTATAGAATCAATAAATCTATCTGCATATTTATTGGATGGTGATCGGTAGATACCTAATATAGTAAAACAATCCGTTATAATTTGAATACATGACGCATCAGTTAGTATTATTTCTTTAACGCAAACTTGAATACCGTTTTTAACAAACGCAACTACACCATCATTTTGGTTGAGGTGATTGGTGGTGCAGTAACTTTGATAATTTGCGAGATTTGGTACAGGTTTATTTTTATCAATTCTACACTCCGTCAGAATAATAATGTCCACATTAGAACTAAAATTCGATAGATTCAATATTAAATCATCCATATTACAATATATACTTCGTATGTTCTGGGTCACTACTGTAAGTTTTGCGTTATTTATTATATTTTGCGGCAGGTTTTCGAAAGTAGTGGAAATGCAAGTAGCGATCTCACTGTTGTCTATTGCCGAAATTGTTTGTAGAGTGCTATCCAACACTTAAAACTGAAAAATAACTATTGTTGTATCTGCGGTACAATGTACTGGTTGTCAGTGTTTCATCTAAAAGGTAATTAGAGGTACGTATTTGAAAATTATCTTTGTTATTTAAGTACAATAAATTGTATAAGTAAAAATGGCATACGGTTGATTTTTGATTATTTTTAAAGTTAATGGCAGTCAACTTTTGATATTTTTTAAAAGTACTAGACATTTTGAGGTATTTAGGAATGTGTGTTACGTGTGTAAGTGTAAGTGTTTTTAGTAGAATTAGTTTTACATTAATGTATCGAGATATAATATGTAGTGTGAATACATTGCAAAATTTATAGGTTAAGCTTTCAAAACTACATAATACAACAATAACTACTACTAGTCATATTATTTGCATTAAACTTTGGACTTGAGCCTCATTTGTAATAGTTATTACTCCAGAATCTTCACTTTTCCTCACATAAACTTGGCCAAAAGATGTCCAGCAAAATTTATAGTTCTTGGATCTAGCTAGATCTCGAGCAAGAAAGAACAAACGCGATGCTTTGATGGTCAGATGCTCCGATATATAGATAGGTGTATCTTCGTTTATCTTGAATCCCAAATGCTTAGCTCTAAGTTTCTCCTTGTTTTTTATATTGAACGATTTACATTTTTTCAATATTTCTTGTTTCATGAGGGTTGATTGCGTCTCAACTATAATCGAGGTATTGTTCTTGGCAGGATTTTTGGTTTTGACGCGATAAATATCTTTAATATCAGAGCCGGACATTTGTGTGCCGATAGTAGACGCTAAGGTGCACATGTAATTAATTAAATTATCTGCGGTTTCATTCTGAGATTTTGGGATATTCTTTATTTTCAAGCTATTTTTCCTATGTATTCTTTGCACTTCTTCCAATTTATCCTCCAAAATCGAAATATATTCTTTATCTTTTCTGTTTTGCAACTCTAATGACTCAACTTTTTTCTTCAATTCCTCGTTTTGGCTGACAAGGAAAGCTATAGACGATTCAATATTTTGGTTAGACTGTTGAATATCCTTGAGAGTTTTCGTAATTTTACTGGTTTCGCTATTCTGTGTTGAAGATAACTGACTGAACATATCCTTTATTTCTTGCTTAAAGTTATCAAATTCCGAATAAAAATCCTCATCACGCTTCCTTTTATTACGCATAGATATGTAATTTGGTGGTGTAATATTATTATTTTTAAACTGTAGTAAAAGAACTGGGGCCCGATAATTATTCTCCTAACTAGCTCAGACCCGCGGTTTCACCCGTGGTGGGGATAAAAAGTAGCCTATGTGACTCTAAGTCCTTTCAACTAATTCTATGCCAAAAATCAGGATGCTAAGTTAGGGCGTCAAGAAAGGACAAACGAACACACGTTCGCATTTATAATATTAGATGGATTAGGATGTTTATTGTTTAGTCATAATCGTATTTCAATCGAAATGCTCTTAGAGTGCGCACACGAGCAACTTTAGTCTCGCGCAACTATTTTGTCTCTGGCATCAAATCTACGGGCTTGTATGAAAGTACGCGCATGTAGCGATGTGACAGCCGGGAGACTTTTGTGTCCGTGGGTTTAGAGGCAACCCCGCAACGCAACTGTTGCGACGACAAAAAAGTTGCTGAATGCGGAAAATTCTACAGAAAAAGTTGTATTGCTCTCGCTTTAGTATGCGCTACTTTGAAATATCAGCAACAAGACGGCGACAGATAAAGTAATTGCGAAAACGAAAGTTCTTGTGCGTGCAATGTCTTACGTAGTTCATGGCACAATAGTTTAAAAAAGCAATACAATTGAACGATTGCGACTAAAGGTGAGCTTAATTGACCCCCAGAACATTTGCGTCGGAGCCGAATAATACCCCTGAATAAATCATGGCCGAAGCTCGAATAGATAGATTTTTGGTTACTCTTTCTTGCGGTCAGTGATATATGGCGAGATTTATGACCTTTACCACAGTTTCGGGATGGCACAGGACAATATTAATTGTCGTCCGATCGTTTGGTAACACGCTTTAAACGTCATAGGAAATAAATGTATTCAACATACAGTTGCGTTTATTTGATCTTTTGCAAATCTTAGGAAACTCTATTTCGATTTTTTTGTCCTTATTACAGAATGCAAAAGATACTACAGCTAGATATTTTAATGCTTAAAATATGAGTACATTTATAGCCCTGTTATCAAGATGGTGAAGTGGTAGTACTATACAAGCTGCAATGTATGCAGTACAAGCTGTATTCAATATATTTTTATAGCGTAATGTCCAGCTTTTTGGTACTTTTTTCTTTAATTTCGTTTCCTCTAGTTTTTTAGAAGGTATATGATATATTTTGAAAGCACATCAGAGGTATCTTTGTAGTATAAAACCTCTAGACTATAGATATCCTCTATAATATAGAGTCTAAACTGTACTTACGGCAGGGGCGTGCATTCCATATAGGCAATTAGGCAGTGCCTACCTCATTCAAAATATAAATAAATATACAAAAAGTGTTAAAGTTATTTTATTTTAGTTTAAACTTCTATTCAACATTCACCCACTAAGATATTCCTTACGCTAAATACTGAACACCTACCGATAGGCAGTCTCGAAATTGCCTACTCGAAACAAGCAGCGTTTCATACAAGAATACAACATATTTAGAAAAAGTATTGCTCAAGTATAAACCGCCCATGGCAAGAAGGGCGCTGTTTGTACGTGTAACGTTCTAGCTTAAACTTCCGGAATATATAAGTATAAAGTAAGCATGCCTACCTGACGCATGAATTTGGTCGCGAATTATTTTGTTGAGGAGTTATTTTAAAACTATCATATTTCCTAAGATATTCATTAAAATTAAATTATGTAAAGGACAATTTTGTTCAAAATTAAATAGTTGTGATGATTAACGTATTTATTTAGATAAGGATTAATATCATGTTTATGAAAACAGCTTCTCAAATAATACATTAGTTTAGAACAAATTTTATTATCTGAAAAATGGTTATAGTGAGTTAACCATAAAACATAGACATATGCTGTCGCGGACTTTTTTTTAGAACTTTTGATGGGGAATAATTTCGTTATACATGATTTTTACATAACTTTAACCGTTTACACACCGTCCGCAACGGAAGCTCCCAAAACTAATATTTTTTTCCCGTTTCTGTAACGTTTTACATTAATGCTCTGCTCTTATTAATCGTAACGTGATATTAAATATCTTATTACCTTCCGAGATAAATGGACTATCCAGCACAAAAATAATTTTTCAATTCGAACTAGTAGTTCCAGAGATTAGCGTGCTCAAACAATCAAACTCGTCAGCATTTTAATATTCCTACGAAATATTACGTACCTTATCATTTATGACTCGCGGCTGCTCTCGGTTTCACTCGCCGCGTGGTTGCCGTTACCGTGGGAATATCAGGATAATTATAAATATTTGCATACAATGTGGTTTTCTGATATATAAGCTACATTGCTGTAAAGTTTCATCTTAATCAGTTCAGTAGTTTTTGAGTGAAATAGTAACAAACATTCCTCCATCCAAATATCCTCACAAACTTTCAAACTTATAATATTCGGTAGCAGGATAGGATAAGTGCAAGTTACTAGTTAGATCTACAGTGCCTACTACACTGGAAAACCAATGCACGCCCCTGACTTACGGTACGGTACGGTTTTCGAAATAACCACGCGGGCAAGGTCGCGGGTGGAAGCAAGAACCTTTCAGAAATTGTTCAGCCCTCAACAGGTTTTAACAAAAAGTATTAATAGCATTTATTCAAAATGTCCGATAAGATAGTTCAACATGTTGAGCCGTCGTCGTCTGAGCCCGCCAGCAAGTCGCGACGTGAAGCTGCGACGCCGCATGAATATGTGATGGCAGTCCGGACGTACCCCGAACGCCCCGGAGTCCGGACATGTTGCCGCGAGTCGCCGGAACTGGCTGGCAGGCTTCTAACTATAACGCAACTTTACAAAGTATGACTAGGAATGCAAATGACCTATCTAATGACCTTGTTTTACAAGGGTACCGTTCCCGTGAGTATAATCGGATAAAAAGTCCAGGCTGTAAACATTTAACAACCACTGAGGGACACAATGCCGAAAACATTGTTGTTATGATCCCATCATTCAACGATTTCATCATACCTGTTGGTGTGTGGTGCGAATCCCGACATCAAGGCTGGAACTCTTCATAAAGGAGGACATCAGGCCGCAGGCGTGGTGTACAGGCGTTTCAGAGGAACGCTGCCGTGTGCCACCGATTCGACAAAGAAACTGTCAAATTGACTTATAATAAAATTTTGATTTTAATATAATGTATGTATGCTAGCCTATAAGGTATTTATTGTATGGACCATCAGATGGCTGAAATAAATGGTTAATAATAATAAATAATAATATTGAATCCATCTGGTTTCTGTTACTCTATCTTTCATACAAAACGATGACATCACTTCATGAATTGTCTGCACCAGTGGACGTCTACGGGCTGATGATAATGATGATGATGTATGCCAGAGTTGCTGTGAAGTGTGCCTGTACTCATATCATTCGCAAAAAACAATCTCACATAACGATACGTAGAAAATTAGAAATACTTGTCACGTGAAGTCAATAGCAACATAGAAATCGTCAATATAAGCGTTAAAAAGAAGTTCAGTAACTGCTTACTAAAGTTTCCTCGTATCGTAAATAGAAATAAAGACCCTTCGTAGGAGCGATGTTTTTATCAAAGGTAAGTATTTCCCACAAAAAAGAGATAGCGTAAACTTTGAAGTAGCACGTGTAAGGTAAATAAGTGGGCAGGATCCTTTGTCAGCAACCGACCGCGTCAGGAAAAGGTCCCGAGTCACAAAGGATCGCGTTATTTGCGGCACTGAACGCCATGATGACCCGCCATTGTTCGTCCGACCTGTACGCCTATTCTGTACTTTGACAGCTTTAGTAGACACCCAAGTTTGGCATAAGATTTTTTTTATTATTAATATTTACTAGCGGTCGCCCACGGTTTCACCCGCTAAGTTCCCGTTTCCGTGGGAATATCGGGATAAAAATAAAGTTTTAACATTTTAAAATTGTGTCGGGGGGTTTTTAAAAAGTTTAAAATTTTATTTTTATTTCATCCTTTTTAATTACACACAAAATTAAAAAAAAAAACCGCATTGCAATCGCTTAATTCGTTTAGGCACTACGAATATTTATGTACAGAAAGACAAAAAAATTTAGCGCATTTTTTTTTTTGCTGTACCTAAATTTGCCCAGGCTGTACATTATTTTAGTGTAAGCGCCACCTTTGTATCTTTTACCGTTTCGGCAGGCAGTTCACCATCTCCATAAATGGCCGGATGGATTTTCATCAAACGTGGCTAAGAACCATCTCGATTAATTTAGCTTTCAATTTAAAAAAAAACCGCATTGAAATCGCTTGATTCGTTTAGGCTCTACGAATATACGTACAGAGAGACAGACAGACATAGGCTTCAAACTTATAACACCCTGTTGCGTGTATAATACGCAACCGTGGTATTTTCACTCTCGAGACTGGAGTGAGGGTGTGTCTGGTGGTCTATTCGCAGGACTGGGCTCAGGCCCTGTGTTGAATTCACCATCAACGACGCCAAGAACAGACCACGGGATACACCGTCGCCCCAGACACGATAGTGTTTTGTTTACCATTCTTTTGTGGCACTGATTTTAGTGTTACTAACCGTAGGTTCCTTGCGCACCGAGCTATTTCATTGCAGAATCATTCTTTACACGTATTTACCAAAGTTTTAGCGTTCATTCCGTAATATTTTGTTGTTTTCAATATTTTCACAATAACAACTACCAGTGTTATTGTTTTGAGTGGCTTTGACATTGACAGCGAATGACATGACATCTGACGTTTTACGTTTCGTAACAGGCAATAACTTAATGTTCTAAATCACAACTTGCTGTCTTTGTGAAAGTTACTCATTGCATATTTATTGCTATTGTCTAATGTTTTTTAATATTGTAATGGTTTAATTTACTTTCAGTATGTCATCTGTATTTATTAAGATACATTTCAATTAGTTGTAGAATAAAAAATCTAAATTCTTTTTGTGGAAAATTCTGGAACAATATATCATTGTCTTTGGTTCGGCTCGTCTATGGTCGCCGGTGACGGTGACTTGCCTTTTTCCTTTCGATCCTCTGCGTCGATACGACTTAAAATATTAGAAGCAGAAAATTTATATTGGGATCGTCCGATCCGTTGTTGGAGATGAGGTGGTGATTGTCCAGAATATGGCCTAGTGCCAATATATTTTTATAAGTAAATTCAAGAATTTTAATATGGAGCGGCAGGTGAGTTTTTCATACCGTTTCGTCTTGGTTGGAGTCTCACGCTTCATGGTGGAACTTCTTGAGAATTATCGTGTGCTCTCTTATTTTGTTGCAGAGAGCCGCTCCTTTGTTTTAATCCAGAAATTAAGTTGTTTTCTTTACATTTCTGACAACTTTCCCCGGGCTAATGCACATGTCCCCTTGATGCAGTGTGTCTCGTCTCAGGCCACAGAATATAGAAGTGTTCTCCTCTGATGCATTGGAGAGTGAGTGCACCAACACCTTGGAGGATGGCTGCGTAAGCTAACAACGAACTCCGTATGTTTTTGTGTACTTTTTGTTTGAGAATTTCATCGACATGTAAAACGGTTGTATTAATGTAATTTTAATATAGAAGTAACTTAGGATTTTACATTTAGCTTCAGAATAGATTCATGGAAGGACGCTTCCACTGATTCTTGTTTCCACAGGTCATGACCAAATAATTTACCATGTGTTTTTGAGTACCCACATGTAACTTTTATTCTTTAACTTTTAATGAGTTTTATTAACAGTGCCCATGTTTTCTGCTAATAATGTTAAGAAAGAATTGTTTGTAATTTTAAATAATGACAGTGGTTTAACATCAATATACATAGAATTTTTGTCAGAAATGTATCACTTTGTTTGATTTATTCCAACACTCCTGTGTTGGTGGCGCCCTCTTTAGAAGTAAGAATTAGAACCTTTTAGTGAACTAATCTCAATATTTTCTTTATTCTCTTTGCGCTGCTTTGGGGGTTAAAAAGTAGTCTATGTTTTATTTGAGGCTATCTTATATATGTGTCCCAAACATCCAAATCGCTTCAGTAGTTCTAACGGGAAAGAGTAACAAAAACCCATCCAAACATCCTCACAAACTTTTGCATTTTTAATATTAGTAGGAAGGATAAAGTGGGGTAAATGGGCTATTATGGGCGGAAATGGGTCTGCTTCAGTCTGCTTATCTTAATGTTGTGCTTGAAGCTTAAATATTTTTATATCATATTTGCTCGTAAAGGGTCTCCAATTACACCAATTTCAATATCGTAATGTATCTCATTACGTACTTGTGCGTTATTGTAATGTAAAACGCACGGTTTATCAAGATGCTACGTCTAAACGAACGGTACTTTTTTAAATCTTAGCAAAGAGTTTTTATGTCAGAAAAGAGGTCAACATTTTACGAATAAAATTAACTTTGGGAGATAATAATAACAACTTGACAACATAAAAATGTCAACTAGCACCGTAATAATCAATTTTACAAATTGTTCAAATTTTTATAACTGCTTTAACAAGTGATTAAAAATTTATTCGTTTAAGAAAGTCTGAGTTTTATTTATTTCCTCGCAAATATGTTATAAATCGTCGGTCGTATAGCATACGAGCGCTTTGATAATTACAGCCTCTGCTTTCTTGTACCAATATCGTCTGACTGTAATTTTCAACTTACCGCACGTATACCATAATGTACCATTATCTAAAATAAATTTATACTGACCTGTATGTACCTCACAAGTTGCAGTACAGTAATCTTGTAATGCGAGAAATGTTGTAATGTATTATAGATAAGTCTTTCTTTGCCAGTTGAAAATTGTTTACGGTTACAATAACATAACTTTTAGCCACCTACCTCATTGCTGGCATCATTTGGCGTTGGGTAGGTCTAAGCTGTTGTCCGGAAACAATAGTGACAGGTCGCCAGTTCATCACCTCCAATAGTTTTCGAATATGCCCTGTCCATTGCTAGAATTTTCCTATCTGGAGGTCTACTCTCTAAGCACGAAACCCGTAGTTTTCGCGTAAGTTACGGACGTTTGCTACTCCGTATCACCTACGGACAGCTTATTAGTTCGGAGACCCAAACTAAGAATGAATGAGATTATATTTTGACATTGTCCCTACTCCTAATGTTTTTGTGCCGTTTGTCTAAAACTGTACATTCGAAATCATTAGAGAGTAGGCTCCATCCGTAGTTTCGGGAACCTTACGGACGGGGGCCCGTATCTTAGTTGACGGGCTTAAAGAGTAGGCCTCCTGCACTAGAAAGCAAGCAGCCAGCACAATCTTACGTTTTTCTTTCACTCCCAGTCCAGCATTTCCCAAATCCCATACTGGGCTGGGAGTAAAAACAATGCTCTCTATAAAACGATTATCTATAAAAGGAAGGCGCGCGCGCCGCCCGTCAGCTGTCAGCGTGACTTTGCTTCTGTGACTGCGTCAGTTTCGCGGACGCAGCAGCCTACTCACGGCGATAGAAAAGCCGTTTCGCAGAATGTCGTCGCACCAGGCCGAGATGATGACGGTTTCATCGAGGTTCGAAACAAAAAGCGACGTTGTCTGCGTGCGAGCCCGAATTGTCATGGCCTCGCACCGACAGGACCCAACTTCCTGCTGCGAGCTGCCACACCGACCACGGCCGTGTACCTGTCCCGCCTGCACTACACCACCACTGCGCAGGACGTAACAGAGTACATCAAGGAGAAGACCAATTTCTGCTTGAGAATTCTGCCACTGGAGTCGCGCCATAATACCAATTTTAAGGCGTTTGTGGTGCGCATCCTTACATCAAGGCTGGAGCTCTTCATGAAGGAGGACTTCTGGCCGCAGGCGTGGTGTACAGGTGCTTCAGAGGGACGCTGCCGTGTGCCACCGATACGACAAAGAAACTGTCAAATTGACTTATTGTTTTGTATTTAACTAATAATGTATGTTAGTCTGTAAGGTATATTATTATATTGTATGGGCCTACATGTCTGATTTAAATAAATAAATCAAATAAAATAAAATAAAAAAACAGATTCACCATTTGCCAAACTCGGTGGTTCACTGACTGAAGGTGAAGTTGCCATCTTATCTAAGTGTACAATCTAAACTAATCTAAAAACACACGAACACAAATTCCGGTAACCCCGACCTTTCCGGTTCTCCTCGGTTCTACCGGTTTTCCTACGGATTTGCGTCCGTATGTAGCACTCTGCTACCAGCCGAGATCACGGTCTCGACAACCGTCCGTATGAGTCAAATTCGATAACAATTATAGGAACCTTAATAATAAAATGATCACTTACAGTTTATACTGGGACACGCTCCACGCGTGTGCAATTAGGGAAGCACGCCGCCACGCGGATCCTTCCCGTGGTCGTGTTGTCGTGACAAGTTGCACTCGAACCAGGGCCTAAGCTCAACCTACCCCGGTGGCCACCACAACCCCATAAAAAAAATGAATACCGCACGACCGGTCACTATCTTGGACCGCCAAGAGTGCCCGATCACCTTCACTCCAAGGTCATCCAATTTGGTAGGAGAATTGGTCCGCCAATTCTCTTTAGCACCGAAATGTTCAATGTTCCCAAACACTTAGCGGATAATCACTCGCGAAATATAATAATTGCTATAAAACGAGTCGGAATAACAATCGCCCGTTATCTCACCGTTGCAAACCAATCAACTCATGTACACCGTACGATACAAACAAAACCTAAACCACGGACCGCCGAATAACAATATTTTCCCTTTCACGCGAAAATACCAGACACTTTCACCGAAATTAAATCAAACAATTAACAATTCGTTGTTGCACACACATCGCCATGACAGAAAGTGCCCATCCGGAAAAAAGATTAGACAGAATGAAGTTATTCACGACAACTTCACATCGAACGTTGCTAAGCGGCGGCGCGCGGCGCCCACCGGCTCAACTTGCACACACGGCCGTTTGATCGTAAACATCCCCCCGTCCCGGTCTGAGAAACAGACCGCTAGTTTACTCTACGGGGAGGCGAGACAGAGATGCCACGGCCCTCCGCAAAACCGAACCCTCTACCAACACCTCAGCCACACGCGGAGTTCCATCTTCACCAAAAATCAAACGTAATATGCGACCTCGTCGCCAAAGCAATGATGGCAGATTTGCCTCCTTTAACAAAACCAAATCTCCCTCCTTGGGAGGCTCAGTCCTGTCTGTCCACTTCACTCGTTGTTGCAGCAGATGCAAGTATTCCAAAGACCAACGATTCCAAAAAATTTGGGCCATCTGCTGCAACATTTGGAATCGCGACAAGCGGTTGACGCGTTCATCCCTCCACGGGTATTCGGGTAGGGCATTCAAGGGCCCTCCCACCAAATATGACCAGGAGTAAGGACTTCCAAGTCATTTGGATCCTGCGAAAGTGGACACAGAGGCCGAGAGTTGAGGACGGCCTCAACTTTACAAAACACCGTAGCGAGCTCCTCAAAGGTAAGAGCCGTTTCTCCAATAGTGCGGCGGAGGTGGGTTTTAGCTGACTTCACAGCAGCTTCGAAAATCCCTCCCCAATGAGGACAATTTGGGGGACTGAAACGCCAAGTTATCCCCCTTTGGGCAGCAATTTGACTTAAACTATTACAATTGCTTTCCAAAAAATCATAAACATCCTTGATATAATTTACAGTGCCTTTATAATTTGAGCCGTTGTCGGAGCGAATAAGTGAGGGTAGACCTCTACGCGACGCAAAACGATCCAACGCAGCGACGAAGGCTTCTGTGGTCAAAGCTGAGACGACCTCCAAGTGAACAGCTTTAGTGGCCAAACAAACAAACACGCACAAATACCCTTTCACAATCCTGGCATTGCGAAGGGTGGTCGTCTTAATCGAGAAAGGTCCCGCGAAATCCGTCGCGGTTCCGTAAAATGGCCTTGACCTCGAAGGTCGGATTCTATCGGCCGGCAAATCTCCCATTTGCGGTTGCATAGTTGCTGCCTTAACTCGATAGCAGGAGATGCGTCGAAACAAAACACCTCGGACTGCTCTCCGAGCAGACAAAATCCAAAATTCCCGTTGCAGAATAGCCAGCAACGCGCTGCACCCTGCATGAGCGTTGCGGATGTGTCGGTCCGACACCAAAAGTTGCACCAAGGGTCCGCCCTTGGGCAACAACAAAGGATGGCGGCTCTCAAACGGAAGGTCCGCCTTCCGGAGCCGGCCTCCAACCCGAAGAAGCCCATCTGAGTCGACAAACGGGTTCAAACGAGCGACCGCGCCTTTCAATTTAGCGCGTCCTTCGCGCAAGATACGAAGCTCAGATTCGAAGCGTTCGGTCTGCACGCCACGAACCCAGTGCAGCAATGCGCTCCGGCGCTCCTCTGCACTCGCGACAGGTTCCAAACATTTTGCCTGGGGGTTTCGGCAGTTGTGGATGAAGCGTTTGATCCAGCTGGTGACGCCTAGCAGCTTCTCCAAACTACTGTAGCGAGCCAGTAGCCAATCCGGTTCTGCAGTCGTTCCAGCGACTGCGGTATGCACACGCAACCCAGGCAAAATCTGGGTTGGTCCGTCCATTGGACAAACAGGCCAAGAGGTTTCTGGTCCTACCAGCCATTCTGGGCCCCACCAGAGTGGGTGTGCCACCAACTCTGGAGCCGTGCACCCTCGGGAAGCACAGTCCGCTGGGTTAAGCTCTCCCGGTACGTGCCTCCATATGATGTCAAATCCAATATTTTGTATTTGGGAAACCCGATTTCCCACAAATACTTCCAAGTTATGTGGAGCCGCGCGCAACCATGCCAGCGCGACCTGACTATCCGACCAGGCGAAGATGTCCTGTATCTCGACCGTGGTAGCCAACTCTTGCGCGACGTGACTCAACAATCTAGCGAGGAGATGAGCCCCACTCAATTCGAGCTTTGGGATAGTGAGTCTAGTCCTAATCGGAGCGACCTTGCTCTTAGCCAACAAAAGCGAGACATTGACCTGACCATCAGCGTCAACTGTCCGCATGTAAACAGACGCGGCGTAGCCTCGCTCGGACGCGTCACAAAAGCCGTGAAGGCTGGCCTGATATTTCCCAGGCGGCAATATTCGACGAGGCAAGGCAATCCGATTGATTTCCTCAATCGATGAGATCAACCCGAGCCAATCATCCAAGGTAGGCCCGATCAGCGGCTCGTCCCACGAGACGCCCAAGGTCCAAAGTCGCTGGAGAAGGCACTTCGCAGCGAATACGACTGGGCTTATCCAGCCATTTGGATCAAACATGCGGGCTATCATGGACAGCACCGTCCTTTTGGTCCAGGCTTTTGGTACCTCCAAATCCACCTGGAACGTAAAAATGTCCGTTAGCGGCTGGTACTGCATGCCCAGCACCGCTATCCTGTTAGGATCATCCACATCTTCAAACAAGTGAGGGTTCTGTTGGTGATCCTCCGGGATCCCTTCTAGAACTCGAGGCTCATTGGACAACCATTTACGCAACTCATAGCCCCCTGCTTTGAGAATCTCAATCAATTCGTCCCGCAGTAAGAGGGCCTCCTCAATACTTTGGGCTCCGGTGCAAACGTCATCCACGTACAAATCACGTGACAATACGGAAGCCCCACGGGGAAAGCGGATCCGTTCCCGTTCAGCCAGTTCAAGCAATGACCTAATGGCGATATAAGGACTGGACTTCAATCCATACGTATTTGTGTTCAGTTCATACACCGTCAGCGGATCCTCAGGGCTCTCACGCCAGAGTATTAACTGGAATCGCCTGTCCTCAGGATGTATAACCGTCTGGCGAAACATCATCCGGATGTCCGCTCCAAAAACCATCTGATGTCTTCGAAAGTTCAGGATAATGTCAATTATGCCTCTGTGCAGCTTGGGACCGGAATGCAAACACTGATTTAACGAAACCCCGTTCGAAGTGGGTGCCGACCCATCAAAGACGGTCCTCAATTTACCTGTGGAGGCCTTCACCACCGCATGGTGGGGCAAGAAATAATGCTCAGTTGACCTCCAATCAACTCGAGCCGGAGACATGTGACCCAAATCCTCGTACTCGCGCATAAATTCTATATATTTTCCTCGAAGTACGGGGTCACGCTGCATGCGCCGTTCCATGGACAGCAGTCGTTTCTCCGCAAGCGCCCTACTTTGCCCGAGGCTAGGACGGGAAGCAATAAAGGGTAGCCTAGTTACAAACCGGCCGGATGACAACCTCTCAGTGTTCGATTTGTAAAAGGCTTCGCACTCTGCGTGGTCCGGATCCATCCTGGAGACCATAGGTGGTTCCTCCACCTCCCAAAACCGTTGCATAGTTTTGGCCAAAGATGCAGTCGCGATCACCATCGGCTCCTCCACGCAGTCGTTTTCGAACACGGGGCCCATCAGGACATAACCAAAAATGGTGGTCACTGCCACCAGTGAAGACGAACCCAGAGCCTTCTAGGTGCCCAACAAGATCCAACCCAATACGTCCGAACCCAGGAGCATGTCTACTGGGCCGGGATGAAAAGCAAGGAGGTCGGCCAGATCCAGACCCGACACCAAAGACATCACGCCCGGCGGTATGTCTGTAGAGGGCTGCCAACCCGCAATGGTATCCATTACCAGGGCTGAAGTCGTGATCCTCATCGTGGGAGACTTCAGCGATGAAAAGGTGACGAGTGTCTGTCCCGTCAGACACTTCACCTGTATACCACCAACCCCAAGAAGTGGCACAGGTGAGTCCTCCACGGCTAAACCTAATTGAAGTGCCACTCGGGTGGTGAGCAAACTTTTCTGAGCCCCCGAATCCAACATGGCTCTTATGGTAACAGATTTCCCCCCACTACCCCACACGCGGACCGCCGCGGTAGGGAGAAGAACCGTCCGCGGTTCTGTTCCCCTGTGGGAGCAAACGAGTCACGGGCTCCCCACTCCTTCCAAGCCATTGGGGTACTGGTATGTTTATGCGTACTTATACATATGTGGGTACTCTGCGTAGTACCATCATTCTGGCAGTAATAAACGAGCTACCGTGTTAGTCAGTTGTTTCCTTTGCGCGCCTACATACTTCTCAGTGGCGATCGAGTATCGGTCTACCCGCGTACAAAAATAAAATAAAAGTGATGTCGCAATTATTAGGAAATCTGGGTGTTTTCGACCATAATTCCCATAGCTGGGAGATATTTTATGGACGATTGGAACTATTTATTAAATTGAATTCGATAAAAGCCGAAAATAAAAGTGCATTGTTGCTGACACACCTGGGTGAGGAATCGTATCGGTTGGCGCGTAACTTAGTATATCCGGAAAAAGTGGAAACGGTTTCTTACGATAAGCTCGTTAAATTACTCGACGATCATTTTATACCTAAAAGGAGCACGTATGCGGACCGTGCACGTTTCTATGAGGCGAGGAGAGCACCGGGCGAAAGCGTCGAGGAGTGGGCAGCACGTCTGCGGGGATTGGCTATTAATTGCGATTTCGGCACATCGTTGGAGCAGTTACTAACTGACAAATTTGTGCTCGGGATGGACCATGGACCAGAACGAGACCGTCTGTTCGAGTTGGGTGCGAAAACGACCACTTTGTCGAGAGCAATTGAAGTAGCCCAGCAGGCGGCGTGCGCACGCCAGGCGCGGGAGCAGCTGCAGGTGAAGCAGGAGTCGGTGTACAGGGTCGGCAGCGGCGCAGGCGCCAGAGGCGCCGGCGGCCAGTCACGCTACCAGGAGCCTCGTTGTACCGTGTGCGGAATGAAGAGTCATGCGGCGGATACATGTCGTTTTAAAAATTATAAATGCAGTGCGTGTGGTGTGAAAGGTCATTTATACAAAGTGTGCAAAAATAAAAAACCCGTGCGCGTAAACAATATTGAACCCGCATCGGGATCTGCGTCGTCGTCGGCGGAGAAATGTGAAAATACCCATGATTGCGAGGAATGTGAACTTTTTAATATAAGGTCAGTCAATTATTTACCTATCGTACTACCAGTTACAGTTAATAATATGGATTTGCGAATGGAACTCGATTCCGGCTCGGGTAAAACTATAATGTCGGATAAATCGTACAATGAATATTTTTCTACCTATTCATTATATGAGGATGAGGTGAAAATGTGTTCGTACACTGGCCATAAAATTAGTCCGCTCGGATATTTAAATGCATCGATTACATATCGCGGTCAAACAAAAACCGTTAAAATATATATCGTAAAAAATGGTGGGCCACCTTTACTCGGGCGCGATTTTATGGCTCAGTTTCAAATGCATTTTATCACCCCAAATAATAATATTCAAACCATTTCTGATTCGCATAGGGAGGTGCAGCAATTGATTTATGAACACTCTGAATTATTTAACGATGAATTAGGTTGTTTTAATAAATTTAAAGTCGAGTTACATTTAAAAGACGGGGCGCAAGCAAAGTTTTTCAAACCGCGGTCAGTCCCTTTTGCCTTAAAATCGAAGGTGGAGGAAGAAATTGATAGGCTGGTGGAGTTAGGCATTTTAGTACCTGTATATTTTTCTAGGTATGCAACGCCGATTGTCCCCGTTTTAAAAGAAAACGGAAAAGTACGCATAGCAGGTGACTATTCTATCACGCTTAATAAGGATATGAAAATCGAAAAATATCCTATGCCACGTATCGAGGAGGTGTTCGCTAAGATAGGAGGTTGTAACCTTGATTTTTAGCTATAAGTATAAATATGGAAAATAAAAGACTTAAAAACAATTAAATACGAAGTTTATTGAGATAAACAAAGATAAAAGAATATAACGTTACTAGATTGTGAGAAATGCAGGGCGTGGGTATAATAATTGTTTGCAGCTCACTTGTTGCACTGGCGGAAGGCCTTAAAATACAGTATTCTCACTGAATTGAGAGTTCACATATAAGAGTAAAAAAAGCTGAAGTTAAACAACTAAGGTATTTTAAAACAAATCTAGATATATGAGAGTACTAGCTTATCGCTATCCTTAAGTGGGTTCACACAGTATTATCATATATAGGCTATTAATCAATAAGAAGTCCTTTAAGAAATACACAAGTGCACTCTAGATTAAGGCGGTAGATTACAAACCAAAGGTGAGTTATGCGGTGTAATTATGCATGTAACTAGGCTAAACCGATGACAGAAAAGAAGAGTAGAGATGAGTATGGGCGCCACACGTTTGTGGATAACTCACAAACGTGAATAGTATACGAAGGTATAGTAAGATAAAAATATAGGAACAGTTACACCTGAGATTCGTGCTCTGAGGAAGGCCTTCTGGATCCCCCGGTCACTCAAGATCAAAGGTCAGCGAATGAGGGCTTGGCGATGTTGTAGTCTGCCCAGCAGCACTCGTTTCGGATGGGTGATCCCGTCAGAGTTAAAAGAAAAAAACTGTCGAGGAGATAGAAAACACAGCGTTATGACAAAACAGTGACACAAATACGATGTTGTTAGACATGATTGCCGTTTAGCAGATAGACTTACCCGGACGTCGAGAATCCGAGGACAAATTTAAGAAATTGTGATATTCCCGGTGATGCAGTTTAGAACGCGAATATCGTAGTTACTCAGGGACGCCTGACACAGCGTATCAGAAATCCTTCAATCACTGTAAACAATCGCGCACACCGAGCTAGGTAGAAGTTCAGAGAAAACGAATATCCCCACTGGAGGAAATCGGGTCCTATTTATATCTTTTCTTATTTCCGCCGTTTAATTTCGCGAACAATCCACTACATTCCCGAGATCGCCAGAAAAAACCATACAGACTCGTATGCTTCTAGAATGATCAGATTATAGTCTATGGTTAAGAAAATTAGTTAAAGATAAATGAAGAATTTTATGAAATCAAATAAAGGAAGATTGGTAGATTATAAATAACTAATTACTCCCATTGTACATTAGATATTTATTAAGTTATTGATAAAAGTTTATAGAAACCATAGGTAATCCAATTTTTTTATCTGTGAATCCAAACGTGAAGGCAGGAAGCTACGTCACGCTAGATGTCACTTTTGAGTGCTATTGTGTGAACGAGATGACATGATGGTAATGCATTTTAGGTGTGATAAAGATGGAAATATACGTGCGACAGACTGCCACTTTTTGACACTAGATAGCGCTTAAGTTTCGATGAAGTGCGGAATCTCGACGCTAGGTGGCTTTGTGAAAGGAAGAGATGCAAATAGCTAGACATAACTGCCAGAATGAGAAGGCGTATATATTTGGATATTGTTCGTTGTATTAGTTCTGCTATTCCTCACAAGATTGAGCTAATAGTCCGAGAATTATGATGTTTATGCTAATAAAATCAAAATGTCACACGTCAGATCGAACTGTTGTTTATTGACAAATTTAAGTCTACATAAGATGTAAGAAAAACTAGCAATTATTGCGTGGAATTGAATTAATGAAAATGTATGTACCTTGCAATGTGGGATGTATAAAAAAATGTTGTGTGATGATGTAAAATATTGGATAAAAATGCATAAATAAAGGTTGGTATCGTCAAAGTATATTATGAATGTAACATATCAAAAATGATATGTTACAATACCTCATTAGTTGAGAGAAAAAAAAAATAAAAAAAGAACTGGGATGAGGTGAGTAAAGGACAGTTCACTATCCCCACACAGCAAAGAAAAGAAAGCAAAAGCGTGAGGAAACATGAAGGGAATAGATAAAACAAGAAAGGAGCAAGAGGAGAAAAAAATTGTAGAGAAAGGAAAGTTGTGTAGAGAAAGAAAAAATTTTTGTAGAGAAAGATGGATAGCACGGTATAGTAGAGTAGGAAAGTAAAGAAAGTTGTGGGTTGGGAATCAAGTAAGGAAAGGAAAGGGCAAAAGGAAACAAAAACAAAAAAAACACATAGACTACATGCCAGCTGTTGGCGTAAACAAATAAGTTATTTAAATAAACGGAATACACACTGTCCGTGTGGCAAAGATGTGGATCAGTTCGGACGCCATGGGCTGACTTGCGTCAAGAGCGCCGGTCGCGCATATCGGCATGGTGCTATTAATGATTTAATTAAGCGAGCTCTCGGCACTGCTTCGATCCCATCATCTCTGGAACCTTGTGGTTTATTCAGGGATGATGGTAAAAGACCCGATGGTGCGACCTTAGTGCCCTGGTGCTTGGGGCGTACCCTTATGTGGGATGCAACCTGTGTAGACACCTTAGGTCCTTCCCATATACGTGGTACATCCTCAAGAGCTGGAGCCGCTGCGGAGCAAGCACAGTTCCTCAAGCGCCGCAAATATTCGTCGCTCTCAGTAAGCCATGAATTTGCGGCGCTTGCCGTAGAGACAATGGGCCCTTGGTCGTCTGACACCAAAAAGTTTATTAAAGATCTTTCCATAAAACTGGTCCACGCCTCAGGAGACCTGAGAGCTGGTGCCTATCTTGCCCAGCGGCTGAGTCTTTGCATTCAGCGGGGCAACAGCGCCAGTGTTCTCGGTACTATGCCACGCGGCTGTGAGTTGGACGGCGTATTTTTGTTATAGTATAGTTATAGTATAAGATTTTATATTTAACGGTTTCTTGTTTTTCTACTCATTTGTAAATAAACGGAATACATAAACAATATAGATAATTGATATCGACGGTGGGTCTTACTTCTGGCCTATCTGCCATGCGCCCTTGCCGAAAATTTAAAGTGTGCGTATACTAGATAAATATTGATATACATAAATAAATGGAGTGCCGATGGCCTATTTTAAGAGTCGCAGCCGCTCTGATATATAGATGAGTATAATATACTAGTGTGATAAGAATAATCTGTTGTCGTTAAGGCTTATTTATACAGAGTTACAACCCGCTCTGAGTAATAAGGCTTTTGATTTTTCATTTATGGGATTACCAGCCGTCCCATAGAATAAACTAGATAGGTACTATAAACTTAATATATATATAATAAAAACCATACAGAAAAATAGAGTACATAAAAGAATATATAATAGGGTTAGGTAATGGGTATGGTGATGGGGAGGGGATGATGAGGGGAAATGTGGGATATGGAGATGGGACTTTTAGTCGGCTCTTACGACACGCAAGGGTATAACGATGGCACTATTCTTTCTCCGGCAACCATACGGATATGGATGAGAGGAAATGGTATGTAGAGGCAGAGCAAAATACTCGTATATAATCAAATACATAAATGAAATGAAATAAGAAAAATATGTTTAGTTATATAGGTACAGATTTTAAAATGTCCTTAATGTGCCAAGTGCCTAAATCCTTGGATGTGTGAAAGTCCTTCAGAATGTATGTAAGAGGAGAGATCTTCTTTTTCACAATACATTTAGTGAATTTAGGAGCAAGTTTTGCAGTGAAAAATTTATTAGCATCAGAAAGTGGATACTCTTTCTTCCATACAGTCTGGCCCTCCTGATATTCAATATCGCGCCTATTTTTGTTGTAATTAATTTTATATTTGGAGTAGGCTTTGGACATGTTGGAGTTTACTTTGATAAAAATGTCTTTAAGATGAGGTAGAGTAGATGCATATGAAGTCCTGTCGGTAAACAAAATATCTTTTTCATTAAGTGGAGAGTTGGAATACCAGTCACCAGATAGTACAGCTTCGCGGCCATGATTTAGAAAGTACGGGCTGAAACCAGTGGATTCACTAACGGCTGTGTTGATAGCAAATTCAATTTTTGGTAATTCTTCGGCCCATTTTCTGTGGTCTGTACCTACATAGGAAGATATGGCCGTGACAATGACACGATTAGTCCTTTCAGAAGGGTTGTTTTGTGGGAGGAACCTACAGTTATAAAAAGAATTGGGAACTTTATATTTCGCAACCAAATCCTTCATGGCATTAGAAATATATTGTGGTCCGTTGTCCATGACAATTGTTTGAGGAATCCCATACTTCATAAATATATTATTTTCAATAATAGAAACTACTGTCTTGGCAAGTGAGTTCCTCATAGGAAATATGCATGTAAACTTAGTGAAAACGTCGGTAACTACTAGAATGAATTTGTAGCCCTGATAAGATCGAGGTAGGGGACCCATTATATCTGTAGAGATCATTTGCCAGGGACGTTGGACCTGTTTGGGATTTTTCATGATGCCTGGGGGACCTTCATTCGTGCTTTTATAAGCCAAGCAAACTTGACAATTTTTGATATATTTCTTGACATCTCTATGTAGCGATGGCCAATAGTAAGATTGAGTAAGACGTTTCAAAGTCTTAAAGATACCTAAATGGGCTGCACTCGGGTGGTCATGACATTTAGTTATGACGTCATGCCGCGATTCGAAAGGAACCACGAGTTTCCACTCACAGTCAGCAGAGAGAGGGTTGGAATTTTTCATCCTTTTATAAAGGCGATCAGAAATCAGTTTCCAATCAGAGAACTTGTGGGGTGTAGAATTGACGTCTTGTACTTTCTTGAGGTACCAAGAGTCCTTAGTAGTAGAAGAAGAAGTAGGGGAGTTTTGAGACGGATCGTCATCAGAAGTGACATTTATGGGAAATGAACGAGAAAGAGCGTCGGCCAAGGCATTATCAGAGCCCCTACGATACTCAATTTTAAGATTAAATTGAGAAAGCCGGACCGCCCATCTCGCCAATCTTCCCGTAGGAGATTTAAGACTAACAAGCCATTTCAGACTACTGTGATCAGTATAGACCGTAGTGGGGAAAGGAGAGCCTTCAATATAACCCCTAAATTTTTCTAGAGCAAAGATTAAAGCATTGAGTTCCTTTTCAGTTGTGGCATGGTTTCTCTCTGGTTTAGTAAGAGAACGGCTAGCGAAGGCGACAGGATGTTCCTTACCCTCGTCATCCTGTTGAGAGAGGACACAACCGAGACCTAAATCAGAGGCGTCTGTAGAGATGATAAAAGGTTTATCAAAATTAGGTATAGAGAGGATGGGTGCAGATACCAAACGTTGCTTAATCTCGTTGAAGGCAATGAGAGCTTCTTGCGGAAAACTAAAAGCTTTGCCCTTGGGCTGTTTTTTAATTAGGTTATTTATAGGAGCAGTTACTAAAGAGAAATTTTGGATAAAGCGCCTATACCATGATGCCATGCCTAGGAAACGTCTGACTTCTTTTTGGTTAGTCGGGACAGGGTATTCTAAAATGGCCTTAACCTTGTCACTGTCAGTGCGTAGTCCGTGTCGGTCGACGATGAAGCCAAGAAACTTAAGGGAAGATCTGCAGAAAACTGACTTTTCAAAATTGATGGTGAGACCTACTTCTTTTAAACGTTGATATACGCGTTTTAATAAATTGACGTGTTCGTCATATGAATTACTCACTAGGATTATGTCATCAATATAGGTAAACAGACGACCAGCAAACTCAGGTCCAAAGATTTTATCCATAAGTCTCATCATTCTAGCAGATGCATTCACAAGTCCGAAAGGCATGCGGCAAAATTGGAAAGCCCCAACTCCAGGAATAGAGAAACTAGTCTTTTCCCGGGAGTCTGGGTGTAAATTAATCTGAAAAAATGCGCTTTTCAGGTCAATAGAGCTTAAAAATTTAGCATTATTAAGAGAATCAAGTATGTCTTGGATACGTGGCATAGGATATGAATCTATTTTGGTAACACTATTCAGCTTTCTACTGTCTAGGCAGATCCTTAAGTCTCCGTTAGGTTTGGGTACTACTAAGAGAGGGGAATTCCAAGGTGAATTACTTTTTTCAATAATACCCATTCTCAACATATCATTAATTTCAGCCTCGACTCTCTGTTTATAGTGAACAGGTATAGGGTAGTATTTTTGTTTCACTGGGGAATGATCACCAGTATCAATGACATGTTCTTCTAGATCAGTGAGACCTAAGTTGTTAGAATCAGCAGAAATACTTTTAAAATCAGCGATAATGTTATCAATCTGAGATTTTTGTTCAACCGATAGATCCTCATAAGCATGTAAGTGTGTGTTTGTGTCAAGTAAAGAGTTGAAAGCAGAAGGACACTGTGAGTCAGTCGTATATTCCAGAATATCTTGACATAGGTTAAATGCCCTAAGAAAATCTACACCTAAAATAAGAGGACTGTTAATATCTGTGCACACATTGAGAGTAATTAGTCTTAGATTCGACTTATAAGTAATAGGTATCGTAATGGATCCTAAAATATTAAGATTTGAGTTATTGCCAACTTTAAGAGTTTTAGAAGATGGCTGAAGATGAGTCTGTAGACCTAATTCCCTAAGCGTCCCTAGCGCATCACCGCTGAGTATCGAAGTTGATGCACCAGAATCGGCCAAGGCCAAGCACTCTGTTCCCAAAATGTTGACTTTGATAAACGCTCGGTTGTCAGGCAAGTTTGACTCAAAAAGCGGAGCTATCTTCTGAGAGGAGAAAAAGTTTTTTAAAAAAATTAGATATTCCTGCCATTCCTGGTCAGTAGTATGTTTAGTTTGTTTAGAGGGTTCAGGTTTAAGAGAGAGAGAACATGCTACTGACCGCTTATTCAGTTTTTTGAACAAGTACAGTCGCGAGTAAGCACATTAGGTTTTTTACATTTAAAACATATAGGTGTATTGTATACATTACATTCTGAATAGTGATGTTTGCCACTACATTTTAAACAAGTGACACCATCTTTTTGTAGCTTAGCGGAATTGTTAGCATCATGGGAGATGGTAGCAACATTTCCCGATGAATATTTTTGTTTATTAAACGGTTGATTTACCGATTTAGTGAGATTAGATTTCACTGTGAAACCGGAAACAATAGCAGTATTGCCAGAATTTAAAGCACCTCTATTCTCACATCTGTACTTTGCTATGTCTAGCCTGGAGCACACTGATTTGAGTTCCGCAATCGAAGAAAAATTATGGAGAGCTAATTTTGCAATATAAAAAGTATTCATATTTGATAATATTATTTCCAACTTCTCAGCTTCCGAGAGTGGTTTAGATAATTTAGTCATCTCATAAAGCATGAGATTAATATAAATTTTTATGTCTTCAGATTTTTCTTGTAATCTGCCTTTTATTTGCAGTAGAAGTCGTCTGTCATAATCAACAGGTAGAAATTCCTCTTTTAAATATTCAAAAAGTTGAGAAATAGAAGTTATATTGTCCCTGTAACCGCGGAACCATATCAATGCATCGCCAGTAAGCAGATGTGAGAAGTTTGAGAGCAGTTCATGGTCTTGGGCAGAGCAGGAGGCAGCTAATTCTTTAATTTTAGTTATAAATTCTAAGACACAGGTGTGTCCGTCAAAACTTACACCCCATTTTAATATTGGAGAATTTCTGGGAGAGGAGTGAGAAGGGTAAGGAGGAGGGATAGGGATAGATGCTCCCTCAGAGTGTACATCCCCATCGGCACCGTTCTTCCGAACGTCTGTGATGCGGTTTTCTTCATCACGGGAAGTAGTCGGATGTAGGTGTTGTTTTGACGGGGAAGGATCTCTACTACGCGGAGGGTTATTCGATAACGAAAAGCGGAGTCTGTATAGTTCCTCCAGTAAGGAAGATTTGTAAAGCCTTTGCTCCCTGGTCTGCCCGGTCAGTCTGTCCAGTCGTTGTATAACGTGGGTCAACCTTGCCTGACATTTTTGGTAGTGTGAAGTCGTTGAATATTTGGGGATAAGAGCGCCTAGCTCGGCCAACTTCCGTGCACATACCTCTAGTTCTGTTCCCGTATTGAGGGAACCAATAAATTTGTCCTCAAACTCTGCAGCGGCCGGTTCAGCCTTCTCCAGCAGGGCAGCCAACGTCTCCGCTGTGTCACCACGCTCGTGTCTCACTCCCCGCAGGTTGAGCTCATAGCTGACCTCGTCCTCGAGTAGACCGGAGAACGCAGCACGCTCCATCACTGGAATTGATATAAGTATAATTTGAGAAGAAAAGCAATTACTGTTTATCACCTACAACTCAGTGAGAAACTGCCAACAAAGAATTGAGTGCAAACTACGTTGGGCGCTAAATGTAACCTTGATTTTTAGCTATAAGTATAAATATGGAAAATAAAAGACTTAAAAACAATTAAATACGAAGTTTATTGAGATAAACAAAGATAAAAGAATATAACGTTACTAGATTGTGAGAAATGCAGGGCGTGGGTATAATAATTGTTTGCAGCTCACTTGTTGCACTGGCGGAAGGCCTTAAAATACAGTATTCTCACTGAATTGAGAGTTCACATATAAGAGTAAAAAAAGCTGAAGTTAAACAACTAAGGTATTTTAAAACAAATCTAGATATATGAGAGTACTAGCTTATCGCTATCCTTAAGTGGGTTCACACAGTATTATCATATATAGGCTATTAATCAATAAGAAGTCCTTTAAGAAATACACAAGTGCACTCTAGATTAAGGCGGTAGATTACAAACCAAAGGTGAGTTATGCGGTGTAATTATGCATGTAACTAGGCTAAACCGATGACAGAAAAGAAGAGTAGAGATGAGTATGGGCGCCACACGTTTGTGGATAACTCACAAACGTGAATAGTATACGAAGGTATAGTAAGATAAAAATATAGGAACAGTTACACCTGAGATTCGTGCTCTGAGGAAGGCCTTCTGGATCCCCCGGTCACTCAAGATCAAAGGTCAGCGAATGAGGGCTTGGCGATGTTGTAGTCTGCCCAGCAGCACTCGTTTCGGATGGGTGATCCCGTCAGAGTTAAAAGAAAAAAACTGTCGAGGAGATAGAAAACACAGCGTTATGACAAAACAGTGACACAAATACGATGTTGTTAGACATGATTGCCGTTTAGCAGATAGACTTACCCGGACGTCGAGAATCCGAGGACAAATTTAAGAAATTGTGATATTCCCGGTGATGCAGTTTAGAACGCGAATATCGTAGTTACTCAGGGACGCCTGACACAGCGTATCAGAAATCCTTCAATCACTGTAAACAATCGCGCACACCGAGCTAGGTAGAAGTTCAGAGAAAACGAATATCCCCACTGGAGGAAATCGGGTCCTATTTATATCTTTTCTTATTTCCGCCGTTTAATTTCGCGAACAATCCACTACATTCCCGAGATCGCCAGAAAAAACCATACAGACTCGCATGCTTCTAGAATGATCAGATTATAGTCTATGGTTAAGAAAATTAGTTAAAGATAAATGAAGAATTTTATGAAATCAAATAAAGGAAGATTGGTAGATTATAAATAACTAATTACTCCCATTGTACATTAGATATTTATTAAGTTATTGATAAAAGTTTATAGAAACCATAGGTAATCCAATTTTTTTATCTGTGAATCCAAACGTGAAGGCAGGAAGCTACGTCACGCTAGATGTCACTTTTGAGTGCTATTGTGTGAACGAGATGACATGATGGTAATGCATTTTAGGTGTGATAAAGATGGAAATATACGTGCGACAGACTGCCACTTTTTGACACTAGATAGCGCTTAAGTTTCGATGAAGTGCGGAATCTCGACGCTAGGTGGCTTTGTGAAAGGAAGAGATGCAAATAGCTAGACATAACTGCCAGAATGAGAAGGCGTATATATTTGGATATTGTTCGTTGTATTAGTTCTGCTATTCCTCACAAGATTGAGCTAATAGTCCGAGAATTATGATGTTTATGCTAATAAAATCAAAATGTCACACGTCAGATCGAACTGTTGTTTATTGACAAATTTAAGTCTACATAAGATGTAAGAAAAACTAGCAATTATTGCGTGGAATTGAATTAATGAAAATGTATGTACCTTGCAATGTGGGATGTATAAAAAAATGTTGTGTGATGATGTAAAATATTGGATAAAAATGCATAAATAAAGGTTGGTATCGTCAAAGTATATTATGAATGTAACATATCAAAAATGATATGTTACAAGGTGGCGAACATTATTCAAAGTTGGACCTAAGTAATGCATACAATCAGTTTGAATTAACCGGGTCGTCGCAAATCTTGACTACTATTTCCACTAGTAAAGGTCTATATAAATACACTCGTTTAGTATATGGTCTAGCCAATGCACCGGCGATTTTCCAGCGGTCAATGGAAACCTTACTGGTGGGAATAGAAGGAGTCAGTTGTTGGTTAGATGATGTGTGCGTTACGGGGCCTAATAAGGAAATTCATTTATCAAGGCTAAGACAAGTTTTAAGTAGGTTACGTAACGCCGGACTAAGACTGCAAAAATAAAAATGTTCTTTTTTTCAGAAATCGGTAACATATTTGGGATACCTAATCGATAAAGGGGGTCTTCGAACTTGTCCAAAGAAAATTGAGGCTATACTACAAGCGCCCACGCCTAGTAATGTCACCGAAGTAAAGAGATTCCTCGGTGTAATTAACTACTACAGGAATTTTGTACACAATGCGTCAGCTATGTTACATCCATTGCATGAATTGTTAAGATCGGGAGCCGAGTGGCAGTGGGGCGGGCGTCAGCAGCGCGCATTCGATAACATAAAACAAGTGCTGTCATCGGAGCGCGTGTTATCGCATTATAACCCAGCCGCACAGCTGATCTTATCAGTAGATGCGAGTCCGTATGGGCTCGGCGCTGTGCTCGCGCAGTGCGGTACCGACAATGTGGAGCGACCGATCGCATTCGCTTCCAGGACGTTGACTAATAGCGAAAAAAATTATAGTCAGGTGCAAAAGGAAGCGACTGCGATAATTTTTGGAGTGAAACACTTTCACCAGTATCTCTACGGCAGAGAAACACCGTTTATTTTAAAAACGGACCATAAACCCCTATTGTCTATTTTTGGAAATAAGTCAGGAGTATCATTAATGACGGCATCACGGTTACAAAGATACGCGATAATCTTATCCGCCTATAACTATAACGTGAGATATATTAATGGTGATAGTAACGTAGTGGCCGATTTTTTTTCACGTGCACCGATCAAAATAGATACCACAAATTTATCAAAAATCGAATGTGAAGGCATATCTTTCCTGAATTTTTTAGATTCGAAAATACTACCAATGTCTTTTGAATTCATGAAGGATGCAACGAGTAAAGATAAAATAATCCAAACCGTTATAAAATATATGAAGCAGGGTTGGCCACGAAAAATTAAGTGCAAATCTATCTTGCCTTATTTCCAATGTAAAACCGATTTAGAAATAGATAACGGATGCTTATTTAGAGGTCACAAGTTGGTAATTCCATCAGTTTGTCGTGATCAATTGTTAAAAGAATTACATTCGAGTCATTTTGGGGTTGTCAAAACAAAAAATGAAGCTCGTAGTCGAATGTGGTGGCCAGGTATTGACGGGGACATTGAGCGCATGATCGGCTCGTGCACCACTTGTGTGAGCGCGCGCAGCGCACCGCCGCGCGCGCCGCCCGCGCCCTGGCCGCGCCCAGCAGCCGCATGGCACCGCATACACATAGATTACATGACGATCGGACAACGAAATTATTTAATCGTAGTAGATGCATACAGCAAGTGGTTAGAGTGTTTGTTCATGAATTGTGGCACCTCGACTCGTGCGCTTATAGGAAAATTAAAAAGCCTGTTTTCTAGGTTTGGAATTCCTCAATCAATTGTATCAGATAATGACGTTAAGATAAACTCGTTGGAATTCAACGAATTCTGTAAATACAATGGCATTCAATATATTACCTCCCCTATTTACCACCCATGTAGTAACGGCCAAGCCGAAAATTCAGTGAGAACTTGCAAGAAAATGTTGAAATGTATCATTAAAGAACAAACACCAGCTAATGAAATAGAAGAAAAATTATTAGGTTTTTTATTTAATTACAGAAACACAAAACATTGTTCTACAGGCGAATCTCCAGCCAAGTTTATGTTTGGACGCGAATTACGATGTAGATTAGATTTAATTTTACCGAATAAACAATGTCGTCAGGAAAACATTAAGATTGTAAACAAAAGAGATTTTGAGGTTGGAGATCACGTCTGGATAAAATGGTTTGTGTCTAGAAAAGAGATTTGGACATTAGGGACAATATCAAAGAAAATAGGAAACAGGATGTTTGAAATTTTTGTAATTGATTATGGATTACATTGTAAGCGTCATATGGACCAAATATTGAAATATACTGGTATGAGAATACCACCACCAGAATCAGATGTTAGTCAATGTTTGGCTAGTGAAACTAGTAGTGAAAATGTCCAGTCATCTCCTCCTGATAACGTAGAAAATCAAAATGAATCACAGTTATCAGAAAACTTACAGGGTGATGGAGATTCATGCGAGTCGTGGGAGGAGGCGGCTGAGTTTCAGGGCAATGTTGAAAGAGCTGAGGTTACAGAACCGACGGAGACCGAGAGTCATGTTGATGTCAATAATGATAATGTGCCTACTGATAACGAAACCAATGCTCTCGCTCCCCGTATGCAGCTCAGACCTAGAAATAGACCGATACATTATAAGAAATATTTTTAACTTTTTATGTATTTCTTTGTTTTAGGTTATAAAGTATGGGGGAAGGATTGGTATGTTTATGCGTACTTATACATATGTGGGTACTCTGCGTAGTACCATCATTCTGGCAGTAATAAACGAGCTAGCGAGCAGTTGTTTCCTTTGCGCGCCTACATACTTCTCAGGTACAATAATTGGCCCGGATAATATGCCGGGCGAGCGCACATCGCCATGTGAGGGGGCGCATAACCCGCAGCCCGGCCATACCTATGGTACGGCGGGTGATACTCCAGCCGTGGGTACTCATGGAGCGGCGGGGAAAACCGCCGTGGCTCCGTCTGGCTAGTGCCAGGAGCTGGTGCGGAGGGAGGTGTCCCACCTCTAAGCTCCTCTCTAGGGCCCCCGCCCATTGGGGCCCAATTCGGGGCCTGGCCAGCCATATATTGGCCATGCACAGGAGGCGCAGGGTCCCGGACCGCCGAGCCCCGCGCCGGTATACGTCCCCCCTCGCGGGGGGGAGTGCGACGATCAAAACCACGTCCTCCATCCGTCGGTGAAGGGCTTCGCGCAGGAGCGCCCCCGCCCATAGGGGGCCCCTGCCTCAGTGCCGGGGAGCCAGCCCCGCTATGATTCATGCAGAGCAGCTCATGGTGTAGCCCACGGCAAACACTGCATGGCTTGGCTCCGCGGCAGTCACGTGCATAGTGACTGCCCAGACAGTAGAAGCAAAGGTTGTTCCGCTTTACCATGCGGCGCCTTTCCACTACTGGCAGCCTCTGCCAGTTCCTGCATTGCAGCAGGCCGTGACCCATCCGGCCACATTGCAGACAGTCAGCGTCCCTCGCGAAAGCTGCCGCATTGACCGTGAGCCGAGCACCAGCTCCACGCGGTGACGGCGACGGTCCCTGTTTGGGCTTCCCTCGCCATGAGGATACCGAGGGCTTGCGTTCCGGCGCCCCGGACGGCGCTGGTTCACTCATGGAACTCTCCGCAGCCCTAGCTTCAAACTCTAAAAACCTCACCAACTCGCTAAAGGTCGGTAAGGTGGTGCTGTCCCGCTCAGCGTTCTCGCGCTCAAATCGCGAGCGTATGTCATTGGGCAATTTGCCCAGCAAAATGTGAACTAACAAAAAAGACCACTGGTCCACCGGCAGCCCCAGGGTGCGAAGCGCGTTACAGGCCACCGTAACGGGCGTGAGCAAAAGCAGGCGCAGCTGTGCCCGATTTGCCACTTTAGGCAAGGCTAGCAACTGCGCGGCGTGTGCGTCGGCCAACAAACGCACGTTTTGATAGCGGGAGTTCAACAGCTCCCAAGCCGTGGCGTATTGATCATCTTCTACCCGGAGGTGCTGGATGAGCGACCGCGCCTCGTCCTCCAGGGTGGAGAAGAGATACGCCATTTTTTGGGCCTTTGACAGGTCCTGTCTAGAGTCGACCAAAGACTGGAACATATTCTTGAAGGCCACCCACTCCTCCATCCTACCCCCAAAGTGGGACAGCTGAAGGGTGGGGAGTCGACCAGTGACACCTGGACCTTCCGATCCAACGGAAGTGCGAGGAGCAGGACCGCCCGCTCGTCTCGCCTTGATCTTGGCAGCCACCTCCACAATATCATCGTGCAAGGTCATCATCTGGTCGTAATCAGCACCAGCACTTTCCAATATGGCTGGCTCCACCCCAGCCTCCGTAATGGCCACCATGGCCGTTTGGACACTCGCGATACGCGAACGAAGCTGATCAGCTCGATCAAGTATAGCTGCGTCCTTGTCTGTGCGTGTTAGGAGTGCTCCAGCACTCGCAAACCATCTGAGCTCGGTGGCGATCACCGCCCTCGCAGCTCCGACTGTCTTCGCCATTGCGTTAGATGATAAGCAACAGATTCAAATTATAAAACAAAGTATCGACTCCGACAAGGAAACAAACCAAACTTACAAAGTATTATTTCAAACAAATAAATTTTCAAACAAATTTAAACAAATAAACAATGTCAGAGGTCACAGGCAAACTACGCTCTGCTACCAAAAAATTGTACAATCTAAACTAATCTAAAAACACACGAACACAAATTCCGGTAACCCCGACCTTTCCGGTTCTCCCCGGTTCTACCGGTTTTCCTACGGATTTGCGTCCGTATGTAGCACTCTGCTACCAGCCGAGATCACGGTCTCGACAACCGTCCGTATGAGTCAAATTCGATAACAATTATAGGAACCTTAATAATAAAATGATCACTTACAGTTTATACTGGGACACGTTCCACGCGTGTGCAATTAGGGAAGCACGCCGCCACGCGGATCCTTCCCGTGGTCGTGTTGTCGTGACAAGTTGCACTCGAACCAGGGCCTAAGCTCAACCTACCCCGGTGGCCACCACAACCCCATAAAAAAAATGAATACCGCACGACCGGTCACTATCTTGGACCGCCAAGAGTGCCCGATCACCTTCACTCCAAGGTCATCCAATTTGGTAGGAGAATTGGTCCGCCAATTCTCTTTAGCACCGAAATGTTCAATGTTCCCAAACACTTAGCGGATAATCACTCGCGAAATATAATAATTGCTATAAAACGAGTCGGAATAACAATCGCCCGTTATCTCACCGTTGCAAACCAATCAACTCATGTACACCGTACGATACAAACAAAACCTAAACCACGGACCGCCGAATAACAATATTTTCCCTTTCACGCGAAAATACCAGACACTTTCACCGAAATTAAATCAAACAATTAACAATTCGTTGTTGCACACACATCGCCATGACAGAAAGTGCCCATCCGGAAAAAAGATTAGACAGAATGAAGTTATTCACGACAACTTCACATCGAACGTTGCTAAGCGGCGGCGCGCGGCGCCCACCGGCTCAACTTGCACACACGGCCGTTTTATCGTAAACACTAAGTCTGATAAGATAGTCTGGTAAGATAGTCTGGTAAGATAGTCTGGTAAGATAGTCTGGTAAGATAGTCTGGTAAGATAGTCTGGTAAGATAGTCTGGTAAGATAGTCTGGTAAGATAGCAAGTTTCTCAGTGATTGAGGATTCCGGGAGAGGCTCGCTTCCATCTCCAGGCTTATCAATATTAAGGCTAAGAGTCTTCCCGTAGGTCATTAAAAAAAGAGTTACAGAATATACCCACTCGTCTGGCCACCGCGCGACGATCGCGCAAACAACGCCGGCACTTAACGACATTATTAACGTTATTTATACTTCGCAGTTCGCAGGAAGGAAGGTTGTACCAATACAACAAATCTATTTTTAACCCCGACGCAATAGAAGGTTGATTGTTAGTGGCATCATAGTTCTAAACAAATGGACTAAATTATAATTCATAATTCATTTATTCACATACATAATGTTACAAATTTACAACACTGAAAATTAGAAATTTAATAAACATTATGACCTCTTCCGAGGCACTCGTGAATTATTGAGTAGTAAATTAATCTAAACATAGTTAAATAAATAAAATAAAAATTGGCATTTCAAAATTGGATTAACGATTGCAATAAAATTACTTATAATTAAAATTTTTCATTAAAATATTCATTTAAGTTATAAAATGGTTTATCTGACAGAAATTTTCTCAGTGAATTCTCAAACTTTTTACCCTGGAGGGTTTTCAAGGAGTTAGGTAAATGATTATATATTTTAATAGCCATATAATAGGCACCGCTTTTAAATAGGGTAAGGTTTGGTGTGGGAAGAACAAGGTCATTTGCACGACGTGATGCATAACGTCTCGACATTTCATTAATTCGACAAAAATATTTTCCATGTGCTGTCACAAATCTGCATAATTCAAATATATAAGTGCAAGTAACAGTGAGTATACCAAGTTTTGTAAATAGCAGTCTACATGAGGCTCTCGGTGCTGTTAACGTTATAATTCTGAGACATCGCTTTTGTAATACCGACACAGCGTGTATGTCAGTCGAGTTTCCCCAAAGTATGATACCGTATCGTATCCATGCGGCGGCATGACTGTGATACGCTATAAGGGCACATTCTTCGTTAGTGCTTTTGCGTAGTTCACGTAGAGCGTATGTAAAGCTACTCAATTTTTTTACAACTGTCTCCACATGCTGCTTCCATGACAGAGTCGAGTCCATTGTAATTCCAAGCAGCTTAAATGAGGTGACTTCTTCAATCCGATGCCCCTGTCGGGATATGTTCATGGATAGTTCGGCTCTCTGATATGGCCTAAATTGCATAAGCTTCGTTTTTTCAAAATTCAATGCGAGGCCAAGCTTCTCCAGATACGTGTCTATTCTACCTAGACAATCGTTTATAAGTTCTTCCAAACGATCCTTATCATTTTGACTACATGTGACCAAAAGGGTCGCATCATCTGCAAATAAAACTATCTTGTATGGCACTACAGATGGTAGATCATTGATATATGATAAACATAGAAGACAGCCGAGTACACTTCCCTGTCGTATAGATCCAGATATTGTATCAACTGAAGAGGTGACCTGCCTTATTTCATGTGCTTTTTCATTTACACATGTTATATGTACGCATTGTTTTCTATTAGCTAAATATGATGTAATCCATTCCAGTGCCCTACCTCGTATGCCCAACGATTCCAGCTTTTCAGACAATTTGTTATGTAGGACCCGGTCGTACGCCTTGGACATATCCATAAAAATAGCAATAGCACACTTATTTTGGTTGAGGGCTTTCAAAATTTCTAGATTTAGGTCAAATACAGCTGATGTGGTAGAGTGATTCTTTCGAAACCCATGCTGGACCTCACTGAAAACTTTATATTTTTTAAAAAAGTTGTACATGGTCTGACATATAATTTTTTCAAAAACCTTCGAATTTACTGGTAATAACGCAATTGGTCGATAATTTGAGATGGTATGTTTATTACCTTTCTTAAAAATAGGCTTGATGATTGCTAATTTCAAACTATCTGGAAAGATGCCTTCGTCACAAGATTGGTTAATCAAAAATGTAAGTGGCATAAGTGAAAACATCTGTAAACTAGAAATGAAAAGTCACTGATAATTGCTATAAAATATTTTCTTCTTTATTGATTAAAATTACTTATGGCATTAACACTTTTAAAAATTAACTATTCGTCATTAACACAATAGAGCTCTGTTCAGGGCTAAGACTTGCAGCAAAAAGACCCGGAGAGTCGTGTGCCACGACTTATATATGGCGCCATCTTGTTGCAGTCCCCACTTTTCCGTAGTCGAGTGAGGTCGCAACGTGGGGTTGCCAGTCTCGACATCCGGTTCAGAACACGTAGTTTTCTTGAATTTCCGGCGATTGCCAACACGGCCATTCTGCAAGGTGCCTGCCCCAGGCACCACAATACTGCAACGACCTGGTATAAATATAAATAAAACATTAGTAAGGAGTCAGAGTCAAACATAAGTCGACACCTTGTTTGTAGCGGAATATCAGAGCGTCATTTTTATGTCTATACTTATGACCACTCGCACTTAAAGGGACTATGCCACACTTAAGAGACCAAGTTCGTCATAATTACTATAAACTAACACTCGCACTTAAAGAGCTTTTCGCTTCACTTAAGTGTAACGAGATGTTGCCTTCATTTGACACTCGAATTCCGCTGCAACAGCAACAAGTTTTTTTTTCCTACACAAATGTGATTAATCATTTACATATAAAATTCTTGACTTTTACTTTAAACCTATATTGTATATTTTTATATGAATTAAACAACTTCAATGTTCTGATGTATTATTAACCTCCTGTAGACCATACCTTGCCAACACGCTTTACCTGAAAATTTAGTTTAACTCCCAGTCTTCAATCTTAATCCAAGGTTTTTTTTTATGTTTTCGACGGATACTATTCCCGTGTATTTTTTTGTACTTCTTTCACTCCCTCGTACGTCCGTCACCTCATATCTGTCATTTCCCATCACTTTATTTATTTTAAAAGGCCCTTTGAAAACTGGGAGCAACTTCTTGCTCCTCCCGTCGTTGCTTTGGCTTTGAATTTTCATCAACACTAGGTCACCTTCTATGTATAAACGTGCTTTAGTTCCCCTTAGCCCTTTATCGAAAGCTTTCTTTTGAGACAATGCATTGGACTTAATATTTTCATCCACACTTTGGCGCAAGCTAGTCATAGTCAAAATAGGTTCGTCATCAAGTTGTGGTGCCAAACTATCGCTATCGGTCCGTAGTCTGTAGCCGAAAAATACTTCGCTGGGAATAGCTTTTGTTGTTTTATTTATGGTGCTATTTAATCCCTGTTGTAAAACTTTAATATAATGGTCCCAATTATCGTCGGACGTATTTGCTCCAATAGCCTTAAGTGCATCTAATATAGTACGATTAAATCTTTCTACTTGCCCGTTTGAACGTGGCATTCCTGTCGCTACAGTGTGGAGTCGAATATTTTTACTCGTGCAATATTGGGTAAATTCATTTGAAGTGAACGCTGTACCAGCGTCAGTAATTATTCGTTTGGGATTTCCAAAAGTTTTTGAAATATTTTCTAACTCTTTTATTGTACAAGAGGTTCTTGTTGAACGAATAGGAAAGATAAAAACAAATTTGGTAAATGCATCAACCATTACAAGTAAATATTTATTTTTATTTTTAGATTCAACAAACGGACCTAAATGGTCAAGGTGAAGTGTATGAAAGGGTTGTGCATATTTAGGTAAAGGGTATAATTGGCCCTCTTTTGCACCACCTTTTTCCTTATAATAAATACAGTTCAAACAATTCTTAATGTATTTTTTTATGACATGGCGCATCCGTGGAAACCAGTAGCAAATACCTATTCGCTCAACCGTTTTATCGACAGAAAAGTGTCCAATGTCGTCATGATTACATTTTATTATTTGCCAAATGCATTTTTTTGGTACTAACCATCGACGACCCCGTGACGTTCTTCTGTAAACTTTTCCCCCTAATAATTCGTATTTGTTAAATATATCTTTGTTAGCATGGGCCTCTCCTGATTCTAGAATACTTCTTATACTTTGACATTTTTTATCTTGCATTTGTACACATAACAACCAATCCGCCTCCGTTATTGACATAACTAGTTCTAATCCGGATTTTTCTCCTGAATCTACTGGGTTTCGACTTAACGCATCGACATGTGACATCCGCGTACCTTCCCTATGCATAATTTCAAACGTAAACTCTTGGGTTGACAAGACCCATCGCGCTATGCGTGGTACAATATCTTTTTTTGTAAGTGCGTACCGTACTGCATTGCAATCGGTGACTATTTTAAACTGAGATCCTAATAAATATAAACGAAATTTTTGAAGTGAACAAACAACTGCCAACAATTCTAATTCAAATGAATGATACATCTTTTCGTCTTGTGTCGTCTGCCTACTGTAAAAATGTACGGGCTTTTCCCCTTCATTAGTGACCTGCATGAGTATGCCAGCAAGGCCTTCTCGACTGGCATCTGTATAGAGGATACTTTCCTTATTTACATCAAAAATAGCTAGTACACTATCAGATGTCAGTTTATTTTTTAGAATTTGGAAACACTCTTCCTGTTCGCTTTCCCAAGCCCAAGTTGCATCTTTTTTCAAGAGTCTCGTTAATGAAGCAGAAATCATGGCACAGTTTTTTATAAATTTCCTGAAATAACTTATTAAACCAAGAAACTGTCGAAGTTGATGCACTGTTTTGGGTTTGGGAAAGTTACGGACCGATTCTAGTTTAGTCTCACTAGGCATTATTCCCCCTGGTTTCACTCGGTAGCCTAAAAACTCTATTTCAGTTTTGAAAAAATGACATTTACTTAGATTGAGTGTTAACCCATTATTTCTAAAAATTTGTAGGACCTCTTCTAACAGTTTTAAATTATCTTCTACCGTTCCTGTTACAAGATAAACGTCATCTAAATATACTATTACATTATTAAACCTCAAATTTCCAAGGACCTTATTCATCATGTATTGGAAGCACGATGGTGCATTAGCCAAACCAAACGGGAGTCTTAAAAACTCATAATGACCATCTTCTGTGATAAAAGCTGTTTTTTCTATGGACTCCTCGCTCATTAAGATCTGATAGTACCCACTCTTTAAATCCAGACTTGTAAAACACTTTTTTCCAGACAGCCTATCGATGAGGTCTTCAATACGCGGCATAGGGTATTTATTTTTAACGGTCACTTTATTTAACAGTCGATATTCAATGCAGAGCCTTTTTTCGCCATTCTTTTTACTTACTTACAGAGCAGGGCTTGCATAAGGTGATTTACTTTCACGTATTATACTATTTTCTAAAAGTTCGTTTACCATATCTCTGATAAGTTTTCTGTCATTATTTGAAGCTCTAAAGGGTCTGCACTGAATAGGCTGTGAGCTATTAACGCTTATTTGCATTTTATGATTGTTTACTTTACCCAATTCTTTAATACTGAGAGCTATACAGTCACGATATTCATTAAAAAGTGTTTTTAAGTCATTCAATCGTGTATCCGTATCCAAATCAAGTTCGTTAATAGCATTACAACATTCTACGTATCTTTTAGCATAATCAAATTCGAACGTATCACCTATCCGTGAATACACCAAATCAGACCGCTCTGTCACATTTCTTTCTTCCAGTTTTGATGGTTTTGATTTAAATGTGCGGCCATGTAAGAAACTAGCTAAATTATCACACGTTGTAAAATTATTGGCCTCGATTGATGCTCCTATCCCAATATCACCAATATTTCCTACAATTATGGATATAATATCTTGTTCTGTGAGATTTAACGATAATCTATCAATTTTACACTTTTGATCAAAATAAAATTCGTAAAATTGATTTTCTGTAGGTTTCTTATTAAGTATATCTTTTAAAAGCTCGAACATATTTCTACGAATTTTAAAACAAGATGATAATTTTATTTTCCAATCTATCCATTTCCAAGATGGCCACTGATTCTCAGTGCGCAACAAAGAATCGTACCACGTTTTTGCAGAACCTTTTAATTTATTCAAAGCTTGAAAACGCACCACTTCGTCTGACCATGAACAAGTCTGGGAGTATGATTCGATAATACTAAGCCAAGCATTTATATCGTCTCTCAAAGGGTCGAACTCAGGGATAATATTGCACAATATTAAACTGTTATTTGTACTTACAGTTGTGTCAGCCTTTTGAGATACCTTTTTTCTTCGTCTCGGTGGAGGTGACGGTGTACGACCGTCGCTCGAGCTACATGATGTTGAACTCGAACGGTTCCGTTTGCGTTTAGAACTTTTTCGTTTTCCCATTTTGGACGAGGATTTCAATCGCACTTCTGATGTAAACTAGAAATGAAAAGTCACTGATAAATGCTATAAAATATTTTCTTCTTTATTGATTAAAATTTCTTATGGCATTAATACTTTTAAAAATTAACTATTCGTTATTAACACAATAGAGCTCTGTTCAGGGCTAAGACTTGCAGCAAAAAGACCCGGAGAGACGTTTTTTTGTTTTTTTGTGTCTACGTTGCCCTGGTACGGGCGGGGGGATGGGCCTGTCATTACGAATTAGGGAGTAAGAAGGGATTGAGAGACCCTTTCTGGTTGAAGGTCTGAGCCACGTCTCCTGGACGAGCAAGAAATCGATATCCCTGTTGCTTACGAAATCCCTTAGTTCGGGGATATGTAAGCGGAGGGAACGAGCATTATAAGAAACAAGCGAAACACCCGAGGGCTTAATACGACCGGGACCGCTAGGGATGGGCGTGATGGCAGACGGTAGAGGGACTTGGGAGTATGGGTGTGCGTTCATATTGAGCGCAAGAGGGATTCGTGCTCGCAGAGTGCAAGCAGGCGTTCGTTTGCGTTACGCGCTCGGCGTAGTTTCCCGGCCAGTACGGAGACCTCGTTTAGGTCGATGGCACGAATCGTGTCTAGGACAAGATGCATGTCATCGGCTAAAGAGGGCGTACCGGGCGCCGGGCGTTGGAGAGGAGCAGGAGCCGCTGGGGGCTGCTTTGCCTTTGGAGGCAATGGGGTGGGCGCCGGTGCCAGGGGCGCTGTGCTAGCCATAGGGGCTGGGGCGGGCAGTTTGGGTCTAAGGGGGGGCCAGGGGTCGGTCAACACCTTAGGAGGGTTGGTCGGCGCCTTAGGGAGAGAGGGTGCGTGGGATCCCTTTTTAACGGGAGGAGCAGGACGTGGGGCGTTGGGACAGCCTTTGTAATTGGCTGTGTGGCCAGTCTGGCCGCACAGTACGCAGGCAGGGGGTGTGGGGCAGTCGCGAGTGCGGGAGCACTCCTTGGTAAGGTGGGGGACCAGGCACTTGACGCACCTGGGGGAGGCATTGCAGTTCTTAGCTGCATGCCCGTATAGTTGGCAGCGATGGCATTGGCCAGGAGTGCCTTTCCTATGGAGACGTTCCACTCTGATCCCGGACAAACCGCAAACCTTGAGGTTTTTGGCTCGGAAGATCTCGAGCGATTTGAGGGAGTTCGTCAAGATGACGAGGGCGAGGGGGTAGGTTTTCCCAGTGCGGGTGTGCATTTTGTGCACAGCCTCCGCAGGGAATTCTTGGGATACGAGATCGCTGAGGATCTCGTCGTTGGAAAGTTCCTGTGGTACCCCGCGGAGTACAGCACGAACTTTCCTCTCCTCGGGGAGAGCAAAGGTGTGGTAGCCTATGTTCCTGTTGAGCAGGAGACGAGTGAGATTTCTGAAATCATCACTCGTGGGGCAGTCAGTTTTGATGGCAACACCGGTGTTGCGGGCATGAGTGTATTGCACCTTGTTGGCAGTGCAGAGGGCGGATACTTCCGACCACTTCGATTTATCACTAAGGTAAATCGGTGGCGGGGGCTTGGCTTTCGCCAAAATGGGGTCGCACCTAGTGTGCGGGCGAGTGGAGGCCTGGGAGGCCGAGAGGGGGGCCTGAGAGGCCGGGAGGGATGCCTGGGAGGCTGAGAGGGACGCAGTGGCGGCTCGTGATTGGAGTCGCGGGTCGCGAGATTGCGACAGGGGAGTGGGGGCAGCTGGGCCGCCATCACGCTGCGACACGGGGGTCGTGCACGTGGTGGGGGTGGCGCGGCGCTTTGAGCGCTTATTACGGACCGTGGTGAAACCATCGGTCACGGTGGCGTCTGATTCCGACTCAGACGGGGAAGTGGAAGGAGAGCGGCGAGAGGCAGGCCTCTTGTTCGCCAGGAGCGATTCGTGCTCCATGGGTTCAGGAGAGGATGGGTAGCTGGGAGTGGGGGAGGGGGAGCTGCGTTCGGCACGTGTCCGGTGCTCGTCAAGGAGACGCTGGACACTGTCGAACGCGTCCTGGGAGGAGTAGCCAGATAAAATCTGGGCAATGATGGAGTTGGGGTGGGCCGTGGAGCCATGGGACTCCATTTCGGCCAAGAAAGGGAAAACGCGAGCAAGAAAAATTTACAACACAACGGAATAAAGCAAAAAAGACCTCCCCTGCCGGAGGCAGGGGGGAAGGGGAGGGGGCGCGAGATGTAGGCAGTATCCCTAGTGGATAACGGCTGCCCTTCTCTATCCCTTGGGCAAGCTCAAGTGCAATGGGATAGAGACTTCGGTTTTCCTAGAGCCTTAGGGGCCCTAGAGAGCGAACCGGGATCGCTCCGTCGGCTTCGTTGGCATCGTTAGGTATCCACCAACGCTACGCGTATCCAACGACGCGTCGCGAGCAAGTTTGGACACTTGCAACGAGTGCAATAACAGCAAGTCGTATTGCACTATGTGCACTTACTTAGTGGTCGGCTGGCTGCGTGAAGACACAACACAACGAACACGAAAATCGCGGTCGCGAGCGGGGCGCAGCCGAGGACAGCCACACACGTGACTGTTCGGCGCGGAGATCGGAACCGGAAAAAAGATGGAGAGACGTGTGCCACGACTTATATATGGCGCCATCTTGTTGCAGTCCCCACTTTTCCGTAGTCGAGTGAGAACGTGGGGTTGCCAGTCTCGACATCCGGTTCAGAACACGTAGTTTTCTTGAATTTCCGGCGATTGCCAACACTTCTTTAGCAGCGTTGTGCACATCATCACATTTTAAATTTTTGGGATGGGTAATAAATGTGTGTGTGCGCGCGTATGTGTGTGTGTGCGCGTCATATCGGCCGAGTGCTGCGGCTACGGCACAATTATGTTTAGACTGTGGTTTAGCCTTCACCATACTCGATGTTAGGTAATGATCATGGCTGAAGGTTAAATCACGCTTCTCCTGAAATCCTTAACCAGCTGAGGAACTGGCTCTGCGGGAACAACAGCGCTGAAAACATTTTTGATCTGGCGATGCGTTCTTAGGCAAGATGGTGGTAGCTAGTCAGTCTGATATATGTCCCACCAATCAAACCGAATACAATGTTATGTACCCCCACTGGGAGTCGAACCCGCGATCTCTGGATCTGATACCAGTGGGTTCGACCACACGTTCTTTCACGAGAGAAATCTATTAGGTTTTGTATTTTTTTAATAGATCTATATGACTTGATGATATTATTTTAACTTTATAAGAATTAGCTTTTTGTGTCGGGGTTTTTTTAATATTTTATATTTTTTTAGGGTATTTTGTGTTAAGGCTATTAATGATTTTAAATTAACTGATCTCTTTACATCTATAAGCATTTTCATACTTTAATTAATTCATCAAACCGTTCGGATTCGGACACCGGTGTTCAGAGAACAATGGAATATCTATTGTGTCTTATAATTCGGGGCCTGAAAGGTTAAAAAAAATACAGTCAAATCGTCTCACGAACTAGAAAAACGACAGATTTTCAGTCCAATTATATTTAACTAAAGGAATTTCGTAAGCTGTTCTGGGATTTTTCGAGCATGAAGCATTACTTAAAAGCAGGCAGATTTAAATTACTTTCATCTCTGTAAGAAAGCTCTTATTTACCCACTTATTTGTCCTTTTAATTTGGTGACACTTCTGTGAAAGATGCGATTTAGTGTTAAATATTGAAAGATATTTCGTTGAAGTTGTTTCTTATCAATTTTTAGGGACGTCGTCGTCTCAGCCACATGAATCTACTACTGGGTATAGGCCTCCCCCAAAGATATCCACGTCGATCGGTCCTGCGCTACCCGCATCCAGCAGCTTTCCGCGACCTTCACCAGATCGTCGGATCACCTTGTCGGGGGCCTACCCACGGAGTGTCGTCCTGTACGCGGTCGCCATTCCAGAACCTTTCCGCCCCAACGGCCATCGGTTCTTCTCGCTGCGTGTCCCGCCCACTGCCACTTCAGCTGAGCAATCCTTCGAGCGATGTCAGTTACTTTAGTTCTCCTACGGATCTCCTCATTCCTGATTCGATCACGTAGGGAAACGCCGAGCATAGCCCTCTCCATTGCACACTGGGTGACCTTGAGCCTATGTGTACACAAAACAAAAGTACACAATTTTAAGTCAATTTTCGTTGACCTAAATACTGCGGTTGATACACACTTATTTTTTTTTGTTTTCTCTATTATATTCTACTCCAATTAATTCCGTTTAAGTCCGAGATACACGAGGAAGCCGCGGTCTTAAAAAATAATTAAGTTTCCTATTTATTTTCGTCTTTGGTTACCGGTTTGAGGTCGCTACGTAATTGCATCGTCTGTTAATTTTTTTGTTTGAATTGTTGACAAAAGCAATACATACGTAGACCGACAGTTAATTAAATAAATAAATACTCGTTAAAAATAACAATTTAAAAACTTAATTGCTTATCCTTGGTTCCTTTGTCCAACATTAGCACAACTTTTCTCCTACTTTACGTATAAATATTTTATTTTGCATTTTACAATGCTATCTTTTTTGTGATAAATATTAAACAAGAAAATATACTAGAAAAAAGCGACATTAGACTAGTTGCTTTTTTCTAGTATATTTTCTAAACATATCCCTCATATTGGTCCAAAAATTGACAATATTAGGAGCCGGTTTGACTACGACTAATAAGTTTTATGAAAGATCATTTTTGACACTTGTAATATTGAAAAATATGTCGAACTAGCGGGCGCGCGGGTTCCACCCGCCTGATTTCCATTCCCAGGGGAATATCGGGATAATTTTATCCAAATCCGTTCAGGTTTTTTTTGCGTGTAAGAGTAAAAATAAACATTATTAATTATTGTGCAGTCAACAGCACGTCACACTTTGACCTTGAGAGCGCCCTTACGTCGCTCGTAATAGCGACGGTTTTCGTAGTGCAATTTCTTGCTCGATGCAGATGACCGCAAAATTGTCAACCCCATCAAGAATATCTTAGATTGTATTTTACTTCAGGAAGACCTAAACAGGTTCTCTGCTTATTGCTTAAATAATAATAAGTCTACCCAAATGTAGCTTTATTAGTTTTTCAAAGAAAAACAAAATATCAATTTTAACTACTCCCTTTGTTACGTAGCTCTTAATGAAGTTTCTTCGATACGCGACCTTGGAGTCACTTTAGATAATAAACATTTGGACATTCATGTTGAAAATATAATAAATAAAGCTTACAAATTGTACGGATTTATCATGACGTCTGTTAAAGACTTTATGAAATCTTATACATATCTGTATCTTATAAGACTTTAGTACGATCCCAATTAGAATTTGCCATACTGGTAAGGAATCAATTATATAATAAGTATAACGATACGCTAGAAAGTGTACAACGTAAATACTTAAGATCTGTGCATTACATATGTTATAATTCATATCTGTCGTATGATTAACTTCTACATGAGTATGATCTACTTACTCTGAAATCCAGGCGTAAGCTGTTAGAGTGTAAGGTTCACAAAATTATTCACAATAAGTATGATTGTACTGAGCTGACTGGCAGGCTGTGTAATGTTGTTTGTTTTATTATTTTTTTGTTGCAGACCCCCAGCCTAACTCCCAAATGAATGTTGCCGTTAAAAGCGGAATGACTTGTCTTATACTATGATGAAGTTACAAGTATCTCGTGCCTAACCGCTCCGTTATTTAGCATCGCTTCGAGAGGTCCACATTCAGTTATTCAGGCTCGCAGCCGCCGCCGCCGCCGCCGGCCGCTGCTCGGGACGCTCGGCGCTCGGCACTTCTGTGCGGAGTCTATTTAGACAGTAGACGATCTAGTTTGTTTGATTATTTGTTAAGTAAGAGGCCGATTTTCCATACAAACTTAGTCCCTTGTTTCTTTCCTGGATAATGCCGGTAAAGAAGTATTTTTTTCCTGAATATTCCCTATAATTTCCTTTTTTAGGGTTTCGAACCCTAATGGCAAAAAACGGAACCCTTATAGATTCGTCATGTCCGATCTATGTCACAGCCACTTTATTTCATACATTAATTATTAAAATAGATATGAACATTCAAAAACTTACAAATATGGCCGGATTTTCCGCTGTGTTGAAACATCCAGAAAACAAAAACTAGATTATATAAAAAATGAAAACAAAGGAACACAAATAAAGCTTTTGTCATATTTTTTATGAAAAATTTACTAAAATCAGTTAAGTTTTGGAAAAGGAATCAGGGGACTACGAATCTTTGATTTTGTCTACTCTTCAAATGATTTTATTAATTCCCTCGCTCCTTAATTATTATTATTATTATTATTTATTTATTTTCAGACGACAAAGATCCATTATTGTTAGTAGCACTTATGCACTTAAACATCTATACAAACAATATTACAAGAAGGAAATAAAATTATCTGTTTTTTTTTTAAGTTTCTTTCATATACAGTCGAGGAAACTTTGGAGCCTTGGTTCTCTGCCAAGGATTGACCGAGCTGTAATCTGATAATGGCTATCTAGGAAGTGAATGTAGGAGATCCAGATTGCTATACATACCTAACTGATCTGATTGAATTGCAACATTACTCGTACATACACTGCAATTTACATAAAAGCTTGTAAAAAATGGCCAATGTTGTTGTCAAGTTCAAACTTATTGAAGTCACCCGTAATATAAGTATAAGTCAGTGAGTCACCCGTCGTTTTCGTAAATCCTTAACTCCGTCACAATTTATTTTTCCCTCAAATAATTCAAAGGAACATAATATGCCACTAATAAAACTCCAAAATTTATATGAAAACAAAACGGAATTTTTGGAATAAAGTTAGCTTATTACTTTATTTTAGTTCTTGGAAACTGTTTTAATAGTACAATATGGATTTCATATGAAATTTAAAACATTGTATGTATTTCACAAAAAAAATATGGCGGAATACAATGCACTCCTTTTATTCAGTATCACAAATAAACATTTGGTATTATTCACTATTTAGTGAAGTTATTGGGACACTAAAAAAGTAGTTGTATTGTTTGCTCTAAACACGAACTTACGAGTAGAGGCGCGCGCCACAAGTCGCGTAAAGGCGCGGCGGCGGCGGCGGCGGCGGCGGCGGCGGCGGCGGCGGCGGCGGCGGCGGCGAGAGGCGACGACGGCGGCACTCGCCGGCGGATCTCGCGCGCGTCGCCCGCCCCACGACGACCGCCGCCGCGTCGTACGAACGTACGATACGAACAGTTCGCAACTTCACCGACACTCTCGAAACTTATTCTACGGCTTCGTACGTTTTGCAAAAGTGGTAAAATGTTGAAAAGTCCGTGACCACAACTACCAATACATTGTGATTTCAAACAATTTCATACAAAATAATTTGAAATGTGATCTCAAATTACTTCAAAATAATTAATTAGTTAGACAGTGCTACATGATATGGAAAACCTTAAAAGCTTTTAGAAATTAATAAAGTGTATTTTGTGACCGAATAACGTGATTAAATACTAAATTCGAAGTCAAAATGAGGAACGTTATATTTTTCAAAATATAAATTCTAGATTAAAATTAAAGCAATAATAAATCTCGTCTTATGAAAATGATGATATTTAAAATGAACATTTATAATATTTTCAAAAAACTCTTGAAGACCAAAAGTTACTCATGGAATAAATTGTTTTGAAAGTCGGTGTCGATTAGACGAGATGAACCGATTGAGCAGTATTTAAGTGTTGTTGTAAGCGAGGCAGCATGACCCGGGACGTCCTGAAGTTGCTGGCTGCAGCCGTGGTCCTAGTGCTATCACTACCGCGCGTCACCCTCGCTCAGCTCAACACTTCTTTAGTCCTCCACGACTACTTCCAAACATTAACAATCCAAGACTACTTCCTCCTAGAAAAAAATGTCTCCAGAAAATACAATCGGCACAAACGAGCGGCGCATTCCCTCATATCACCATTCGACATGTCGAGATTGTTCAAGAAGAAAAAGTTGAAGACCAAATTGGAATCCCATCCGAGCGCCGCGCCTTTACAAGCCTATGGTCAAATCGTCAACTACGCTACATTCGGGACAGAAGAACCTACGGAACTGGTGTTTGCTGAACCAGATTCTACCAGAAAACAGATAACAACTGACAATCTTGCAAAGTTAACAATGAATGTAACTTCAAAATCCCCTCAGTATAGAGTTGGTTATGCGAATGAGACAAGGTCAAGAAAGGGGAAGACTGGCAAAGGCTCGGGTTCAAAGGGGACAAGAAGATCGAGGCTGGCCAAGAAGAAGCCTCCGCTGGAAGGAGCCTGGCCGGTGAAGCACGCAGCTGTCGTCGAGGGGGACATCGTGCTTGGCGGACTAATGATGGTCAGTCAATTGTCAATCGTTATCTGGTACATGCTTACTGCTTTTTTAACCATGTCTATTGAAATTTTGGTTGCGGTTTGTCTGATGGACAGACCCTGTCTATAAGAATTTGGATGTAATTTTTGACTGGTGGTAAATTGTAGTTGAGGACCCAAAAACAGGATTCATAATATCACTACATTGGTTATGACAAAGTGATATACCTCGTTGCATAGCATAAATTAATAAATACTTATAGGTATATATATTACTTATAGGTACGCGAACAGCTAATCCCCACAACAATGGGCTCCTCTTAATCCTCCCGTCGCGAGCCCCAAAATACTCGTATCAACAAACAATAGACAGGACACAATAATATTACTTCAAACAAAGTCGTAACTGACTAGTGAGTATTATTAAAAAACTAACATACTACTAACGTACTTATTGGTAACAAAATATATTTGCTTTGATTACCGGTACGGTGCAGGGATGAACATGCCTTCGGCTCAAAGGTCGCCGGTTCGATTCCCGCGTAAGATGCGTGTATCTAGATCAGTCTTCTGCTCAGTATTGTTCAAACAAAATGTTGGGCTTTGCCATATTGGACTTATAATGCTACTTAACAATCGCAAACGCCAAGAATCCAAAAAGCGACGTCTTCAGACGACTGCGCTAATGTAGCGCTATTCCAGGCCGACTCTAACAAGGCAACTTATTAACCTTAAAAACACTAGAACATTTAACATAATTCGTAAATTTCTATTTCATTGGTTCATCAAAGCTCGTTGTCTCAGTCATATAAAACCCACGGCTGGGTATAGGCCTCCCCCAAAAGGGTGGGTTTGCCATAATCGCTCCGCTTGGCAGGCGGATTGGCGATCGCAGTATGGCCAAGTTTGTAGGAGACGCTGCTGCCCATTTACTGAATACTGAGTCCCTTAGTCGCCTTTTACGACACCCACGGATGGGAGTGAGAGGGGGTAGTGCTATTCCAAGCCGACACTACACAGCTAGTCACACAAAGTCGCACATCAAATCTCACAATTTTAAATCAAATAATATTTACCTCCAATTGGTTTCTGAATTATATTTCAAGTAGATATTTATTTAATGTATCTCTTAACACTTTGAAGCAAATTTTAATTAAAATGCTTTTGTCGTAGAATTGTAACGTCTACACATCAGTTTTACTTTTACTTTTAATGATAACGTTTGTTCCAAAATTAACAACAATATAGTCTATTCATTTTGTATTATGTTATGTGCATAATACTTCTGTTCTTTATTGGCACTTTAAGGTCTTTTCTAACTTATATCTACATTGTAAACTATATGTAATGTATATACGACTGTTTGTTGGCAGAATAAATGAAAAAAAGAAGAAGTCGGTTAATGAAGCATTTTTTTAAATTAATAGAACCAATGTTTTTGCAAGTTAGTAATTGTTGGCAGCTTTCGCAAGAACGTAAAATAAGCCACTAAGCTTTCAAAGGGATAAAGAAAAACGTTAAAAGCCCAAATCAAAAGAATCTCGCGAGAGAATTGGCAAAAGAAAATATAATGATGTCGGGGCTTATTGTCAATTGAAGTGTACACACTTTGAGTAACACAATACTCAACTTTTTTAATGCACATACCGTAGCGTAAATAAAAATAGATATTATAAAAGTGAGAGGGAGAAAGATTTTTCTTTAGCATTAAAAAATATATATATTTAAAATTATATTAAACTATCGTTTTATAGGTAAGTATTAATAATATTTGTGTTTATAATTATTTTGATGTTGTAAAATATTATAATATAGCTTAAAACTGACATTTATTACTTTAAACTTATACCGTGCTTATAGAACGCAAAATATATGTAAAATATAAAGTTAAATTAACTTCTTAAATTAAATTATGTCAAGCTTAGAAATATGAGTAGATCTAGCTGTAACTTATAACTAAGTTTTCATTGAGAATTAAGAAACAAACATGCGAACTTTCACATTCACAATAATAACAGCATAGATTTATGATTAGTAGGATTGACACGCTCCGGCCGTGTTAAGCACGACCGGTGAGTAGAAAACCCGACTTCAAAAAACTAAAAAGCCAAACAAAAAAACCTTTTGGAGTCGGTACCAGCCAAGACATTCTACTTTGCGATCCAAGAGGTTTATTTTTGGCTTTTTGAAGTCGGTTTTAATTTTTTATAAAAAGTTTTGTATTTCACAATTTTTAAAGGTAGAAGAGGTCACGTGCCTACTAATAACCTTATGTCAACTCTTCATCACCTCTTACAAAATCCTGCTTTTTCCGGTGCACGGACGTTGTTTATTGAGGAGTTCTCCCGATACTTCATCACCAGCTCCACTTCATCACATGCATTGAGTCGAGCATAAATTGCTTATGAACCACATTAAAGTAATCGTATCGCTTCCGTGAAATTCTAAGTATTTAATAGTTCCGATGACCATTTGTGGTCTTCATCATCAGTTCCACTTCACTAAATGGTGCTTTCCGGAAGCATATGCATAAGTTACTACTTATAGAAAACACCGAAATCGCTATAGGAGTGCCTATAATATTTGAAGAGTTCCCTGGATTTCTCCAGGATCCCATCATCAGATCCTGACATAATGATAATGGGACCACACGGGAAGTATACCCTTTCGAACAAAAAAAGAATTACTCAAATCGGTCTAGCCGTCTTTTAGTAACCGAGTAACATACATAAAAAAAATAAAAAGATTACGTCGAATTGAGAACCTCCTCCTTTTTTTTTGAAGTCGGTCAGTTTGGAAAAAATCCATGGGCCCTGGAGGGGAACTACCTTAAATCCTTTGGTAAGCCTAATTTACTGAAAGGAAACATTCCTTTATTTCTTAATAGAAACAAAACTGCATTCAAAGATTTTTGTAATTTTTTCAAAGGAGCCTTGAATAAAAAAAACACAAATAAGCAACTAGATTTTATTTTTATAAATCAAAACAAAGTAAACAAACCAGTTAGAATAGTGAATGAAATGGTTATTGATTTAATTTAGTTAAATGCAAATACCTATAGGAGTGTACGGTTTTTAGAACCGTTTCAGGATAATATGACCTAAATACATAACATTTAAGATTTAGTCCAAAAATTACGTGTAGAACCATGGAATTTTATAATGTGCGCTTGACAGAGGACGATCTACTCATGCACGCAATAAACAATAATCACATGGCATTAGCATGCTAACCAATTGCGTGCATTCAACAAGCCCACATCGTTAGACCGCAGAGTGTAGAGCGCACAACCCGCGGATAGGATACAAACATGGTTAACTTAGCATGGATATAGTTTAAATCTGTATTTATGTTACTAGAATTAACTAATTTGTTGCCTAAATTGCCTAATTATCTCGTGACAGCTACATTCGGCAATGTTTTCTAGTTGCTATAACCACTGGTATTGCGTAAATTTATACTGTGACAGGGTTGAATTTCAGAACCTCGCGTGATGGGAAAGTACCAACCCTAATTACTAGAGATGGCCAATTAAACACAAAGGAATAATTCATTTATAAAAGAAACTAAAACTGAATTCAAAATTTTAAAAAATACACCTATGTTCCTGTATTGTTACACCCAAGACTGGAACTGGCTAAATCCGAGAAGAATATCATCGGTTACCCATTTAGAAATCCTAGCCTAACGATCTACCGTAAACTTATTATTTTTATTTTTTTTATGAATGACGGGGAGACTCTTAAACTTCATCATACCTGATGTTAAGTATTGATATTGATGATTTAAAAAAGGGAATTTATGTGCGTACCTGTCCTACTCCTGTGTCACCTAGTGTGGAGCAGATGTGGCTCTCACTAAAGATTAACTCCCTCCAGGTTGCTATTGGCACTGCCTACAAACCACCGTGGTTAGATCTGAACGTCTTTATTGACGCGGTGTCTCAGTCCATCTGTTCACTCGCTCACCATGACCATTTTGTCCTGTTAGGAGATTTTAATGTAGACATGTTAAAGAGTAATGACAACAGAACTAATATTAAGCATAATTTTCTGAAAACCTTTAACTTAAGTCAAATGGTTAACTCCCCAACTCACTTCACAGAAAATAGTGAGACCTTAATTGACTTGCTGTGTACAGATGCTGGTGTTAGGGGGGTGCAAATTCTGCACATTCCTGAACTGGGGAAACATGCGGCTGTGGCAGCGGAGCTGTGTATTAAGAGAGAGAGAAACCTACTCCTCAGTATATCACTTTTAGGCCTTACAGAGACATAATACTTGAGCTTACCTTGTTATTTTACCTCATTATACTTGTTGAATTATATTGAACAATTACCTTGTCTGGAATCCATGGTTGCTGCTTTTAACTCTATACTTTTACAACTCTTTGACCTTCATGCTCCTCTTAAAACTGTCATTATCAAGGAACAATCTCACCCGTGGATCACTGACACTGTCAAAGAAATGATGCATATTAGGGATGAGGCACATGCCCTATGGAAAAAGTCCAATTCAGATTCACATAAGCGTTACTATAAAAACTTGAAAAGTACCGTTACATTAGCCTTATTTCAAGAAAAAAAATGCTACTTTGAACAGAACATTAATAAAAATATTGATAATCCAAAAGTTTTATGGAAAAATTTAAATAAACATTTTAAAATAAAAAATAGCAAAAATTGTTCTTTACCTGGACTTGATCCAAACACAATTAATGACCATTTTCTTAATGTTCCTGGTTCTCGTTCCACTAACTTATCTGATTTGACTTTCTATGAATATCACAGGCATGGCTCAGCGACCTTTACCCTTTCCCCTATTACTGAGATTTCAGTTGCGGACATTATTCGGGGCCTTCACTCGGATTCAGTTGGTACTGATGGTATCTCTTTACGTATGATTGTCTTGACTTTACCGCATTCTCTTAGTGCTATTACAGCCATAGTAAATATGTCGTTGACTTGCTCTCACTTCCCTGATATCTGGAAGACGGCTTTAGTTAAGCCTATCCCTAAAAAGCCAAGTCCTGAGGGTGTCGGTGATCTGCGGCCCATCAGCATACTTCCTTGCCTTTCCAAGATTGTTGAGAAGGCAGTGAGCATTCAACTTATCAAGTACTTGGAATCTAATTAACTGCTCCCTCAAGCTCAATCTGGTTTCCGCAAAAACAGGAGTACATCTACGGCTCTACTTAGTGTTGTAGATGATATACTTTCTGCACAGGATGGGGGAATGGGTACCCTCCTTGTACTCCTCGATTATTCTCGCGCATTTGATTGCTTGAATATCCCGCTTCTCTTTTCCAAACTCGCTTACTATGGTTTTGATGTCTCTGCGGTACGTTGTTTCCATAATTACTTGCTGAACCGATCGCAAATTGTGGAAGTTAAGGGGGACGATGGAGTGGTTGCTCAGTCTCAGTGTAAGGCTCTTTCCAGTGGTGTCCCTCAGGGCTCAATACTGGGTCCGCTTCTTTTTATTTTATTTACTGCTGATATATGTGAAACAGTAAAACACTGCCAATACCATCTTTATGCGGATGATGTCCAACTGTACCTTAGTTTTCATCCCAAGGACACTTTAACTGCAGTGGAAATGGTCAACGATGATTTGCAGCGGCTGTTGGAATGGTCGATTCGGAACAGTCTCGTGTGAATCCTAGCAAGACAAAATGCATGGTCATTGGATCAGATATGCAGGTTTCCAAAATTGCTGAACATCATCCTCAAATCATCGATGCCGGTCAGCAGGTTGAGATGGTTACTGAAGCGCGAAACTTGGGAGTGATTTTTGAGTCTAACATGCACTTCGAAAAAAATACTCTTGAGGTTGTGCGTAACTGCTTTTACCGACTCAAGGTCCTCTATAGGTATCGCCCTTTTCTCTCAGAGGATCTCAGAATCAGACTGTGCGAGTCTTTGGTTTTGTCTAAGCTCAATTACGCGGACACGGTGTTTGGCCCATGTTTACTCTCTAGAACCAAAAAAGTTATTCAGCGCATACAAAATGCATGTGCACGTTTTTGTTTTGCTATCCCTCCGAGAGCTCATGTTACACCTTTCCTTGACAATTCAAATCTACTTAAAATGGAGTCGCGTAGAAAACTGCATTTTGCTACTTTACTCTTCGACATAATCCATTGCAAGCTCCCTGAGTATTTGTACAGTAAACTGAAGTGTGTTTTGTGTTTGTTTTTGTGACACAAGTTTTGTTCTGCAATTGTTCCGCGAACGGTCCCACACTGTTCTTTATTATGTACATGTTGTATTTGTGTCTCTTTACAATTATAAACTATAAAAGTCTGTTTTTTAAAAAGTCTGTTAAAGTGTCTGTAAAAGTCTGTTTAGTGTGTAAAAGTCTGTTTTTTCACTAAGCACATGCTTGCCACGTAATTATAAACTATTTAAATATGGCGATTGATGACGTTGATTTTGATGACGTGCATGACCATGACATGTGTGTCTGTCATGTCGTGCTTTATTTTACTCCTTTTAATGTATATGTTAGCTATGTAGGGCTAACGTTTTTAAACGTACAGCCACATTGAAATAAGTTTAAATGTTTTGTATTTGTGATCTGTCTGTAATGTTTTTAATTTGTATCTGTTAGTCTCGTTCTTGATGTCACCCATGTGTCCAGCAGAATACCAGTGCAGCAAGCTCTGCTTGCTGCTTACACTGAGCTGGACACAGTTTTGGCATCACGCGACGATGGTTTGAGTAAATTGTAATTTTGTAATGTTGTTTTGTGTAGTCGTTGTGTGATGCTAAAATAAATGTATTTTTCTTTCTTTCTATATGGCTGAAGATGGAAGCGAGCCTCTCCCGGAATCCTCAGCCACTGAGGAACTGGCTATCTTATCTCGAACTGCAGGTACTCAACAATGCTGAAAACATTGTTGTTATAGCGTCAGGCTTAGATAAGATGGTAGTAGCTAGCCTACATCACCACCAAACAAATCGAATACAATATGTACCCGCTGTGAATCTAACCCGGGACCCCTGGGTCTGAAGTCGGTGGTTTTACCACTAGACCACAGAGGTGGTGACACTTATGAGAAATGAAAATGGCTTACCTTCAACATATTATTTTGATCCCTCGCCACTGCAACCCATACTTTAATGGCATCAGTCGATAGGGCCAGTTATGCAGATCAAATGTCTCCAACAAATATAATAAAATAAATGAAATCGAAGTAGGGACCAAATATCCCACCCTGTATATCCCCGAGTCTCTGTGATGCGGTACAACATTCATTCAACAATCAGATGGTATTATCCAATGTGACAAGACAAAGCTGATTGCAATGGGCTCGTCAAAACATCCCGCAAATTGGAAATCGGAGTTTGGGAAGCGGTGAAAGGAATTGGTTCGGAAAACATTCATTTGTGTCAATGTTTGGTTTTGAGAAACCCTCAAATTCATTCCACATTCCTATTCCTTGATTACGCGGTTGATGAGATTGATGAACGCGGCAATCATTATTACTCAAAAAAATTAAAGCACGGTTTAATGTTTGCTGCATGTCGTTTTCTAAATATTTTGTTTATTTATTTATTTATTTGGACAACCAACAAGATCATACACCTTAAATGCTAGGAGTTACAGCCAGTGGTTACAAGAATTGGTGCTGTCTTTATTAAAGGTTTCATTGCACATTCTATAGGAAAATATAAGTGGTCGATGTTTTGACTATCTTTCATTGCATTAGTATATTTTGTTGTTGTTGACTTGAATTTTACCCCGAACCCCGCAACACCTCCTTTATTTTATTTTTGTTTCTAATGTATGACTGTCTTAAACACTCAGTAATTTGAAAAGTCTTGAAACCAGTTTATATTATGCCCTAGTCTTCGTCTTTGCCTTCTTTGTATTGACTATTCGCTCATGCAAGGTTTTATCATCACAGCAATATAAAAGGAATTCTTAATTCATAAAATAAACAACATACTCGTATTAACTTTGATAGCATGACGATCTATAGAGTTAGGGATATGTTAATACAACAATACAGCGTTTGTGTTTTGTTTGTATTATGTACCGGTTACACGCAACGTCTTACCTGAAAGCATGCCTGCACAAACCGGTTTGCGCAAGTTAGGCGGAGCGTGTAGCCGGCAAGACGTTATCCCGTGCAGTCTTGAAAGCGCGGCTTATGTAATCATTGAAACGCTAAAGATTTGCACAGCGTAAACTGGGACTGCACGGTTTTGCCTGCACGTGTGGCCGGTCGTTCAGCCCGCGCTTCATTCCGCGCCTCAGTCCTCAGTCAAAATTGTATTCGATGACAACTGTAGTAAATGTATGGAAATGAGCGATGTAAGAGGTTATTCAAATGTGGTTTTAACTCATTTCATAGAGGTCTCTCTCTCTAAACACTGAGGACTGCGCAGTCGGGCTATTCATGCTTGCCTGCACGTGTGGCCGGTCGCTCGGTGTTCCGTCATGACTGCGCAGTCATGAAAGAGCGTGTAGCCGGTGCATTACAGAGCCCTTTAGCCATAGTTTGAAATTTCATAACAGTATCGCTGTTGGTTGATAGCACAGACATATATCGAGATAGACGGTAAAAGTGTACCTACCTAGCTCGTCAATAAAATTTCCACATCTCTAAATCTCGCTCGTGACGTCATCGTAGGTCCGAAAATGTGACAGGCTAGGTTTTCATACAGTTTGAAGCACTCTTTTCGTCTATCACGATATAGCGCTGTGGTTGATAGACCACTTAATTACCATACAATTACACATAACTTCAATAAGATCGAAGCCATATTAATTTAATCTATTCGGAAGATTTTAGTTTGAATATTGTCGACCCCGACTCCGTTTGAAAGTTTAGGAGTTAAATCCTACAAGTACTTACTCAACATTTACTCGTCAAGTCTCAAACGTTGTGCGAAACACAAACGCTGTAGCGAATGCACTTTAAATAACTCGAAGCACCGCAGCTTCTACTTTACGAAGTAACTTCAATACGTCGCTTTAGGTCGCTTCCACTAAAGCGGCTGCAAGTCGAAAACTCGAGACTATTTTAGTATTAAAGGGGAAAAATTGCCTACATCGCTCAATTTTACTCGTTCGCTTTTGACATAATGTTTATTTGCTACAAAATTGATAAATCACTAAACTTCACACTTTGTTTCAATATTAAAATATTATCTTCAAAACTATATTTTATTTATTTAAATTGTTATTACAGACAATTAATATGGTCCATAGAAATGTTAGTAGGTATCTTAATCTATGTTATTGGCATAGGGATTAATAGTTCCACCCAACATTTAAACACATCAACACTTTCTAGAGATATTATATTACATTCTTCATTTGTGTGGGGGAAAAACACTCCTGGTCTTTAGTAATAAAAAAAATTGTAAAACAACAGAATGCATGGTCATTTGAATATAACTTTCGCAAAACTTAGTTTTTCTTATAAACAAATTATTTTGAAAATTAAAGGCTTTTCTACATTTTTTTTTAATTTTAATTGAATATTTGTTTTGTTTTTTATCATGCCACGTCGACATTTAACCAGTTAAGAACAAATTAGAGCTGCAGGCATGTTGAAAGCTGGCGCTATCCAACGCATGGTTGTTGACTTGAATTGTCCCTTCAAATCGCGAAAAACTGCGATAACTACTTATCACGCGTATGTAGGCTCCATATTGCGATACGGCTTGTTGATATGGGAAAATAGTCGACACGCCAATAGAGCTAAAAACTATGATTTTTGAAATTTTGCATTTTTCAATGCTTATGATTTTTAAATAGAAAAGTATTGGAAAAAACAACTCGGCCACAAGTGAATTCTCAGATGGGACTCGAACCCACGACCTTTGGAAATCCGGTCCAATGCTCTAACCACCTGAGCTACCGAGACTTAAGTCTCGGTAGCTCAGTGGTTAGAGCATTGGAGCTAAAATTGTTCAAAAAAGATGCATAAGAGCAATATGCGGAGTACCTCCACGAACATCATGTCGTCCTTTATTTCCAAGACTTCAGTTATTAACGTTGACATCGCTTTACATCTTTGAAATATGTTTAATTGTTAAGCAAAATATGTTACTGTTCAAAAGAGCATGTGACATTTGTCCTAGAAATACTATAGAAAGCTAACAGATTGGTACCGCGAGAAATACCAAAGACAGAGCAATTTAGTAAAAGCTGCTTATTTATGTGTGTAAAAATATACAATAATATACCGAACAATATAAGGGAACCGAACATGAGTTTCAACGAACGAGAGAGAACGATTCAAAACACAACTACGAAATTGGCTTCTAACTTATTCATTCTATGACATTCAGGATTTTTTAAATAATAAGCACTCAAATTATTATTAATGTTAAATTTACTTTTTTATCAATTATTGACATTGTAATAAATATTAAACAAGAAAATATACTAGAAAAAAGCAACTAGTCTCATGTCGCCCTGAGGGGATTCGAACCCGCATCCTTGGGAGTCCGGCCCAATGCACTAACCAATTATGCTACAGAGACCTATGAGGACACGTCGAATTTTTCTAGTATATTCACCGTTCTACGGTGTTGGCCACCGTCGCTTCGTCAATGGTAACTTACAGAAAACTTTTCATATCATTATTTAAAGCTGATAAACTGGCCATTATCTATGTGGTTATATTTTTGTTCTAGGTACTAAAGTTTTTGTGCAAATCGGCTATGATTGCCCGTCCAGACTTAGTGGTGAATTGTGCAACTGCTCGTAGATAGTTTTATTTTTTTTTAATTATTTTTTTTTACAACAATCAGTATTATTTCTGATTAAATAGAAGAAATAACTATTGTTCTTAACAAAAAACAGTAAAAACAATATGGTTATCGCTCAATATTTTTCACAATTTCATGTTATTCGACTGAAACCGGAAAAATACGCTCAACCTTATCTTTAGTCTCCTATAAAATAATTATACATTTAACTTTCCTCGAAAAAACTATCGTTATTTTATTCCCTATTTTATCGTCTGCACAAAACTGTAAAATAAATTATGATAGGCCACTTGGATTGATTGTAAATCGACTTTTAATGAGGGCGACCGCGCCGAGTGAAATGTGTCAAATTTCAAAAGCAAAGTTCGCGAACTTTTGCAAATCTAAAGCAAGCGAGAGGATATGTGTTTACAATAATAAAGATTCTTAAGAATTACATTGGCTTTATTTTCCAAAACTATGATTTTATCAAACATGTTTCAGCAGCTTTTCTTTAAAAGAATTGTAACTATCACTAAATATGTCAATGCCAGATACTCTTGTGTTCACATTATTGTAAGCGGAGCATATCCTAGATATAGGCTGGTGTCGACCAAGATTAGTTTCAGCGGCTCAAGTGTATTTAAAAAAAAAAACCAAAATACACCAAGGTGTTGTGATATATTTTTATTTTTTTATTTATTTAGGTACCAAACAGTCTTACAGAATAAGTAACAAACTAACAATATACACAAACAGACCTACAGTACCATTATTTAAAACACCCAATATTTTGTTTCAGAGAACACGTAAGAAACATTACATTGTAAAAAGAAGAAACTTATCTTAAATAATGATATTCAAGTTACAATAACTTCCAGTATGTATATAAAGAAATTCAAAAACAGTTTCGTGTGTGAGTACCGACTAAACACTTAACTTAATTTATAATTTTCTGCAGCAATAATATATCTTAACAAATAGAATCATTTGAATAAAATTTAAGTTGATAGCACCTCGCGAACTAGTCTTTTATATTTATTAAGTTAATCGAAAATATGTCAATGTTTTTTTTATAAAATTGAAGTAAGCGCCTTTGTGTAATTTGTATTATTTTTTGTGTAATTTGTGTGATATGGGGGATTGTAAAAAATATATGAAATAATAGGGGTTAAAGTATGAAATTGCCGATTTTTTTCTTAAACTTCTGGAGAACCTCACTACTTCTGTGATTAAAAGGTACATCTATTGCTTGATTTTATATTAAATTAAGATCATAATGATCAAGAATAAATAATCTCATGTAAGATACAAAATGCCTCAAAAGGTTCTCCTTTTTTTGTAAGCAAAATTTACACTTTATTTAATATAATATTTAAATTATTGATAATTTTTAAAATAAAAATATAGCAAAAAATTGTGGCACTTGCGGTAGTAACTATAACAAAAATTGTTAGTATGGAAAACGACCTTTCCCTGAAAATGTATTTACAAATCGGCAATTTCATAGTTAAATAATTCATAGTTTAATAAAGACCTAAATATTACCACACCTATGTCGTAGATAATTTTAAGGAACATTGATTAATACTTTTTCTAGCAAATTGTTACATTAGGAAAATAAGGTATGAATATGCGCGGCGATCGTATAGTGTTTTCAATTTGAGAAAATGAAGTCTTTGCTGATAAAGATGGCGGTGAGATATGCCAGTAGATTAGAAGGCCAAATTCCTTGTGAAGACTCTATTCTTTGTGACTGTGCACTATAAACATGGGTTCCAGGCGACACTAGCATATTCCAACCTGCTGCGAACCAAAGCACTGTACAGCGTTAGTTTATTCAAGTTTTTTGAATCCTTGAGTATTTCGCTTTATAAAGCCTAGAAGTTGAGCGGCTTTTTTTACAGTAGCATCAACATGAGCAGTTAACTTCAATTTTGTGTCTAAAATAACACAAAGGTCTCAAATATTATCAACTTTCGCTAAAGGTAAATTGTCCAAGCAGTACTGCGTAGCAAGAGGATTACGTTTCTTTGGGAAACTGAAGTGAAAGCATTTATCTGCATTCAGTGACATGCCATTCTGCTACTATTACATCATACATCGCTATCAACTTCGCAAAAAATTCCTATCTAAATCTTCAGGAACAAGAACTGCAATCATGCACTCTATATCACGAAGATAATTTGCAGTTTACAACAACCGATATACAAAATAAACAATCAAGACGCACCATGTTCAATAATTTGTAAGAAGAATAATATGAAAGAATAAGTGTTTAAACAGCAAAGGTCATTGTTTTGTACCATTAATGAAATCACGTGCACTGATAAATGGGTGAAACTTCGCAAGAGTAACATATGGTTACGTGCTGCTACAAACACCTGTTACGGATTATATGCAGTGATCAAGATACATCGGCTGCGATAACGGGAACTGGACTTATTGCAATACAAGAGGAACGTGCAATGTAGAAAGAAGACGCGACTATTTACTCGTTCAACCATTACGGAAGCGATTATAACTTGATGACGTATCGACTTTTGACTCATCGATTAATAAAATAATTAATATCACATGGCACAATACACAGCTGAAAATAGATTTAAAAAAGTTGAATAGTTCAGAAGATTATTCTAAAATTCAATTGTTTGACTGAGCAAAAACTGATGAACTGAATAACAAGAATCACTGCGTCAGAATCTGATGCTTTATCGCTTCACGATGTCTTCCACTACTCGTTTTCTTGTGTCGTCGTGGGAGGAGCCGCTGTCTCTATGATATTATATTTTGTTATCAAAACGCGAAACCTAAGAAATGCGGATACAGCGTCCGTGCAGCGAGAGGTCACCGCCGATCAGCCGCAAGAGATTGAACTGCAAGAACTGAACGCTGCGCCAGCACAGCAACCTCTCACTTCGAAAAAAATATTTGATTTTAATTAACTGTGTACCCTTTTACTTATTTGTGTTTTTACACTAGTTATACTATACAATTTTATATTTTTATAACTTTAATTTTAAACAACTTTTGTTATAATGACTTATTTACTTCTTTTTGTATAGATATAGATTTTTTATGTTTTCCCCTCGGGAGCATGTACTATCACGTACAAATAACCACGCGAATCAGCTGACTACGCGACCTACTTTGGCGCGTACAACAATTTTATAATATTTTATTTTATAATTAGTTCTAAGTACAACTCCAAACTGTATACTTGTTCTCATAATAAATCAACTTAACTTTAACTTCAGTGTTTCAACCTAAATACTACTTACTTCTACTACTTTCTACTCTACACTCTTCAAGGCCCATACAGGAAGTGTCATTTCGGTGGCTAATTTTGGTTCTCACAAATATTTATGCCAAAGTCACACGCCAAGAAGAAGAAGTGAACTGATGTGGTCGGTTTGCAGGTGCACAGCCGGTCGGAGGTGGCGACGTGCGGGCCGGTGATGGCGCAGGGCGGCGTGCAGGCGCTCGAGGCGATGCTGTTCGCGCTGGACGCGGCCGCCGCGCGCCGCCTGCCGCCGCCCGGCGTCACCCTCGGCGCGCACGTGCTCGACGACTGCGACAACGACACATATGGACTAGAGATGGCGCTAGACTTCATCAAAGGTACGATTGTCCACTTGACCGGATGCCACCACCATCCGACACCTTTACTAGGATTGCCGACCCAACTAGCGTTGTCGACTCGGCCGCCGCGCGCCAGTTGCTGCCGCCCGGCATCTCGCTCGGCGCGCACGTGCTTGACGACTACGACAACGACACGGCTCGAGATGGCGCTCGACTTCATCAAAGGTACATCATCTGACACCTTGTCTAGGATTGCCAACCGTAATCTCACAGACGACCCGGTCCATCCGACACCCTCAAACTGGTTGAGCGTTAGACGCAGCCGCGGGCCGCGCGCCGTGCCTAACATTATTCGAATTAGTTTACCACATTTTCTCACAGTAAAAAAATCTTCTGTTTTTCACTTTAAAGGGTGGCGACGCGTGACTGCCATAGTACTACTAAGCTAATCTCTTTTTTATGTTCTGTGGTTCAACCCGTCGTGTTCGGTTACACGCCCCCTTTAACACGTTTGACTCACCTGACAAAAGCACTCTACTCTAGAAAACGTAAACTGAGATGACAAGTAGCTAGCTTAAGTAATGTGAATAACTTTCAATGAGACACGTCTCTCTTAGATCTTATTTCTTACATTACGTTTGCGTTGGAGTGTGGTCCCACTTAGCATTTGCACTTGTAATCTTGATGTATGTTTTGTTAAATCCGTTTGACATTTTGCATTACATTGCTTTTTACTAAAATACACAAAACCACTTGCCTCTAACTACTCTCAGATAGACTAAAAAGCACTCGGTGATTTGAACACGCAATTATTGCTTACCTGACCCTCTGACATACCCAGTCGTTGGAAGACTGCGAATTTTTCTACTACTTTTACTATTTTGTTAAAAACCAGCATTATTTTGAGTTGTTTTTTTTTTGTATTCATTTTATTAGTTAGTTGGTTGGTGGTTGGTAGGACTTGATTTAAGCCCGCCTGGCTAGCTCCACCCTGATAAGTTCTCCTTATTCGACGTCTTGGTGTGTCGACTCAGGCTTTTATGTAATATGTGAGGACCACAACTAAGCCACCGATACAGCACTAATTATAAGCACGTTGTATGTGGATGACTTTTTTTATCGCAAGACTACATTGTATGTGGATAACTTATTTATTCCAATGCACTCGCTAATGTTGCAGGTTCGATCAGCAACATCGACGACGCGGAGTACGCGTGCAACGCGACGGCGCTCCGCAAGGTGATCTCGGGCGTGGTGGGCGCCGCCTCCAGCGTCACCTCCGTGCAAGTCGCCAACCTGCTGCGCCTCTTTAGGATCCCGCAGGTTACTTTGAGCCACAACAACGACTTTTAGGAGTCTTATCCAAAAACTTAACTCGGTGATCGGATGAACTTTCGTTTAATGTCGTGACTTTATCAAGGTCCGATATAATGTCTTATTACGTAGTAGTCCCTCTGGGTCGTACAACCTCGAGCCGTATTATCATCAGCATAAGCCATGTTTTAATGTCCCTACTACTGAGAGGCACAGACCCTCCTTATAGATGGACATGGAGGATGGCCCATGAACCACTTGATGCGGCTTGGTATTTATTGTTTTGTTTCAGTTACACATAAAAAAGTTAGATTGCTATTTGCTTGCGTTCTCAAACAGTTACTTCTGTAGTATCTGATCGAAGTTCGAAACTTTTTGTAGTAATTACATTCTATCAATGAATGTTCACAGCCTTTTCCGAATTAAAGTACATTGTATATTTTTATAGGTTTCCTTCTTCTCAACATCGCCGGAACTATCGAACAAAGCCCGATTCGAATACTTTACGCGAACTATCCCTTCGGATCTGCATCAAGTGCGTGCCATGGTTGAGATCGTGAAGAAGCTCGGCTGGCGATACGTGTCCATCATCTATGAAGAATCCAACTACGGCATTAAGGTTTGCTATGTGCTTATAAATTCATGAAGCAACGCACTTAGCTGGCATTCTAACATAACGTCTTAATGATAATTTTTAGGCATTTGAGGAGCTGGAAACTTTACTCGCACGAAACAATATTTGCATAGCAGTGAAAGAGAGACTTGTGAAAGATTCGGGGGAAGCTGACGAGGAAGCATACAATGCCATTGTCACCCGATTGCTCTCCAGGCCAAGGGCTCGAGGTAAAATTATATCTCGTTTTCTATATATATATATATATATATTCTTTATCTATACTAATATTATAAAGAGGAAAGATTTGATTGTTTGTTTGTTTGCATTGAATAGGCTCCGAAACTCTTGAACGGATTTGGATGACATTTGGTACTCAGATAGTAGATAGCCTGGCTATGAACATTGGATACTTTTATCCTGATATTCCCACGGGATCGGGAACCACACATATGAAACGCGAGCGGTCGCTACCTAATAAAACACAGAATTAGTTATTTTAAGAAATATTATAGTTATTGCGATCAAAAGTTTAGTCGAGAAACTATCGAGAGTAAAGTAGCAGTGCATTACACCTTTTTGTCCCATGCGAGGGTGTGAGGTTAGTGGTGTGTATAAGTCGAATAAGGGAGCAAAGCTATAAGAATACAAGCTGCTGTGACTTCTGATACGTACTTGACTGTTATCTCCAATAATTCATAATGCAAAGTGGCGATTATAATTTCGTTGAGGCTTTTACCCTGCATTAAGCTTATGGTATGGTATGAATAGGTATAAGAATCTTAGGCAGCACAGTGATGATGTGGTTTTGGCAGGTGTGATAGTGTTCGGGTCGGACCAGGAGGTGGCGGGCGTGATGGCGGCGGTGGGGCGGCTGCGCGCGACGGACGCCTTCGGCTGGGTCGGCTCGGACGGCTGGAGCGCGCGCGCGCTCGTGTCCGATAACAACGAGCCCGCCGTCGAGGGCACCATCAGCGTGCAGCCCCAGGCCAACCCTGTGCGCGGCTTCCAGGAGTACTTCTTCAACCTCACCGTCGAGAACAACCCGAGGAACCCCTGGTTTGTCGGTAAACCTCTCCGCACCGAGTGCACCTCCGCTATAAGCACCTAGTTGTTGCTGTTCGTGAAGGACCTCTCCGCTAGCCAATATTCTTGAATAGATTTAGATCAGTGTGGATCAGGAGTATATCCCAATACTCCCAGTACGGCCAGTACGCGCTGACATTAACTATAACTTTATCGAAAACTATCGGATGCACTGTTCATGTCGTTAAAGCAGTCTCTGGATGTGGTCGATTTTGATAACGAATATAGTTTGCCAAACCAAACTCGTACCAGAAGTATTATAGTTTTAATGCTCAATGCAAAATCTTAATCTGAATACAAAAACTTAAATCACAATCTCAATAGTCACTTGATATGGAATTCATAATACCATCTAGCGGATATTTGCAGCGCGAGAGATCCTTATTAAAATCCAATTCAAGCAATCACTGTTTGTGTGCAGAATTTTGGGAAGATCATTTTCGCTGTCGGTACCCGGGCAGCCCACGAACTCCCTACAACGTGCAATACACGCGGGCTTGTACTGGAAAGGAGAAGCTGTCTGCCGAAAACACCGAGTTTGAGGGGCAGTTGCAGTTTGTAGCTGACGCTGTCTTTGCCTTCGTTTATGCCATCAGGCAAGTAATTAATTATTTTTTTATAAAAAAAAATACTAGAAAACATCGGCCTGTCTCACAAATTGCCCAGACGAGATCTTTGGGAACTTGATCACCAAAAGCAATTTCTTCAGAAAGAAGTGAAGTATTTGAATGTAACGACTGATTCTAAATATTGTTTATTTTTTTACAGGGATATGCACAACGACCTCTGTGGTGGCAAACCAGGTCTATGCGAAGCGATGCGACCAGCTAGCGGTGCCACATTACTCCGATACTTGCGACAAGTACGATTCACAGGTAGTCCTGGAATTAACCTCTTTACAACTCCTGTTTGTTTATGCGACTAAGTACAGAAACTTTTTTGCAGGCCTGACCGGTGACGAGTTTCACTTCGACAGCAACGGCGACGGCCCGGCGCGGTACAACATACTGCATTTCAAACAAGTGCCTCGTGGAGTGTATCGGTGGCTGAAAGTTGGGGAATACCTCGACGGGGAGCTCGAACTGGATATGGACGGTAGCTACATAATACAGAATCTTCATCAGAGATCACTTCTTTTTACTTGCTACCGTTTATTTGTCTTGCTTCTTCTTATCTTATCGCATTTCGGTTAATTCCTCTATCAATTATTATAAGTAATGGATCATCTGACATAGCTTAGCCATTCCACCCTCTATTTCTCCTCATACTCGATGTCCCAAAGAGGCTCTCTGTGACCCTCATTCCGGCCGTTGAGGGCCGTGATGAGACCAAATCACCCTCTCATTTTTTTCATCGTTTAATTGAACTCTGATCAGTATGTGAGGCTATGATTGATGTTAATAAGATTAGACTGCTAGTGGGCTAATTCACCTCCTTTTCTCTCATAAGAAATCCAGTTCAAATGGGACGAGCGTCGGCCGCCGGAGTCAGTGTGCAGCGCGGAGTGCGAGCTGGGGCAGGCCAAGCAGTACGTCGAGGGCGAGAGCTGCTGCTGGCACTGCTTCAATTGCACGCAGTACGAGGTGAATGTTTATCTGTAGTCATTTTAGAGCCCTTTATGACCTTTTATTTTTAGAAAGTTTTCTGAAATGCTATAATACCTACCATTCCATTATCTTTGTGTATATTGAGTGAGTAAAAGAAATGGAGTATATGGAGTGTCGCACGTATGGCAGTGAAACGTGGACAATGACGCAACGCGATCAGGAAAGACTGGAAGCCTTCGAGATGTGGTGTTGGCGTAGGATGAAGAGAATTAGCTGGACGGAGAAAAAGAGCAATGATGAGGTGTTGGAAATGGTGGGAGAGAGGAGAACGTTACTTAAGACGCTTGAAATTAGACGAGGAAAAATGTTCGGACATCTGATACGATACGACAATTTTATCATTTCAATTCAATTCAATTCAATCTTTTTATTGCTTTCCATAAGTAGGTATAGGTGTTACAAAATGTGTTAGGATCCATAGAAATAATAACCACCTAAGTCTGACGCCATAACAACAAGCAAGTTCCTTAGTGATTGAGGATTCCGGGAGAGGTTCGCTTCCATCTTCAGCCATATCAATACTTAACATCAGGTATGATGAAGTCTAAGATCCCCGTTGTCCATAAAAAGAAAAAAAACTTCTGAATATGGACCTTATTGATGTTTTAAGTATTTTGAATGAACAGTATGATTGTTTTGATCGCGGTTGTATTGTCCAGATCCGGTCACCGGTGTCGGAGACGGCGTGCGTGGAGTGCCCGCTGGGCACGCTGCCGGACGCGGCGCGCGTGACCTGCGCGCCCGTGCCCGAGCTGTACCTGCGCCCGCACCAGCCCGCCGCCATCGGCGCCATGGCCTTCTCCGCACTGGGCGCGCTGCTCACCACGTGCGTACATAATGTGTATAACACAGACATCTTCTCCGCTCCACTTCGCCTCAATGGAGTGCACTACATGAACTATGTTAACATGCCTGGTTATCATTATTCCTGTAGCATCCAGTCCAGTAACAATTCAACCTAGTGACTGGATGATATTCTTTGAAAGACTGGAATAATATAATGATATAATCCAGTCCAATACTGAAATATATTGTTTGGATAACTGGACTGGAATACCTTAAGATAAATTAATAGAAAAATTTTGGAAAAAATCAATTCGGCCACGAGTAAATTTTCAGATGGGACTTCAACCCACGACCTTTGGGGATTAGGCTCTAACCACTGAGCTACCTGATTTATTCCATAATTGAACTGGAATAATTTGGACTGGCTAGGGCATACTGCATAGTTCCGTGTGTGATAGGCTGGTGGCGGGCGTGTGGGCGGCGCGCGGCGGCACGCCGGTGGTGCGCGCGAGCGGTCGCGAGCTGTCGCTGGTGCTGCTCGCCGGCATCCTCATGTGCTACCTCGTCACCTTCGCGCTCGTGCTGCGACCCACAGACCTGCTCTGCTCAGTGCAGAGGTACCACTACAATTACACATGAACTCACATTAACTCTTGCTTCATTAGATTGGGATCTTTTAAGCCCTGTCAGAATCCTCATCATTTGTCGATCTTAAGTTGATGAGATCGTTGGGGGTAAGTCTTCCCCACATTAAAGATGTTTGCCATCACGAACAGCAGGCAGCTTGCCGATCACATAACCCAAATTTCTATCAACACTACTTCTGAGCACTGCTATTTTATTTTGTTTTGCACCTACAGATATTGCCATTTTAAAACGATAATAGAACCGAACCGAATCGGCATTTTAATCTGACGCATTTTAACAGTAGAACAGCGGTGAAAAGATCCCATGTAAGAATTGTATTGGAATAATGTGTATTAATACTACCTACACTACTGAGTACCTTACAGCGTGATAAAGGATTTTTTTTAATGCTTACCAAAGCTTATTAAATTATATCTTTATTGACATCATACGCAACTTTGTGCACAGGTTCGGCACGGGGTTCTGCTTCACGGTGGTGTACGCTGCGCTGCTGACGAAGACCAACCGCATCGCGCGCATCTTCGCCGCCAGCAAGCACTCCGCGCGCCGCCCCTCGCTCATCTCGCCCAAGTCGCAGCTCGTCATCTGCGCCATCCTGGTCTCAATACAGGTAGCCAATGAAATTTCTCAATTATTTGACGCATTCTTCAAGCTTGTTTATGAAGGCAGAAATAACTGAATTTGCTATTCTTATCTGATAGCTCTTTATGAGATAACTCATGTGAGGATGTTGTGGGGACAAGTCCTGCCTGAGAATAACTTATGAGAAGAGTTGATTTTTCATAGTTTTTTTTTTTATCAAAATGTAGATATTTTTGTAACCAAATTAATTAAGATTGCTAGGCTTAGCTAGGTTTTAGCCTATTCTCGCCCTGCGACATCTCAAAATTGACATATTTCTAGCCATATGACTCTATTAGATAATTGAAAGTGAATTATCTACTAGTTACTATTATAATGTTTTAGTTTCAAAGATCTTTGACATTCCTATGATGTCGAAGATTCTTTTCAGTGAATTTTGAATACAGATTGGGGCTACAGAAAATTACGAATTCGAGATGACGCAGCGCGAGAATTGCCGCTCTGAGTATTGTGTGATGCGCAGGTGGTGATCGTGGTGGTGTGGCAGGTGGTGTCGCCGGCGCGCGCCATCCACCACCACCCCGCGCGCGAGGATAACATGCTCGTATGCGACTCCTACGTCGACGCCTCCTACACCATCGCCTTCTTCTACCCCGTCGTGCTCATTGTCGTCTGCACCGTCTACGCCGTGCTCACGAGAAAAATACCTGAGGCCTTCAACGAGAGCAAACACATCGGTATGCATATCTCACTAGCCTTTCTTTACGTTCGATTGTGGCTTGAATACGATACACTACCCGCGCGCGAGGACAACATGCTTGTGTGCGACTCTTACCTCGACGCCTCCTACACCATTACCTTGCCGTCTTCTACCTCATCGTGGTCACAGTCACAGGCCTTCAGTTTGAGTCTCTTCCAACTGACTCCGACTTTCCAGAGTGTATCCTTACCGATAACCGAAAATCTGCAGCTTTTTGGCCTAAACTGTACCGCCTAGCCTTTTATAGGATACACTTTGGAGCGTGTGCGAGAGAAATTCACGACCTTGTTTCTCCACCTCCTTTCCACCATCGGGGTACCATACGCAGGTTAGCTTATCACCCGTACGTCGTTGATATTCCAGCGATCCGAACCTTGCGGTTTGCTGACACATTTCTAATACGAATCGATAAAGAATGGATTTTTTTTGGGTTTTTTTCACATCACTTTCGATTGTTAGGTCTGTTAGGTATGAAAGTTTTTTGTATGGCGTTTATGAAAAACAAAATGAAGGTGGCATTAGCGCGACCGAGTAAAATATATTTACAGATTGAACTGTAACGTAATACTTAGTAGGCGTGTTTTGTAATTTTGACAATTTAAGTGGACACCCTAGATTCCCATAAGATGTAAGTTCGTTGGTTGCTACATCAAAAGCCTCTCTGTAACAAAGCAACTATGTATTTTCACCATAATTGCCCAGTGCTCGGATTTGAATTGTGTATCATACATGAATGCTTTGGATATGTAAAGTGCTCAACTAATTATTTCTGGTTGATGACTATAATTTTGCACGCTGCAGGTTTCACGATGTACACGACGTGCGTGATCTGGCTGGCGTTCGTGCCGCTGTACTTCGGCACGGCGAGCCACGTGCCGCTGCGCGTCACCAGCATGGCCGTCACCATCTCGCTCAGCGCCAGCGTCACGCTCGTCTGCCTCTTCTCTCCTAAGGTTATTCTGCGTTATATTGTTTCCCATCACTTTCGTTAGTTCTTAAGGTTTTGTCCATATGCAGGCCACCAACTGGCATTATGGAAAAGCGAGACATTTTAGCGTAGGCGGTGGTAGGTAGTATAACCCGCCAAAGTAAATATGTGCACTGGTAATTAGCTGTATGCAGCAGGTAGGTAGTCGGCGTAATAAGTCCAATAGTATAAACGGGTTCACAGTTTTTATTAAGCACAAGCACAGAATCAGAAAGAAGGAGACCACAGCAGAGATAGTCACAAACACAGGAAAGATAGAACGAGCAAAACAAAAACTAGACATAGACTAGATGTAAGCACTTTAACAAAAGCGACGACCGGAGCAAAGACAATCGTGCGTCCGGCGTCGAGAATAAATTCTGACTGGCGCGGCCGGTGTGGCGCGGCGACGCGCAGGCTGCGTGTGCGCATGCGCAGGCCGAGTTTTAGAGGAACAATAGCCGGCTATTCAACTACGCGGATCCACTGTCGCACGGCCGGCTGATACACAAAGTGAATGTCGGATGATGAGTGAGCTTGTGTAGAATAAATTAAATTATAAATGTATTGTTCTTGTGATAAATGGTGTAAATATATAATATGTAAATAATATTTTTTATACATATTATATTATTTAAGATTTGTATTAAATAGAAATATTTGTAAATATGTATGATATAACATTTTGTGTATATTATTTTGTAGTAGATTATATAATATGTATTATGTGGGTGGATCCCTTTAACATAGCTTATGATAGAACATGCCTATCCAAAAAGTGTCTATGCATTCTAGTTTTGGAAAGGCGAAGGTTGATACGTTTGAAGATTATCAGCTTTTTTCCCCCCAACACAAAAAATACTCTTAAAAAGTTTAAAATAATATTTATTCACCCTAATTTATAAATCCTTTACGTTTATATTTTTGAAGTGAAAACTTCTTTAGCGGCGTTGAGCACTTTTTCTGTAATGGGTATAAAATCTTAAACTCGCGTCAGGACACGTGACCTGATCGAAAAAGCGTAGGACGGATGGAGAATGTTGAGGTGACAGGTTGACTATGGTCTCGGTTGCTTAGCGACAGACTGTTGATAATGTCTTTTACTTGTCTCTTGTTTTATTGTCAATATATATTTTTCGATTCTCTATAATAACTAATGTTTTCTTATATCTTATTACCTAACTTAACGTTCACTTTAATATGGTTTGTCATGTTTGTGTACGATAGCGCAATAAATGAATATTGTATTCTACCACATAAATGATAGTACTTTTATACTGATAAAGCAATTGGTGCAAAATTATTCCCTAACCATTCCAAAATATCAAACATGCTCAACGTTAATAATCAAGTTTTCACTTCTGCCGGCACTCCCGGAGTGCAACCCGTCTTTTTGAAGTGAAAACTTCTTTAGCAGCGTTGAGCACTTTTTCTGTAATGGGTATAAAATCTTAAACTCGCGTCAGGACACGTGACCTGATCGAAAAAGCGTAGGACGGATGGAGAATGTTGAGGTGACAGGTTGACTATGGTCTCGGTTGCTTAGCGACAGACTGTTGATAATGTCTTTTACTTGTCTCTTGTTTTATTGTCAATATATATTTTTCGATTCTCTATAATAACTAATGTTTTCTTATATCTTATTACCTAACTTAACGTTCACTTTAATATGGTTTGTCATGTTTGTGTACGATAGCGCAATAAATGAATATTGTATTCTACCACATAAATGATAGTACTTTTATACTGATAAAGCAATTGGTGCAAAATTATTCCCTAACCATTCCAAAATATCAAACATGCTCAACGTTAATAATCAAGTTTTCACTTTTGCCGGCACTCCCGGAGTGCAACCCGTCTTTTTGAAGTGAAAACTTCTTTAGCGGCGTTGAGCACTTTTTCTGTAATGGGTATAAAATCTTAAACTCGCGTCAGGACACGTGACCTGATCGAAAAAGCGTAGGACGGATGGAGAATGTTGAGGTGACAGGTTGACTATGGTCTCGGTTGCTTAGCGACAGACTGTTGATAATGTCTTTTACTTGTCTCTTGTTTTATTGTCAATATATATTTTTCGATTCTCTATAATAACTAATGTTTTCTTATATCTTATTACCTAACTTAACGTTCACTTTAATATGGTTTGTCATGTTTGTGTACGATAGCGCAATAAATGAATATTGTATTCTACCACATAAATGATAGTACTTTTATACTGATAAAGCAATTGGTGCAAAATTATTCCCTAACCATTCCAAAATATCAAACATGCTCAACGTTAATAATCAAGTTTTCACTTCTGCCGGCACTCCCGGAGTGCAACCCGTCTTTTTTTTTTTTTACAGAAGTCGGGGACAGATATGTAAGTACTTACTGTTAGGCACTGCGCGATACTATTCAGCTCACAATGTAGCGGTCCCTTGACGTCTGTGAAAATTTATAAACGTAATAATTAAGTACATAATTAGGGTAAATAAATAATATTTTTAACTTTTTAAGAGTTTTTTTATTCTTTAGTTTTATAACTGCCTAAAAGATTTTATTGCTCTGGTCTGGAGTTACTAATATTCTTCTTACTGTTTCAGTTGTACATAATAATAGTGCGTCCGGAGCGCAACGTGCGCGCCAGCCTGATGCCGCAGCGATGGCGGTCGATGACGGGCGCGGGCGCCGGCGCGGTCGCGGTAGCGGGGGCGGGAGCGGGCGCGGGAAGAGGCGCGGCCGGTGGAGCTGTCTGTGCTGCGCTAGTAGGAGCTGCGCCACTGCCACGGGGGCAAGACCTCACGCCTTCTACGGATCTGTCCACGCTCAACGATACCGGTGCGTCCCATATCTACACTATTACCATAAATGATCTAATAAAGAGTATAATCCGTTTTATGTTTCTTATCCCCCCACTGTCGCGCGCCTTTCGCACTGTCAACCTTATCGATAAAGAAACGGATTTGTTCATTTGTTCTCTGAGTGAATTCACAAAATTAGCTACTTGGATACTTTGTTATTATAAGTCATAGGTTGTAAGTTAAATGTAGTCATTATCATAAATGGTAACAAGAATGCTGTAACTATCGCATTGGGTTACATAGTGCCTGTAATGATAGTTATAAGTTTTGTGTGTGTAAATAAATAAATAAATAAAAAATTATCATTGACATTTGACGCCAACTAGAAAACTCTCAAACAACTCTGACGAGTTCTGCTGTAAAACGCACATATTCCCGGATTCTATGCCCAGTGGACTCAATTAAAAAGTAAACCTGATTCACTGTCGCAATACTGGTGTCTGGTAAAAACCATTATTTGCTTTATCGCACTATGAAATAGCATTGCATCATCGTGCGACTGAAGGCGAATTAGGGCATTTTTTGTATGGCGTTTATGAAAAACAAAATGAAGGTGGCATTAGCGCGATCGAGTAATATATATTTACAGATTGAACTGTAACGTAATACTTAGTAGGCGTGTTTTGTAATTTTGACAATTTAAGTGGACACCCTAGACTGAAGGCGAATTAGGGCATTACCAGAGTGAAAATTCGTAGTATCGTCGCTTTTTCTCAGACAAATTAATGGTATCACAACTATTCCTGCTTGCAGAGCGGAGCTGGTCAGATCGTCATGTGCAAACGGAGGAGTCTTCCTTATACCCGCGACTGCGGGCACAGGCACGCGACGAGAACGGCGTGCAGCTCGACCCGCGCCGCTTGGCGGGGCTGCGAGCCGGCCTTCCCGCGTTTCCCGCGCCCACTATCGCTCCCGCTCAAGCGTCCGCTCCTCGCCCCGCCACAGGCGTGTCGCTCGTGCGGGCCGACGCCGCGTTATAGCGCGCGCGCCCGCGCCGCCGGCCCATCCTCGTGTGAGTGACCTGACCACGCCCCACGACGTTCCTCGGCATTCTTCCTACACTACACATCGATGATACGACGATATTTCTATAGCATGTTCCAGGCGGATGTAAGTCAGCCTCCCAACAGAGGTGAGCTTGGATTGATCCATCTGTATTCTAGACGGTAGATGTAATCCAAATCCGAAACAGTCCGCGGATGGAAACCCTACCGAGGACACCTCTGTTGGGAGGCTGGATTACATTCGTTGGGCATGTTAATGCATTATATTATTGTTCAAATATGATTATAGATTTGTAAATTATGTAAATACAAGAAACTCATAATTTTCCGCAGAGTAATGGAACGAACCGATTGTGATATTAGTATAAGTAATAAAAGTTATAACGAATATTATTAGATGGTTTTATTTCTTGTATTCATTAAAAGAGATCATAAAGGATTGAAATATAAAATTAGAAAGTGCTCACTCAGAAATTGACAACCTAAACTTAGCAAACAATAAATTAATAAACCAAATTCAAGAAAAGGACAAGAAAATAAAAACATTAACAGAAATTTGTCTCCCGAGCGCCAAGAAAAAAAAACGGAACACAACCGACTCCTCGAAAATTATACAAAATAAGTCTTATGAAAGTTTAATGGAAAATAGCGAGAAAAGCCCCGCGAACTATCATATGGTAAAATAAGGAAATTACGTTCCTCTTACACTTGATGATAATAACACTTGATGATAAATGCAAGTGGGAAGAACACATAATCAAATTATGCAAAAAAAAATCATGCGTATTTGCGTTATGGAAACTGGGTAAAACCGCTAGCAAACAAATCGCTCTGCAAGCTTACTATGGACATGTTTGCTCAATTCTGCGATATGGTATAGTTCTATGGGGTAACTCGTGTCACGTCGATAGGGTTCTCATTGCTCAAAAGGCATGCGTTCGTGCCATAAGTTGTTCGTACGTAGACAATTTGGTCTCATGTAGACCTCTATTTAAAGAGTTAAATACCCTGACTGTGCATGTTTATATATTTATGAGATATCTGTTTTTGTCAGAAACCACCCAGAACTGTTTCCACGTTTAAATGACGTTCCCCGGCCTTAGTAATTGTAGACGTCCGAACAAATTAATACTCCCAGCGTTGCGAACAGCCCTGGGTTCCAGGAATAGTCATTCGATGGCTGTAAGAGTGTATAATAAATTGCCAAATGATATAAAAATACTTAATATGAACCAATTTACACTTAAAAAGTGGCTAATTCAAAATTGATTTTATAATCTCAATGAGTTTTTTGTCTGTATATTATTGTACTATTATAAGTCGACGTTGTTAATAGCAGCGTTTTACCTGAAATAAAACGCATATTAAAATACTTACCTCACTGGAAGCTTTATTGAGATAGCACATCCGTTTCCCGTCGGTTTTCTATATTTTTTTCCTACTCTTTAACCTATATGACTTCCGGTTCACTGGCGACACCTGGCGGAGCGCGCCTATTTTGATGCCAAATGAACCCCTTTTATGTTTTTATTATATACATAAGAATTATTATTAAAGGCTTGATTTCTATAAGAATAAGGGTTCTGTTGGTATGCACCCCGCGAGGGTGTGTTATTAAAGGCATAAGCATGAGTAGGAACGCCTAACTCATACTTTTTATGAAAATCACCTTTTAAAAATAATACATCAACCTTTTTAGTAAAATATTCAGAATTAACGGTTGTATTCTTAGACCAAGAAATGAGTTTTCGTATATTTTCTTGCAAAGATTCTTTTTGCTTAAGTATGCAATGTGTAATTGCTGCGTATGCATTTTGTAACTAAACGGATGTGCTATCTCAATAAAGCTTCCAGTGACGGTCAAGTGATTTAATAATTTTATATGAATCACTATCTATTTAACTTACACATTGCCATGATTATAACTTACAGATGATGATACTAGTATTTTTTTTATTTAAATTTTTATTTTATGATTTGTTATTAAGTATATCCACATTGAATTTTATTGAATTGATTGTGACATTACGTATTAATATTACATTAATATTACTATTTTATGACCTCATATCATCTGAAGTATTAATATTTTAAAAGCTGTAAATTCAAATTATTTAAATTTTGCATGCCCAAGCTGGGTGAATGTGCCCGTCACTTTTTACGAATTTATGATCATTCATGATTCACATTCCTGTGAATAAAAATATTCCATTCTATTCTATTCTGTATTTTAAGTAATCATTTGGCAAGCTTTAAAAGCATTAACGTTAGCAGTTTATTTCAAAGTCGAAATCAGAGTGTATGCAAAATATTATTATTAAAATTGAGGAATTCACAAAGAGTAATGAAGGTAAAATAACTTATTTGATAAGTTATTCTACCTTAATTCCTCTTTTACACGAACTAAAAAAGGGGAATTTGAAGGCAACTAAAACAGTATGTGGAATCATTGTCATCCAACTAGGACTTCAAGAAAACTTATTCTGGTAGGCAAGTTTGGAGGAATAGATAAGCATGACCTGCAGGTGGCATGATAGCAGTAGTACTTTTGCAGAGTCCACTGGAAAATTACCAGGCGTTTCTCTCAACATCTTAGAAACTATAATAACATAGAGATAACACAACATTAGAAGCAATTTTAACAGCACTGTTATCATTTCACTTACAGATAATTATGCAATTTGTTCAAAATTAAAAAAAAAAACACAATTCAATATCATTTATTCAGTCTAGGCTGTTACAAGCACTTATGAACGTCAAAGAAGCTACGCCATCGGTTCACAAACCTTACGGCGGGAGACCTTGTAACGAGAAGAACCGGCAAGAAACTCGTCAAGGGCTATTTTTTTCTCCCTGTTTTATTTCATACAGAGTCGTCAAATTGAAAAGTGAGCTTAATATATCAGTAAGGTCAATTTCCATCACAAAAGAAAATACTAATTATAACATTACATTTTATGGTTATATAAAATGTAATATTATAATTACTTAAATTTATCATTTCTCGCATTACAAGGTTACTGTACTGCAAGTTGTGACGTACATACAGGTCGATAGCAAGATAGATGAAAATATTTAAGCTCTAAGCACAACGTTAAGACAAGCAGACTGAAGTAGACCCATTTCCGCTTTTAGGAAACGTAACGACCCGCCTCAAACGACACCGCCGAAGAAACGTTTGAGTGAGCATGACGTATTTCAGGTACTTATGTTAAAGTGTGTAAATATAAAAAATACAATGACAACAACAAAAAAAGAAAGATAAAAGTGCATTAATGTAAGACGCAACTTACAATCACATCAGCTGCGTCATAATCATAAAGCGTATTAAAAGTAAATTAAAAATAATAATAATGGCTTTCATATACTTAATTACAATAATTGGAGAACATTACTTATTTTTATTTATTCTGATCAAGCAGTGACACGTTCTCAATGCAAAACATTATAAATAACATAGAATTTATAAAATTGAAACAAAAATATAAATATCTCAACACATTTTAACACAATCAGACATGAGCAGACCCATCCCACTGGCAACACCCGTTCACGAGCATGACGCATGAACCAGACATCCTGGTTGGTTGGTTGGTTGGTTGGTTGGTTGGTTGGTTGGTTGGTTGGTTGGTTGGTTGGTTGGTTGGTTGGTTGGTTGGTTGGTTGGTTGGTTGGTTGGTTGGTTGGTTGGTTGGTTGGTTGGTTGGTACGATGTACTTGTGTCGATAAAAGACGCCCATGCGAGGGTAACAGTCCGAGTCCTTAGAAAGACGGAAGGGTGAGTATTGGCAGCTGACTCTATTGGCACAGTCCAAACAGTATTTGCTCTGCCTACAAACAGCTGAAATGACGCACTCACACAGATACGCGCCGCTACACGCGTGCTCGGACTACAGTGAAAACCAGTGAGATCCATGTAGCGATAGCGAGCGGCGCGGCGTTTATGGAAACCCTTCCAGTATTTAGAGCACCGCACCGGTACGTCTGAGATGCGGGAGGGTTTACTGCCATTAATTCATTACAACGATTATGGAAACATATCGTAGAGCATTAAAAACTTACACCTATGTAATCAACTAATAATATAACTTCTAACATAAAGTCGAAACAACAAGTTAAAAATAAAACAAAATTAACTAGCCTTAGGAACATTCTTACTTGTCTTCATTTTTAAATAGCGAATACTTACATCTTTTTGGAAAAGATTTCCCTACAGTGGTCTGAGATCGGGGAGCATGGCGCCAAAATCCCTCCTGCATCTCAGATAAAGCGGTGCTCTGAATACTGGAAGGGTTTCCATAAACATTTCTATGGATTAAGAGTAGTAAGCCCTCCCGCATTTCAGACGTACCGGTGCTCTGAATACTGGAAGGGTTTCTATAAGCATTTCTATGGATTAAGGGTAGTAAACCCTCCCCCATCTCAGACGTAGGTACCGGTGCTCTGAATACTGGAAGGGTTTCTATAAGCATTTCTATGGATTAAGGGTAGTAAACCCTCCCGCATCTCAGACGTAGGTACCGGTGCTCTAAATACTGGAAGGGTTTCCATAAACATTTCTATGGTTTAAGGGTAGTAAACCCTCCCGCATCTCAGACGTAGATACCGGTGCTCTAAATACTGGTAGAGTTTCCATAAACATTTCTATGGATTAAGGGTAGTAAACCCTCCCCCATCTCAGACGTAGGTACCGCTGCTCTGAATACTGGAATGGTTTCCATAAGCATTTCTATGGATTAAGGGTAGTAAACCCTCCCGCATCTCAGACGTAGGTACCGGCGCTCTGAATAATGGAAGGGTTTCCATATACGCATTGGCACGTATGTGTATGTGCGCGTTGTATCAGCCGAGTGCACCGACTGCTTATTATGTTTAGACTGTGCTATTGGCCTGGTATATCACTAACTAATTTAAAAAAACACTACTTCGGCTACAATCAAGCGTTTGTTCCCATCGAGTCACAGTGAAACTCGGTAGTTATTTTTATGAATTGTTCTCCCAACGAGTACTTACGAGTATATAACAGTGTTATTTATGAACGTCGGGGAAACTCTTAACCTTCATCATACCTGTTGTTAAGTATTGACTGAAGATGGAAGCGCGCCTCTCCCGGAACCCTCAACCACGGAGGAACTGGCTTTCATTAATCTCTAACTGCCGGACCACAACAATGCTGAAAAGATTGTTGTTAAACTGTGACTCGTTGAGAACAAACGCAATCAAGCATATTACTGACGCTCGATATATTTTTATACTAGCAACCTGCGACTCAGTCTGCGTGGAATTCGGATTAGTCTAATAACTAGTTCCATTTTCCATACAATACTCTTTCCTCCAATTTACCAAGCTGTGGAACAAAAACCTCCTAGTGTTAGTAATACAACTTTTGTATGAAAGCTACCCTGAAATTGCGAAATAAAAAATCTGCTGTTTCATACATTTTAGCTTAGTTCAAATAAAATTTTATATGAAAGTTCGAATCAGAATAGGTAAGTGAACTTTCACCTGGAAACATGGATCGAAATTCGAGAACAGTTTATGATTTTTTAATTTTTGCATTTTTCAATGCTATTTTTATACAGATAAATTTTAAATAGAAAAATATTGCAAAAAATTTAACTCGGCCACAAGTGAATTCTCAGATGGGACTCTACCACGAAAAAAAAAAGTATTGGAGAATTTCGACGGTGCAAGACTCGGTAGCTCAGTGGTTAGAGCATTGGACCGGATTTCCAAAGGTCGTGGTTCGAGTCCCATCTGAGAATTCACTTGTGGCCGAGTTAATTATTCCAATATTTTTCTATTTAAAATTTATCACGAGAACAGTTTTTGGACTTCCCATACTAAATCAATCACGTGATCGATCAGTCTGATTTGTATGAAAGTAATTTTTTTTTTTCATATTACGACCCATGTGTCTAGGAGAAAATTGTTCATTTACAGATTCTGAGCCGAACTTGATAGTTACTGTATTTTAAATAACCCTGGATAGTAAATATAGCCTGTTGCATAATTTTAGAAACGTAAACCCAATCGATGATTTCATACAGACAGACAGTTCATCCGTTTTTGCTTTTAGATAGTTAGATAGCATAGCAACCGCCGTTACTTCGTCCGCGTGGATATTTTGTTATACGATCATACAAACATTTTTTTTAACATAACAGGATGGTGTTGCTATCCTACCTATAGCCATCCATCTTACAAGGGGTAAAACAAGGGATGAACGTTTGTATAAACTCCGACAACTTCGAAGTTAGGATCTTCAAATTTTGTATTTAGGTTGAGTATTAAAAATAAACATTAACTTGTCTCAGTTTTTTTTTAAATCCTGACTCCCTCCACGTAGAAATTCTAATGTTACGAAACCGACAACAAAAGATAAAATACCGGATACCCATAACAACGACCAACGGCGAAGAATAACGGAAAATCGATTTGCTTCATGGAATGTGCTAAGTCTCTACAGACCCGGGGCCATTTACCAACTGATTAAAGAACTTAAGCGATATCACATCAACATAGCAGCACTTCAGGAGGTCAGATGGCCGGGTAGTGGCGAATGCGCTCTTGACGGAGGATATGTTCTGTTTTATAGTGGTAACTCAAAAGGAAAACACGTCAATGGAACAGGATTCATGGTTGACAGGAGATATGTGTCTGGAGTTATTCGGTTTGATGCAGTCTCCGAGAGGATCTGTGTGCTCCGGCTAAAAGGAAGGTTCTTTAATATCACGGTCATCAATGCGTATGCCCCCACTGAGACATCTGATGTAGACAAAAAGGATAGTTTCTACGAAGAACTTGAAACCGTGTTTGACCAAGTGCCCCAATATGATGTCAAGATCTTGCTAGGAGACTTTAATGCTCAAATTGGCAAAGAAGATGCGTTCTTACCAACAATTGGGAAACACAGTAAACATGATCGATCAAACGATAACGGCATTAGACTCATCAGTTTTGCTTCCTCAAAAAGCATGGTGATCAAAAGCACCATGTTCCCACACAAAGACATACACAAAGGCACATGGAAATCACCGGACGGCCACACAGTTAACCAAATTGACCACGCCCTTATTGACAACAGACACAAAAATATTATCGAAGACATAAAATCGCAAAGAGGCGCGGATTGCGATAGTGACCACTATATGCTGAACATAAAAATATTTACTAAGATTAACACAAAATTAGAAAAACCCAAAAGTAAGGAACTTTTAATTGATCTGGAAAATATTAAAAATAAAGAAATACGTACTAAATTTGAATTAGAACTTAAGAATAGATTTCAAGTTTTGGAAATTGTAGACGACATAGACGGTACCTGGGAATTGCTGAGTGGAATTATCAGAGACACTGGAATCAGAACTCTGGGAAAGAGAAAGCGGCGTAAAAAGAAAAAGTGGTGGACAGAAGAGTGCACGAAGGTCATCGAAAAGAGGCGAAAACTAAAATTGGCTGCCGAGCAAGACGATAGATGGACAGGAAGGTACGACGAAGCTAGGGCCCAATGTAGAATCGTAATACGACGAGCTAAAAGAAAGCACATGGAAGATATAGTGACTAACATGGAATCACTAATCAGAGCAAATGAAGCGAGGAAATTCTACCAAGAGATTGGGTCTGTTAAGAAAGGATATCAACCCACAATTCAGCTGCTGGAGGACGAAAAGGGAAACTTAGTATCGGACAAGCCCAGTATAAAAACAATGTGGCGACAGTACTTTGAGAATCTTCTTAACTGCCCATCTCCTGAACAAGTAGTAGAAGTGGGGAGCCAAGGAACTGACGAGGGTGAAGAAGAAATCGCACCACTTAGCTTTGAGGAAGTGCAGTTTGCTATCCTCAGACTTAAAAACAACAAAGCTCCTGGGATTGATAATATACCTGCAGAACTGTGGAAATATGGCGGAAAAGTCACACAAACGATGATGTTCAATTTTTTAAAAAACGTCTGGGACCAAGAGCAGCAACCGAAGCAGTGGAATACAGGCATTATATGTCCAGTCCACAAAAAAGGAAGCAGGAAATTGTGCAATAATTACAGAGGGATAGCAGTATTACCATCTGCGTATAAAGTACTATCGTACATATTGCTTAATCGACTAGAGCCGTTCTCTGAGAAAATTCTTGGAGACTATCAATGTGGCTTTAGACGCAATCGAAGTACAGTTGATCAAATATTTCTCCTTAAACAACTGATGGAGAAGAAATGGGAGTACGCGCAGAACATCCACTCAGTATTTGTAGACTTTGCTAAGGCCTATGACAGCATCGACAGATCTGCCTTATACAGCATCTTGGAGAACTTTAAGATCCCACGAAAGCTGGTACGACTTATCCAAACGGCTACCAGAGAAAGCAACATGGTAGTACGTGTTGATAACGAATTAACCGACCCGTTTTCTGTGAATAGTGGACTAAAACAAGGAGATGCTCTTTCACCAGTTCTGTTTAATCTAGCGCTCGAACACGTTATCAGAAAAGTGCTCATACTAAACGGCGGAGTTCAGTTAAACGGACTACATAAGGTGATCGGGTATGCGGACGACCTCGCTATACTTGCAGAATCAAAACATCAGGTGATAGATGCGGTAGGATACCTTCGTAAAGAGGCAGCTAGGATCGGTCTCAATATTAATAACGAGAAGACGGAATACCTTCACATGCGCCGTTATAAAAACACTAGGCAAAACCCCGAGGATCTGGTTGTTGGGAGTACCACTTATAAAGGCGTACAAAAATTCAGGTACCTAGGTTGCACTGTAACTGAGACTAACGATAGAAAGAACGAGATAGATATCCGAGTCCAAAACACTCTACGTTGCAGTGCAGCCCTACACAAAATCCTGACCTCCAAATTGCTGAGCAGACGCACAAAGATCCGAATATACAAAACCGTGATCAGGCCGATCTTAATGTACGGTTGCGAAGCCTGGACACTTACACAGAAGGAAGAAACAAAACTTCTGGTCACGGAAAGAAAGGTGCTCCGTAAGATTTTAGGACCGGTCCATACCGATGACGGCAGCTTGAGAATCCGAAAGAACGCTGAAGTAGAGGAGCTGTACGCCGAGCCAAATATCCTTGGTGAGGTCAAAGCACAGAGGCTTCGATGGTTAGGCCACGTCGTGCGAATGGAGGACGGTCGCGCAGTCAAACGAGCATACCTGGGCCGGCCAGTAGGGCGCAGGCCAGTCGGTCGACCTAGGTACCGCTGGGCTGACGAAGTAGCCAAAGACCTACGGAAGCTACTGCTGCCCGACCGGGAGGAGGTCGCGCTATACAGGGAGAAGTGGCGCCTTTTGTTGTCGGAGGCCAAGATCCACTTCGGGGTCATCGCGCCATCGGAGTAAGTAAGTAAGTAAGACTCCCAAGAGGACGAAGTTTGTATATTTTTAATACGCTGTAGGCCAGCGTTGTCACATCAATGCTAGGAATATCCTTGCATTCGAAAGAAACATCTTTTCTAGTGTTTAGCGTCGATGCAACAGCCAATAATTTATGATTTTTTGAATTTTTTCATTTTTCAATGCTATTTTTATACTTCTTACTTATGATAAATTTTAAATAGAAAAATATCTAATCTAATATATAATCACGTCAGGGCGACATGAGACTAGCTGCTTTTTTCTAGTATATTTTCTTGTTTAATATTTATCAAATAAAAATAGCATTGTAAAATGCAAAATTAAAAAGTTATAAAAAGAAAAATATATGATAAAATTAACTCGGCCACAAGTGAATTCTCAGATGGGAATCGAACACACGACCTTTGGAAATCCGGTCCAATGCTCTAACCGCTGAGCTACCGAGACTTGCGAACTACCGTCAAAATTCTCCAATACTTTTATATTTTTAATACGCTGTAGGCCAGCGTTGTCACATCAATGCTAGGAATATCCTTGCATTCGAAAGAAACATCTTTTCTAGTGTTTAGCGTCGATGCAACAGCCAATAATTTATGATTTTTTGAATTTTTTCATTTTTCAATGCTATTTTTATACTTCTTACTTATGATAAATTTTAAATAGAAAAATATCTAATCTAATATATAATCACGTCAGGGCGACATGAGACTAGTTGCTTTTTTCTAGTATATTTTCTTGTTTAATATTTATCAAATAAAAATAGCATTGTAAAATGCAAAATTAAAAAGTTATAAAAAGAAAAATATATGATAAAATTAACTCGGCCACAAGTGAATTCTCAGATGGGAATCGAACACACGACCTTTGGAAATCCGGTCCAATGCTCTAACCGCTGAGCTACCGAGACTTGCGAACTACCGTCAAAATTCTCCAATACTTTTATATTTTTAATACGCTGTAGGCCAGCGTTGTCACATCAATGCTAGGAATATCCTTGCATTCGAAAGAAACATCTTTTCTAGTGTTTAGCGTCGATGCAACAGCCAATAATTTATGATTTTTTGATTTTTTTCATTTTTCAATGCTATTTTTATACTTCTTACTTATGATAAATTTTAAATAGAAAAATATCTAATCTAATATATAATCACGTCAGGGCGACATGAGACTAGTTGCTTTTTTCTAGTATATTTTCTTGTTTAATATTTATCAAATAAAAATAGCATTGTAAAATGCAAAATTAAAAAGTTATAAAAAGAAAAATATATGATAAAATTAACTCGGCCACAAATGAATTCTCAGATGGGAATCGAACACACGACCTTTGGAAATCCGGTCCAATGCTCTAACCGCTGAGCTACCGAGACTTGCGAACTACCGTCGAAATTCTCCAATACTTTTATATTTTTAATACGCTGTAGGCCAGCGTTGTTACATCAATGCTAGGAATATCCTTGCATACGAAAGAAACATCTTTTCTGGTGTTTAGCGATCGATTAAGATGCAACAGCCAAAAATTAATGATTTCTGAATTTTTGAATTTTTGCATTTTTCAATGCTATTTTTATACTTATGAGAAATTTTAAATATAAAAATATTGGAAAAAAATTAACTCGGCCACAAGTGAATGTATAATTCTTATTACCAAAGAAGATCACAACGCTGAAACCATTGTTGCTTAGTTAAGATGATAGTAGCAAGTGACTTAGAACAATTCCTACCACCAACCAAACCGATTACAATATATTTACCCACACCCGGAATCGAAATCGGTACCTCTGTACTCGATACCATTACATTACCACTAGACTACAAAGCGATTGCGTAAAATAGTCGTTTTCATTTGGCAGTTATTTTTTTATATGAAAGTCGGGGAAACTCTTAGTCTTCATAAGGCTGAAGATGGAAGCGAGCCTCTGCCGGAATCCTCAATCACTGAGGAACTGGCTATCTTATCTCTTACTGCCGGAACACCACAATGCTGAAAACATTGTGTTTATGGCGTCAGACTTAGATAAGATGGTGGTAGCTAGCCAGGCGGACTTACAACGAGTCCTTCCACCAACCATATATGGTATCCGATCGGCTGCAATTTGTATGGAATGACATACAATATGAACTGTCAAATTAATATGATTGACTTTACGCAATCGCCTAGCTGATTGAAGGTTCCCTAAGTTTTTTTTCGAATTTCCACGCGATCGAATTAGCTGGTGGAAGTTATTAATATTATAAATGCGTAAGTTTGTGAGGAATACCTATGTTTAGATTGATTGAATGTTTGTTAATCTTTCACGCAAGAACTACTGAACCGATCTTGATTAAATTTGGCACACAGAAGCTAGCCTGGATTAAAACATAGGCTACTTTTATCTCCTCATTAGTTCTAAGCAAATTTTAGTTTGTAAATGTCTGTGGGTGGGCCTGGCGACCTGTAGCTCAGGTATCTATTGCAGATAACTATTTCAGGCACAAGCTATGGGATAAAACAACTTTTACGGATATCAAACGCGCTATATTTCCACGAACTAAGTTGTAATTGTCCGTATTTTTAGGTTTTTTAGGGGTTTTTTGATTTTCCCGACGTTTCGGCACCTTTACAGCTGCCGTGGTCACGGGATGACATCCCCCTAAAAAACCTAAAAATACGGACGATTACAACTTAGTTCGTGGAAATATAGCGCGTTTGATATCCGTAAAAGTTGTTTTATTTCAATGAACAGTGCGCGCCAAAACATAAGATGTACGTACAAGCTATGGGATTTCGTAAGCTAATCGTATTCATTTGACATTTATATTGTATGTCATTAGTGTCAAATACAAATTGCAGCCGATGAAATACGATATGGACTGTCAAATAATTACGATTTACTTTACGCAATCGCACCCCAGTTCCACACAAATATAGGAGCCGTCCTTAACATCAAGCACTTGTATAAATATTGTTACTTGATATTCCCACGTGGGAACATCGAGTAACATTACTTATACAAGTGCTACGGCAACAAAACCACTCGGGTGAAACCGCGGGTTCCGGTAGTCTTCTATAATCCTACTGAGTAGACTACGTCAATGTTAAACGCTAGAGATTTTGCTATTAATATACATGAAGAGTTTTTAAAGTAAATAAAACTATCGTAATTTCGGGGAAAAGTAACATTAAATAGAAAACGAGAAACTGTCTGAGTTTATGACTAACTGACATATTTGATAGAATGAAGCGTTACTTAGCAGTAATCCATATCTTAGTAGAAAACGAAAAATATGTAGCATAATTCTGCAAGATAAACTTGTGACGGGGCTCCTAGACCTACAGCACTATAGTCGCCGGGACGTCGGTACCGCCGCACTCGTTTAGTAGATAGGGAAAGGGAATAAAAGAATCGTTCCATGAGACTTGTCTTTTATTTATAATAAAGGAAATAAGGAACCCGATACACGGTTCCTGATGTATATGAAAAATATATTATTTACACAAATTTTGATAAAAATGGTGAACTAGTAGCGTTTAGCTAGCTGGTTTCTGTAAGATTACGTCAAAATGAGCCGAACAGGAATCGTGGAACGGAGAAAATTTGAATTTAGACAGAACAGATAAAAATACAACTTGATTACCATAGAGTGAGACTACGGAGTTTCTAGCCATTATAGAGGCTTCATCCATCCATAAGGCTAGAACGAAATGGCATCGTTACAACTTACATGCAAGATGCACCGCCCGCCCGCCCTCAAATAAATGCAGATGCAACACAGTGACACACCTTGCACCTTCACCGACTACTCTACACGTGTTTCGCCCACACACGAAGCATCCTTTGCATCTGCATTTATTTGCGGGCGGGCGGGCGGTGCATCTTGCATGTAAGTTTTTCTTGCGGAATTATGATACATATTTTTCGTTTTCTACTAACTGACATTTATGGTCGGTTCAAAATTAAATTTTTAAGTTTTAAACGATTTTCAAACCTCACTAATGATATTGTATTAACATTTTGCTTTCATTCGAGTTTAAGACGTTGTTTAATTGAGAATCCGACCAATACTTAGGTAGTTACTATAAAATTTGTTTTTCTTTAATACAGGTGAGCACTCAGAAAGTATTGCACTATAAATTAGTGTTAGGAGGAAAAACGATTGCATGGAAAATCTGAATGTTTTCTGATAAAAACATTATGGATAGTTTCCTTTTGCATTGTAATTGATCTTGCAGAATATTTTAGGCTGTACCGAAGTCGCGGGTAGCTTCAAACAACGTAACTAACAATCGTTTCAATTTCCAATTTCGTCGCTGTTGTGATGGCTGTCATACAGCATGAAATTGTGACAGTGATGACAGCGACGAAATCGGTTATACTATAATCAACCTGCGGGAACTTCACGGAATCGATTTCACGTTTCGATTCGAATAACCGTCAACGATCTGCTATTTTGGTACTTTGGAATGTTTGCTATAGTACGAGTCACAGAAATGTATCGAGGTAGCCGAAAAGAGCGCTTCAAACTGTATGAGAACCTAGCGTGTCGAATTTTTCTTATATACGATGACGTCAGAAGCGAGATTTAGTGATGTGGAAATGTTATAGACAAGCTCTTGGAAGAAAGCACTGCACAATTAACCATTTTTAACCGACTTCACAAAAGGAAGAGGTTCTCAATTCGGTTGGTATATATTTTTTTTTATGTATTAACACCGATTACGCCGACATTTCTGAACCGATTTCCATGATTCTTTTTTGTTCGATGCAGAATAGTTGCCAATTGGTCCCATAAAAATTTGGTTTCGTTTGTCCCAGTACTTTTTATGTTATGAGCATTCATTTCATTCACTTTATTGTTGACTTGACGATGTAGTATTTACGATAATTTTGTTTATAATGTACATGAAACCTTATCTAATCTAGAAAAACCCTGCTGTAGTTTACAAAACAGCCTATTACAGACACTAAAAAGTAAAAAAAAACTGCGTTAAAAAAACCGTAAAAGTGTACCTACCCTGCATGCCAAAATTTTGATCCACGGTCAAAGTTTTATGACCTATGTCAGTCCGCTTGAGACTATATTGCCATGAAATCTCGCGTTACTCAGACACGAAAAACTGCGTTAAAAAAAACCGACTTCAAAAACTAGACAAAGACTGACTTAGGTCGAAAAACTTTGACCGTGGATCAAAATTTTGGCATGCAGGGTAGGTACACTTTTACGGTCTATTTCGATATATGTCTGTGGTTCGAGTCATCTTCTGGAAAGGTGAGTGTGTGTAAGCTGACCTTAAACGATATTAAATATAAATTATTCAATTTGTAGGTTATGTGACGGTTTTGACATATCAGGCATTAACCCCTAGCGTGTGTGCGATAAAACAGTGCAGTTATCCTTGCACACGCGTTAGGTTATGAATGATGGTTCTGCCTGTAAGGTCATAACCGTCATGCATAAGCTATCACCTATGGCCAGCATTAAAAACCGTTGGGGAGGGCCCAACGCTTTCCACCATGCAGATCATATGATCTGGGCCCGTATTCACTATGACCACTTACCGATACCTTGCTCAAACCACGCGAATGTCGTATTTGGTTTCGACATTTTCAAAATTATTTTTCTCTATGACACTTAAAATTTTTAAAGTTATTTTATTTGTTTATTAATTATACAACTTGTGACTGTCGTGTACTTGTACAATAACTCTATAATTTTGAAGTATCATTGAGAAAACGACTTTTGAAAATGTCAAAACCAAGTACGACAATGGCGTGGTTTGAGCAAGGAATCGCTAAGTGGTCATAGTGAATAAGGGCCCTGCATGGTGGAAAGCGTTGGCCAATAACATATGACAATTATATAATTGTCATATGTTATATTTTCCATGTTCATTGTTCTCTGATTTGTGTTTTTTTTTGTCAGCTAACTTTCGCTCTATTTCGACCCCTCGCCATCGTACCATTTTGACATTAATTCGATTCTGACGTGTCCCCGATTCCGTCAAGAGCGATTCCCCAGACCAGCGTAGCATGCGCACCGCGACACGCTGTTGACGCTTATCTCGCGATGTCTGTCCCGTTCATATTAGTCCGGTGTCAGTGCGACAGACTATACCCTCGCGCGAGAAAAATGTCGAGAAACCTTTTTTTTTTTTTCATGGGCGACGGGGACACTCTTAGCCTTCATCATACCTGATGTTAAGTATTGATAAGGCTGAAGATGGAAGCGAGCCTCTCCCGGAATCCTCAATCACTGAGGAACTGGCTATCTAATCTTTTTAAATGCCGGAACACAACAATTCTGAAAACATTGCTTTGTCGAGGTGCTCATGCTACGCATGCAGCTTTACAAAACTGACAAATTTCGCCAATCTACTTTGAACTTTAAGGCTTTTAATATCGCGCTGCGAGTTGACCGCACGCTGACCGTCGGGAGGTACATTCAGGGAACTTCCCGATTGACCAGTACAGTTTTCTATGAAGCTTTATTAAAATAAGTAATAGTATAGAAAAATGTCTATATCACAAATAATAGAACAACAACCGGGAAGTGTCCCGTTTGTACAGATAGCCCGAAATGTATGAACTGTAGGAAGAGTTTATGAATAAAGCGAAGCTACAGTGCGACAAGGCTTATAATGAACGTGGAAATAATTACTTACGAAAAAGATGTTTTTTTTAAACCACGTTTTTACCATCTCCCTTCGGAGTACTTGTCAAAACGAAACTTGAAAGGGTTGCTTTCTTTCATTGCAGAGTTCTTGTAGCCGATCTTCCGGCTGCATCATCAGACCCTGGATATCATCTTTCATCAGAGTACTTGTCAAGACAAATTCAACGAACCCAAACTTGAAAGGGTTGCATTCTTTCATTACAGAGTTCCTGTGGCCACCTGCCAGCGGCATCATCAGACCCTGGACATCATCTCCCATCAGAGTACTTGTCAAGACAAATTCAACGAGCTCAAACTTGAAATGGTTGCATTCTTTAATTACAGAGTTCCTGTTGCCACCTTCTGGCTCCATCATCAGATCAGCTCAATGACACCGTAAAATTGCATTGTCATGCAGTTCTCAGCGATATTCAAAGTTTCAAATCTCTAGCTCAACGGGAAGTTAGTATAAAATCGATTGCAAAATTTGTACCGAACAGATAAATAAGCAGACAAGATAAGACCTCAGCCCCCTACGGATAATTAAGTCGGAGATTTTAATTATATTATCATTTTTCAATTACGGTGTAACCGTCGTGGGTTTTTCAACATTTTTAATTATGCTTTTTATTTAAAACTTTTTAAACAGCATAAATATTATATACAGTGTACTAAATAAAACCCATTACTGGAAACCGCAGCAAAAACAGACAAGTAGTTTTGGTTTTGCCCAAACAAATGTTTACTGCAGGGCCCCCTGGTTTGCTGTCACCGTAACACTTATCTAAGTAACATTCACCAATCAAACCCTTACCCATCACTGCAAACCGCATCAAAATCAGACTAGTGGTTTTGGAGATAAATGGTAATATCGGTTTGTAAAACAAATGTTTACCACAGCGCCCTCTGGTGAGCTGTCACCGTAACGTCTATCTAAGTACGTGCACCAGTCAAAACCAAACCCATCACTGAAAACCACATCAAAATCTGGCTAGTACTTTTGGTGATAAATGGCAACATTGGTTTGCACAAACAAACACCCCCTGAACCCAAACGCATATACCGTCTCTGTGCCGCCGTCGTGAGTAAAAAACGCGGTAAAAAAGAACTAGGGTAGGTGCACCAATGAATGAACCATTATGGCAATCTTGAACTTTTAAATGATCAGCATCTATATCAGATTCGCTTTACTATAGCATTGTCACTATTTGTGTGCAACATTTATTCAAGATTAAAATAAAATGAGCAATTTGTCATTTATTGACATAATTATTAAAGATAATCAACATTTTATGCAAAATCTCCCAAAACCACCAGTAAATGAACACCAAAATCCAGTGAATGAACTTGTTGAACTCTAGTGAATGAACATGTTAAACTCCAGTGAATGAACGTTCAGCGAAAATTAATCTAAAAGCTATAAATCGCAATGATTGCATTCTGAAGCTTTATTTTTATTATTGCAGCTACTAGAAAAAAATGGTATTGGCAATACCTAGAAATATCACAAAACATATATACAGTATGTATGTGCAATTATTGGTTTCAAATAACCAGCAAATGAACATAGCAAATAGTATAATAAATACCATAGATCATTCATTGGGTTCGTAAAAAAACTCGAACCAGTGATTGAACACCAGTTCACTAACAAGAATATGTTTACTTTCATGGTTCAGTAATTAAACATCCCTTTATTTTTATAAACACATGTTATTATAAGCAAAATGAGTTCTATTGTAATATTCACTCCTATTATAATAATCATTGTTCTATCACAATTATTTTTATAAGTACTGGAGTAACGTGAACGTCGCTGATTTCTAAATGCACTGCCTTACCCGACTTCTTAATTCTGGCTCATACAAATACAGAACACAACAGATGGTTATTCTCTAAGCAAACATCGACGATGATGTTGTCATGAATGAACGTCACATCAGCAGCTGTAGTATAAAATAGTATTGAAAAAGGAGCGTTATCCGCTGTTTCAGCCGTCAATATGAAGGATGTTTGCTTAGAAAATAACCTATCAGAACACGTTCACATCAAACAGTCGTCATATTGTAACTACAGGTCACTGACAATTTTTTTTTTACATTATAAAATGTTACCATTCGGGAAAAAAATATCGCATTCGGTAGAAATCTTAACTTTTCTTTCTTTATCGAAAAATCTCACTTCTGTTCATTCACTGGAAGGTGTTCATTCACTGGTGCATACCCTAACATGATCATTTTTGACAGCCTTCAATTCCACAAATTGTATAAGTATACATAATACTATATGACATATTTTTGCAGTTATATTTGGTAATTTTAATATTAATTAATTTTAAGCATGTGAATAATGTTAAATGAAATGGAAAATTATTTAATGTGAATTTATAAGTAAAAGGCAATAGTTGTCCCGCATATTTGCTGTGCTGCGCCCTAACAGGGGGTCACTCGTACTGTACAATCCGGGAACTTCCCGGTTGACCAGTAGAGTTTTATTTGGGAAACGTTTTCTCGGAAAGTACTAAGGTAAAGCAATAATTTATTATTGAAATGAATTACCTGTTAATGTTCTACTATTTGTGATGTAAACGTTTTCTATGTATTTTTTCTTTTTTAACCCCCGACGCAGCGCAAAGAGGGGTGTTATAAGTTTGAAGCCTATGTCTGTCTGTCTATCTGTCTGTCTGTCTGTATGTACGTATATTCATAGAGCCTAAACGAATCAAGCGATATTAATGCGGTTTTTTTTTAATTGAAAGCTAAATTAATCGAGATGGTTCTTAGCCACGTTTAATGAAAATCCATCTGGTCATTTATGGAGAGGTCAACTGCCCGCCGAAACGGTAAAAGATACAAGGTAGTGCTTTGACTAAAATAATGTACAGCCTGGGCAAATGTAGGTGCAGCAAAAAAAACAAAATGGCGGCAATTTTTTTTGTTTTTCTGTACATAAATGTTCGTAGTGCCTAAACGAATTAAGCGATATCAATGCGGTTTTTTTTTAATTTTTTGTGCAATTTAAAAAGGATGAAATAAAAATAAAATTTTAAAATTTAAAAAACGGAACATAATAAACCGGTCGACAAAAAATTACTAAATCGAGCGACTAAAAACGTAGATTGGGTTGCGGAAAAATACGTTTAGGTTAGGTTAGATTGGCGACTAAGTCGCCCCCGAAACAAAAAAAAATCCAAAAAAATAAAATTCTCTCTCGGTCGGGGGACCCCCAACGTTTAATATAACCTTTAAGTACTTCTCTTTTTGTGGTTAAATAAAGCGTTCTAAAAAACTCTACTAGTCGACCGGGAAGTGGCCCGACTGTACCGATTTATGTAACACCTTTTTTAACTTGTGACTTGCAATAAACCTGAATACGAATCTTCGCCCGCGTTAATTATAAGCCCTATCGCACATGCGATAAGGTATTTAATGAACGTGGCAAAAAATTAATTAGCACCGACATCTTGCTTTAACGTCAATATTGACATTTATAGCGCCCTCGTCCACGTAAGCCTTGTCGCACTGTATGACCACCGTGGTCATGGTCAGTGTGTTCATTAATTTTCACGCCGACCGGTCAGCGTATCTAACGGCGGTTACTAAAACCACCCAGACGTCAGTCGTTGTGTCAAAAAAAAATTGTCACATTGTATAAGCCAGTACATCGCCAGGGTAGTGGACTCACTTGGTGGCATTCATGTAAGCCGTCTCCAGGCTGAGGAAGCTGCGGCGCTTCTCGGTGATGCTGACGAGCCGCCGCAGCAGCTCCAGCCACGTCACCTTCGCCTCGTGGATCTGCTGGCCGCCTTTCTCTATGCCCAGGTGCTCGTAAGGCTCGACCCCTGACTACAACATGATTACAAGACTATTTCAAGGTGGGCCACATATGTTCTTTTGTCCGTACTGTTCCTCGGTTTCGTATCGGGCGTCGCGATTCAAAAACTCTGCATGTTCATCGCTACGATCATCGCGCGTTCATTTTCTTTGAAAAGCCGACTCGCGATGGATCGGAGCGTATCGCATCAATACCACACCACCACCACCATGCCGTACCAAACGAGCGTCTAGACTAGCGTTCTTGATCTTGACGCTGGTCGATGATGCGATGAAACCGAGGTACGATACAAAATAGTTCGACTATATATACGAATTATTTTTTATGCAAAAACTTAAAAATAAAATATATAAAAAATTCATACCTCTACAATTTCGTATGTCTTCAGCTTACAGCCGACCACGGATCCGTACTTAGTGGCCACGCTCACACATGCCTGCGAAAAGAAATATTATAGTAGGTCCTAGTAGGCCTATGAAATACGTCAAAATACAATAATAATGCACTCATATATGTTATATAGTTTATGGTTGCTATAAAACTGAATGCTAATGGCAAAAAATCTCATGGTAGTTAGTGGCTTACCCACCGCAGCACTGAGGAGCTCGAGAATATACATATTGGTCACCCGTCCCGTATCCAACCGTTGCAAAAGTTGCTAAACGCTACAATCGCAAAACGAGCGCGCTAGCACAAAAAACTTATACTTCAGCCATGAGAGAAACAATGTTTGCACACAAACCGAACAAAACAAACTTCAAAAGTACTTTTTAGGGTTCCGTAAAAATATTGGAAAAAATCAACCAGGCTACACGTGAATTCTCAGATGGGACTCTCACCTGTGGCCGAGATGATTCAATCCAATATTTTTCTATGAATGTTTGTTACGATATACTTTTTCCGTAAGATGGCTGGAGTATATTTTTGTGGCACTAGCTTCTGCGCAAACGAGGTCCTAAAACGCGGTCCTCTTGAGCTCCCCTGTGCCACCTGTGCTTGTAAGCACACGTAACTATTTAGTAATCTGTGCAGACGTTAAGCCGTTGGTCCCGCGGGGCTATTATCCTTTCCTACCTATCTTTGCAACAGCAATGCAACAGAAAAATTGCGCGATAATTGCTTTGCGTCACGTATCACCATAGCAACCGCACGTATCACCATAGCAACCGCACGGTTGACGTTGTTTTTTTAGAAAGAAAAACAAAACTACAAATGAACACTTTAACGTGGGAAAATATGTTTGTCTAATTTTTAAAAGTAGTTTTAATTTCTGCGCATTATTTGAGAAAAGTATACAAGCCTCATTAACCACAACTAGACAATAATTTTCAGCTTATCAAATAGCAAAACACTAAGCACCCTTGTCACATTACAATATTGAATGACATTTTGTGGACAGAGAGAGAGTTTATTTTCTTGTGTGTCAATTCGATAAGGTTGTAAAGTGTACATGTAATTGTTTTATATAGTTACTTAATGATTCTTTGATTACTATATGCAACTCAGTTTTCGGTAGTCACTTACATGAATATATTTTTACATTGTAATAATAGATTAGAACAAATAATAATAGATACTAATTTTCGCCATATCTTTTAATTATGTTGAAAACGGGCATTACTTTAATATTCATAATACTTACATTAGAACAATGACTGTCTTAGATGTTGTAATTTTTATACGCATACAAAACAAACACAGGTGTCACTAAAAATATTTATAACTATTCTTTTGTTTTTAATTAAAAATATACTAATATTTGTAGCTACATCTCATCGCCTCCGTGGCGCAATCGGCTAGCGCGTTCGGCTGTTAACCGAAAGGTTGGTGGTTCGAGCCCACCCGGGGGCGATTTTTTTTAGATAAAAAACGGTAGTGTCCCCGCCAAGACGGAGCCAAGCGAAGAACAAGGGCACTACCTACCGTTTCCCGTAGCGCTTCGTCGTTTTTTTTTACGCCTCACGTTTCACGAAGACCGTATCGTTACAAGGACTATTGTGGAGCAGAAAAGTAATGAACATTGAATAATATGTTTACCTTCATCATCCATCCATCATCAGCCTGTAAACGTCCACTGCTGGACATAAACCTCTCCTAGCTCACGCCTATTGTGACGTTCATAGGAGGCATGTTATTGTCAATTTTTTTTTTACTTACTTTACCTAAAAGAAATATAATATGGTTCACAAAATTAACCCATTCACATACTGTTGTCATCTGATAACAGGCTAAGTCGGAAGCACCATAGGCGGCCCAACAAACTGCGAAACCAGAGGCGGCCAACAATCATCACACAATAAGAAGAAGAATACTTTATCAAAAATGTGCTAATGCTAAATGGCACGTACTATTATGCTTTCATAATTATTAACACTACAATAATCATAAATCGTTAGACAGATACAAAATCAATAAAACTATTTAGAATTCATTCACTGTAAAGCATAAATAGCTGCTGTTTAAATAATAATAATTGCATACAGTCACACCAATTATCTAGCCCTCGCGGCCTCGTCAAGTTTTGTTTGGTGACAAACACACCCTTGTACTTTCCTCTTGCAAATACATACATAATATACATAGTAAACACTCAGACCAAGACAATTAGACACGCTCATGCACACAAACACTCTTTCCATCTAGGGACCGCAACCGGGACCTCCAGCGCAGAAGGCGGGTTCAGCACCCTTGCGCCAAACAAGTCGTCAAAATCTCAGTTCGCCCAAACAGGTACTTAGTCAATATTTCAGCAGATAATAATTTACTCTTTACAGTTGTTGCAGTAGCATTATTTGTTGTAAATAACTCAAATAATTAACAAGACTTATACCTTTTGTTGATTTTTTTAATACTGCAGATAACACTACACACACATAAATTTCTCTCTGAACCACATACACATATAACATGCTTAAGAATTTTTTTTTTTTTTTTTTTTAATTTATTCATTTGCCAATAAACATGTTACATTCATGGTTTAGTAGTATCTTAAAACCTAAATTAAGTTTATCTAGATACTAGGTTCTCAAAAATAACTTAATAAAGAGCAACCAACAACAGAATTATAAAACATAATTAATTTTCAACAATCGGGTAGGTGCACATAAGTATTTATCATACAGAATGTTTGAGCGAGTGGCCATACCCACAAACTTAGAATAATAACGCCGAAGAGTTATTAATCTAAGCCCACAGAGAAAAAAATAAATAAAACGACGAGTTTCAAGACAGCAGCGCATGCATAAAATCAATAGAACAATAGTGCGCTTGTGCGTGTGCGCTCGTTATAAAGGTTGCTCCTATTCCTCGACATAACAAATTTCTTTTTTTAAGTTTGGAAATATACTTTAAGAATTCTTTTAATGTTATTATGATTGATTTTATCTTTGATTGCGATTGGTAAAATGTAATGTACAATCATCAAACGGTGATGACAGAACAGTGTATTTATTTTCACTCCGTTTCTGTAAAGTAAGTTGCCGGTTGACCAGACAAACTTTATAGTACTAACGTTAACAGTGGTAATAGTTTAGTCAAAACTATTAATAGATAAATGCTATAATAGCTTTTTTAATTTCATACCTAAAAATATGTATTAAGGTGGTACGACTTCCATACAAACAAACATTGCACATTAATTGGTTCATCATACATTAATAATCTATACTAATAATATAATAATATTATAAAGCTGCAGAGTTTGTTTGTTTGTTTGTTTGAACGCGCTAATCTCTGGAACTACTGGTCCGATTTGAATGATTCTTTCAGTGTTGGGTAGTCCATTTATCGAGGAAGGCTATAGGCTATATATTTTTTTTCAAATTTAGGGATCCGTAATGAAATTGCTATTTTGTAACACAAGGTGTAAAATCGAAAACCTATTTTTGCGTGCGCTGCAAAAACTATTGAAAATAGAACAAAATGATGTACTACGGGTTTGTAGATCCCATTAAGACCTACAAAACAGTCCGCGAGAACATATATCTAGCTATCATGGTTTAATCACAATAACCGATTTTGTGTTCAAAATAATTAGTAGAAAACGAAAAATATGTCGCGTAATTCCGCAAGAAAAAATGCAGATGCAGCCCAGTGACACACCTTGCACCTTCACCGACTACTCTACACGTGTTTCGCCCACACACGGAGCATCCTCAGGAGTTGTTAGACCGTGCCAATCTCAGCACCGAGTGAGTAAAATGGCCCCAAACAGCCGTATTTAATGCTTCCCACTCCCCCCCTCCCCGCCCCCAGTGTGACGCACGCATCGCGACTATAAAAGTGAGACAGAGTAATAATTATTGAAAATGTAATAATAAATGTAAATTAAATGTAAAAGTATGATATAAATATGTGATATCGATGAAAGTTTTTTTTTTTTTTTTTTTTTTTTTTTTTTTTTTTTTTATTATTTATTTATGAATCCCTATCACTGTTTGTTTGTCTACAAATACGCAGAAGTGGGGAGGAAGAAACATTTATCTGATCGTTAAGTATGGCTCCATCAACATTATGTTTGATAATTTCTAATTGTTCCAACACGTTCAGTCGTAAACTTTTATTACAAGTATGTAAAACCTCGTAGGAATGCCCATCAGATAATTGGTGACCGGTATCTAATAAATGTTCCGCGAAATGAGATCGTTCTGGTCGGGCATTCCTATAGGCAGAAATATGTTCTTTATAACGTGTTTCAAAACAGCGCCCAGTTTGTCCCACGTATACGGAATTACACTCGTCACATGTTAACCTATATACACCTGACTTCCTGCCAACCTCTGTTTTTTCCTTACCATTGCAAATGGCCCGTCGAACGGTGTTAGTGGTTCGAAATGCCACGTGAACGTCGTTGTTTCTTAAGATTTTTGATATTTTCTCTGAAATTTTCCCTACATAAATCATACTTGACCGATAAGTATGAACAACACGTTCACGCGGCACCGCATATAAAAGTTTAGCCATCTGTTTGTTAATTTAGTCTTAACCATTTTATCTATCATCCGTCGATCATAACCATTTGCAATGGCAATATTATAAATGGTATTTAATTCTTTCATATAAGATTCATTTGACAAAGGCACCGTCAAAAGACGATTAATATAAGAATGAAAAGCAGCTAGTTTGTGTTGCCAAGGGTGACAGGAAGCCGCGGGTATTACTACATCAGTATGTGTAGGCTTTCTATATATTTGGAAATTGTGACGACAATGTTCCCGTGTAATGGTTAAATCTAAGAAATTTATAGAATTATCGACTTCAACTTCTAGTTTAAATTTAATCTTTGGATGTAAATTATTTACAAATGAATAGAAAGACTCTAATTCTTGTCTAGTACCGGTCCAGCATATGAGTATATCATCAACATAACGATAATAATAACTAACGATGGATACACTGGGCTGCATCTGCATTTTTTCTTGCGGAATTACGCGACATATTTTTCGTTTTCTACTAAGATATGGATTTCCGCCAAGTAACGCCTGATTCTATCAAATATTCAAAATAATTATTACATCGTCTGAAGAAAAAAAAATATTCGTTAAATATGTATCGAAATATTAATCTTTATCGAAATTAAGCATTATGTTATCAAGAGTATTTTATGTAGAAGTAAAATACTTTTTGTTTCATCTCAATCGGATATTTCGTTTAAAAGTTATTACGTGTGTAAGATGCTAAGAGTTGGTACCTATTCGTAATTCTTATGTGTCTGGCTGAATGTCGAACAGATAGACAGCTATTGCCTGCGACTTATACAATTTAACTTAATCTATATTTTTCTTAATATTATAAAGCTGAAAAGTTAGGTTGTTTGTTATGAACGCGGTAATTTCGGGAAATACTGATCTGATATGAAAACTGTTTAAATATTCAATAGTCCATTTATTGAGGGAGGCTATAATATAGGCAATATTTTATCTCGGTATTTCCACGGAAACGAGAAAAACGCGGGTGAAACCGCGGGGCACGGCTAGTTCATAAATACGTGTGCAACTAACTCGTTTCAGTTATTTGTTTGCGCGAAATTATAAAAAAATGTACTTTCATACATGACGTATATAAATGCGATGAGTCACACACACATACGTAGAATTATTGAAATTATAAGTTATTAGTTTTTTCGTGATTTATGTATGAAAGTACATTTTTTTTATTATTTTGCGCAAACAAATAACTGAAATGTGTTAGTTGCGCATGTATGCATGAATTATTAAGGTACTAGGGCGGTTACAACCCGATACTCGGGTTCGTCGATTGACGAAAAATTCCAAATTATGCGGAAATAATGACACTTTTTATTGCAGTTTGTGATCATCACGTTTAACATTTTGTATCTTTATAGTTTTCGGAACAAATAGACTCGAGTACCTTTAATTTGATACCTTACTCCTGAGCGAAGCGAGGATTTCAAAGGTACAAGACGCTAAAAACTTTTCTGCCGAGCGCAACATACAATTTTTCAGCTCACAACTGCGAAGAATATTTTATGGTTGTTTCAGCGGTCAACTTCCGGTAAAAAATTCTTTAAACAGAAGTTTAATTAAAATATACCTTATTCTCGTTGTTATAATTATATAAAAAACTAAAATAATAAAAAGGAGTATTATAGTTAATTTAAAGTTATTTAAAGTAGGAATATATTGTTACTTATTAATAATAATAAAAACGACTCCGTAAATGTTGACACTGACATGAGGTTCAAGACAAAGACAATTTAAATATAAATATTTATGTCACGTTCCGAAATCCAATCATTGGTTGTGAAATCTCACCCAGCCTAATATAAAATTCTTATAACAATTAGTTTAATCTTATTGTTATTGTTTTTTTGCCTTGGCTGCCACCGACTCCAAAAGGCCTATTTTTTGCTTTTTAGTTTTTGAAGTCGGTTTTTTTAACGCAGTTTTTTTTTACTTTTTATTGTCTGTAATAGGCTGTTTGTAAACTACAGCAGGGTTTTTTCTAGATTAGAAAAGGTGTCATGTACATTATAAACAAAATTATCGTCCCAGTCAACAATGAAATGAAATAAATGCTCATAACATAAAAAGTACTGGGCCCAACTAAACCAAATTTTTATGGGACCAATTGGCAACTATTCTGCATCGAACAAAAAAAAGAATCATGGAAATCGGTTCAGAAATCTCGGCGTAATCGGTGTACATACAAAAAAAAAATATACCATCCGAATTGAGAACCTCTTCTTTTTTTGAAGTCGGTTAATAAAATGTTCTGAACTATTAAAGAGCATAAGTAAAACACCTGGATACTGCTTACAAACTCCTTTTTACTCTTGATTCTGTACATTATCACAATGAATTACAACGAACACATTTTCACCGGGAAGACTAAAAGTTAGCCTCTTTTTTTTCGAATGACAACAGCTGTCAAAGGCCGACCGATGTTGCCACGTTCGAGTAAACTGATAATATTAAATAGCAAGTATAACGAATAAGTATCATTCTATTCATGAAATTTATAATTGTTAACACTATACAACGTTTTACCATGTAAAAGAATCAAATAACGTTACTGCACATTTTTCCAAATTAAAAGTTTTTTATACTTTCGCATAATTCACTCAGCAAAAAATGTTGAAGAAAAAAATAACAGTAATTATAACGGTTTTGATTGACCTTAAAATGTAATCTTAACTTATATGTTTGAAATCTACAAGAACCTATGTATTTACAACTTATCCAGAGATATTATTATAAGTATGTTTACCTTTAAAAAGTATAAAATAAAAAATTAAATTAAAATTTAAAAAAAACCCCCGACAAAAAAACATAAGCTACCTTTAAAAAGTAAAAAAATAATAAAAGAAAATTAATCCTAAAGTACCATTATGTATTAATATTTAAAAAAAAAATTCGCGTTGGGGGACCGCTCCAAAACTAAATTACTAACTATTAAACAAAATTAAAAATTACTAATCTAAGCAACAAACATGAATTTTATATAAACAGAATTAAGAAAAAACTTTATGCATGTGACACTAATTAATTAGGAGCGGTCCCCCAACGCGTTTTTTTTTTTAAATATTAATACATACTTATACATAATGGTACTTTAGGATTAATTTTCTTTTATTATTTTTTACTTTTTAAAGGTAGCTTATCGTCGCTTAGCTAACAATACCGCGCAAGTCGAAAATTGGCCTTATGAAGTTTAGACCACCATTAGAAAGATCTTTTCGGCGCGCAACCAATGACGCTTCAGAAAAATCAAAATTATCCAATAGTAGCGCGTTATTCGAATGATTCTGGCACCGCGCAAGTCTTTGGCAGTGTCAAAACCGCATAAGTCGTTAGTTCGCCATACTGTTTCGTGTTAGCGTGCAAAAAAATCATAGATTTTCACGGTTTTATCAACGAAAGCAACGTTAATTGTTTATTATAGTGATAGTAAAAGGTAAGCAACGTTAATTGTTTAATATAGTGATAGTTGTTATGATTGAAACGTTATATTTTACACATAAGCACATCTTAAGTTTCTTCGCGCACTCATAATTGAAATAAAACAACTTTTGCGGAATATTTAGTGCGATTCATTTACCCAAAATATATATTTGGTACTATAATTCTTCGGTTTATTTGAGGTTTTTTGGTTTCCCGACGTTTCGGCACCTTTTCAGTTGCCGTGGTCACGGGTTGACTAGCTACTTATAAGTCTACCTTCACAAATTTGATTTATTATTGCGCTCAGAAACGGTTAAATAATTACGAATTAAAATTTAATAATTTTTACTATGGCAACAAATATTGAGTTTCATATTTTGATTTGTTTGCTATTTACATTATTTATTATCAACAAAAGAAAAAAATAATGATTCTACTGGCAGTTCACAAAATTGAGAGGACTTTCAAAGAAAGATACTGCCAAGAAAACTTCGAAAACAGGCCGACCTCCACTTTTATGTTTGTTATTTATCTACAAAAAGAGCTAACCGTATCCTTAGGTCTTGCATGTGATTTGGTTTGAGACTTTAATTTATGGATAATAGGATCCCAAGCTATATATTCCAACCATCGTCTCTATTGAAATTTTAGAGTTTTAAAAGAAGTAGGTACTACCGTCTAACTGGTATTCATTTTACGACGAATTACCATTTAAAGTATGTCTACCTAAAAGTCCACCTGATTGATGATTAAGACTGATTGTTATTATGCTAAAGAGAGAATTCAATTCTTTATAATTATTTCTATCTACTAATATTATTATAAACAACATTTATTTTTGATAGCGACTGTCTTTATGTTATAAATATTTAACAAGAAAATATATTAGAAAAAAGCAACTAGTCTTATGTCGCCCTGACGGGATGACATGAGACTAGTTGCTTTTTTCTAGTATATTTTCTTGTTAAATATTTATTACATAAAAATAGCATTGTAAAATGCAAAATAAAAAGTTATAATGTCTTTATGTTATTTAAGGTTAATATTTTTGAATTACAATTTTTATTTTGTTATAAGTGAAACAGTTTAACTATGTTACACCTACCTATTTTATTAGGACTACGTAAGACTATCAGAACTAGGTAGTTAATATCCAAGACTAATAATTAAGCATTGTGATTAACCCATCCTTAATTTGAGTAAGTACTATGTTTAGTTAAATTATATAAATTTAAGACAAAGCTAATTTATAATGCTCTCTAATATTGTTGCTACTAGCCTTTTTAGACATTACAATAATATTGAAAAATGTCTATTACTGATCTGTGTTATCAGTAAAGTTAGGACTACTTCAGGCTGAATAGAAGCTAGTTCAAAACTAAAACGAATGACTTTTTATGTAATAATTGAATTATCTAATACATAGTTACTACGAAACTTTTGGTATAATTTGTAGAGTAAGTTCAGTATTTTGTTGAAATTGTAAGGTAGTACATAATTATGATTCTGTGATTATAATTCTCACAAGCATTTAAATTGCTTTGTGAGCGTTAAAAATAATTTTGTTACTTAAATTCTAAGTAAATAAAATGTTAGAACACCGCAGAAGTCTTTATTTTGTTAAACTAACACCGCATAAGTCAACCTTATATCTAAACAGTATTAAATGCACTTGTTTTAACTTAATTACGTCATAATACAATCTAATACATACCTATTAATGTAAATATCCCACTATGCCTTCATAATATTTTAAGGAGATAATCAGTTTTTTGTCTCTCCTGAGAACTTCACAAATTTGACTTGCGCGGTATTGTTAGCTAAGCGACGTTATGTTTTTTTGTGTCGGGGGTTTTTTTTTAAATTTTAATTTAATTTTTTTATACAATAATTCGTGTTAAAAATGTTATGGCCAAAATTCCGGCCATAATCAGCTTTTCTTACATTAAAGAGGTTTACTCTTGCCCTCATTCTGAATCGTTAATTTAAAAGGAGTTCGAAAATGGAGCGAGCTTGCCTAGAAAGCGCTGTTCACTCGAGCTTTGAATATACCAGGGTTGTAACCCGGGAATACAGACGCAGGCAGAGTATTCTGCTCCCTGGCTGTACGCATGACAAAAGATGAGAAGCGTTGTTTTTATTATTTGTTTGTGCACGATAGACGTAGAATATCAACCAGGTTGGGGGACTCCCGGTGGTAAAATGTTATTTCAATAGCACACTCTCCGAAGTACAATCTGTAGAACACCGACAATGAAGAAACTATTTGATGATGAGGGAGACTGTGGAGCTTGGTATGCACCAGTGCATCATTTCCAACGAGTTTCCTGGTTCTGTTTCCATTTTCACCGAATCGAGTGCGGCTTGCTGGTATGTTGGTGAACCATCCCAAACAGCAGTATTCCAGTTTTGGCTGCGTTAAAACTGACCAGATTGTTATCACTCCATTGGGAGACAAGACTTAAAGGTCGATTTTGTCCGCTCAATCACGGCTTCTCTTAAAGAATGGGTTTCGCATTGGATACATTTTTCCGGAACCGTGCTGCCTACTGCATACCTAACAGTACCGGGCACAAGCAGGTCATTAATATGTAGCAAGAATAGGATTCCAAGTCAATAAATCACTAAAATATCGATTTCAAAATAATATAAACAGTAAAAAGGGTTAAGGGCAGCAGTGATTGTTTACTGCAATGAGTTTTATACTAAAAACAAAATAAAACTACCAATACCGAGATCCCGGTATCAGATATTTCAATACCGGTATTGGAACCACACGATACCAAAACAAACGCATACAGAGAAAATGATGTCTTTCACTATAAGATAGCAAATAGTTACATTTTTAAGTAAGTATGTTATATTAATTAACATACCACTCGTTATCATTTGCGTTACCTTAACATCTCAGAAGCACGTTGAAATTCAATAAAAAAATTATTAATTAAAAATAACTAAACACCGAAAGAATGTTCGTGTTTTCTGAAATAACGCCCAATTCAAAGCAAGCAAATCACCATAATAATACTGTGAAATATTTTTTTAAATTTTTGTTTATTAACGACGGGGAGACTGCTTGGCTAATCTAAGTTTCACATAATTTGGTTTCATCTATACTTGCTCGCTTGCGATGGGCGTTAGTCTGACGTTCGGCGCTGATATCAGCATAACATTACATGCACACCACGCGTAAGCGCACAACGATATTCGTTTCGCGCGCAGTGCACCCTTTAATCGAAATTTGCGCTCTCCAGTAGAAATAGCGCTAAGCATGCATGCATAAAAATATATATTATACACCATACGAAATCGTTAATTTCCACATAGATTTCGCTTTAATTTCGAGAGCGACACACACGACACGATCGTTTTGCGCGAAGCTAAAGACGATACTGCACGTCCAATATTTAAACGGACTCCGCAAAGCGTCGTACAATTACTGTTACCAGTGAATTGGCACAACGACAGAGCGAGGAACCGTCAATAGCGCAAGACAACACGCTAAAACGTCTAAGACTCCGGACGCGTGAGCGTCGCGGCAAAGATTTCGACGCGCGTAAAGTGCGCACAGTGTGGTTTTATTGTTTTTATGCAGTCGACCGGCCCTCAGACAGGAGTAGTCCTGGAGGTGTCTCCATGGACCGCAATGTGCGTTCGAAAAGTAGATGTTCAAATGTGTCCTGCAGTTCACACTGACGCGCAGTTAACTGCGTTCTTTATCGACCCGCGAGCCAAGTGATCCCCCGTCCAAGGTAGTAATAAAATAAATGATAAAGATTTGACAACTCTAACGTATTCAAACGATTGCATACGCACGGGTTGTTAGCTCGACGAACGCACGTTCGATACACGTTAATGATCATTCCGCAGGTTCCCCTACGGAAAACTTGTTACGACTTTTACTTCCTCTAAATGATCAAGTTAGGTCTACTTCCCAGCAACGCCGACGGCCGTGAAGCCACCGCGTGTCGGTCCGAAGACCTCACTAATCAATGCCCAGCACGAAGGAGTTTCAACGGGATGCCCGGGCCTCTACGTCAGGAAGAACATGCTGATACCTTCAGTGTAGCACGCTTGCGGCCCAGGACATCTAAGGGCATCACAGACCTGTTATTGCTCAATCTCGTGCGGCTCGAAGCCACCGGTCCCTCTAAGAAGAATATTAATACGTCGCCAGTGAAATGCGTGACAGAGTCACGCACACCTAAATGACGACGCCTATTTAGCAGGCTAGAGTCTCGTTCGTTACCGGAATTAACCAGACAAATCACTCCACCAACTAAGAACGGCCATGCATCACCACCCACCGAACCAAGAAAGAGCTGTTAATCCTTCCGGTGTCCGGGCCTGGTGAGATTACCAGTGCTAAGTCAAATTAAGCCTCAGGCTCCACTCCTGGTGGTGCCCTTCCGTCAATTCCTTTAAGTTTCCGCTTTGCAACCATACTCCCTCCGGAGTCCAAAATCTTTGGTTTCCTGGAAGCTGCCCGCCGAGCCATTGTAGTAACGTCGGCGTATCGCTAGATGACACGTTTACGGTTAGAACTAGGGCGGTATATAATCCGCCTTCGAACCTCTAACTTTCGTTCTTTATTGATGAAAACACCTTTGGCAAATGCTTTCGCTGATGTTCGTCTTGCGACGATCCAAGAATTTCACCTCTAACGTCGCAATACGAATGCCCCCAGTTCTCCCTATTAATCATTACCTCGGAGTTCTGAAAACCAACAAAATAGAACCGAGATCATATTCTTTTATTCCATGCACGAAATATTCAAGCAGCATTTTTAGCCCGCTTTGAGCACTAATTTGAAAATAAAAAAATAATAGTAAAATAAAAGAGCACCGCGATAAGATTTTGATATTGAACCGACGTGTTTCCGTCGGCTCACCGGTGATATGATGAGTGTCCATCGACATCTAAGGGCATCACAGACCGGTTCCTCCAAGAAGAATTTTAATTCGTCCTGTGAATTGCGTGACAGAGCCACGCACACCTAAATGACGACGCCTATTAAGCAGGCTAGAGTCGCGTTCGTTACCAGAATTAACCAGACAAATCGCTCCACCAATTAAGAATGAACATGCACCACCACCCACCGAATCAACAACAACAATTTCGACGTTTGCGCCGTGTTTAGATCACGGTGTTATGATCCGAAGTGATACGAAGTACCTACAAATTACCTACGTGGGTACCCACGTACCTACCATTACCACCTACCATTCATTCTTTCATGCATTCATTCATTCATACATTCATTCATTCATTTAACCTTACCTAACCTAACCTTTTTTTCTTTTTTTTTATACTAAGGGAAATACGAGTTTATCGACTTCCGGCTGAGCCGGCGAGTTCAGGGCTCCCCTTCGCGCGTCCATCCGACGAGCACGCTCAGCGGATAGACGCGCGGAGGTATAAACTGCTAAAACCACCTAGTAGTGCCCTCTCTTACCGATGTGTGGCGACGTGGGAACCTTCTGGGACTCTACCACCGCCGCCTCGGCCGACCTGCTTCAGGTCACAACATATCTCGGGTGATGGATGTCCGGGCACACCGAAGATTGTTTTGGACATCACCCCGTACGCACGAAATTGTACTGCGCGAGCGCTGGGATAGTTTTGCCAGCGACATTACTTCTTCGCAAAAGGAGACCATTGCCTGCCAAGCCCTTTCATTTTCGAGCATCGCCTCAACTATGCTCAGCAGTGAGAGGTCTGGTCCTACTTCTGCAATAAGTCCTTGAAGGTGGTTGTTCCAAGCAGGGCACATCTCCAGGGTATGCAGTGCGGAGTCCTCCGCTGCATTGCATTCGTAGCATCTTTCGTTGTTTCTCTTCGAATCTGGTGCAGGTATTTCCAGGGGCGTGCATTCCATATAGGCAATTAGGCAGTGCCTACCTCATTCAAAACCTAAATAAATATACAATAAGTGTTAAAGTTATTTTATTTTAGTTTAAACTTCTATTCAACACTCACCCACTAAGATATTCCTTACGCTCAATACTGAATACCTACCGATAGGCAGTCTCGAAATTGCCTACTCGGAACAAGCAGCGTTTCATACAAGAATACAACAAATTTAGAAAAAGTATTGCTCAAGTATAAACCGCCCATGGCAAGAAGGGCGCTATTTGTACGTGTAACGTTCTAGCTTAAACTTCCGGAATATATCAGTATAAAGTAAGCATGCCTACCTGACGAATGAATTTGGTCGCGAATTATTTTGTTGAGGAGTTATTTTAAAACTATCATATTTCCTAAGATATTCATTAAAATTTTATGATGAAAAGGCAATTTTATTCAAAATTAAATACTTGTGATGATTAACTTATTTATTTAGATAAGGATTAATATCATGTTTATGAAAACAGCTTCTCAAATAACACATTAGTTTAGAACAAATTTTATTATCTGAAAAATAGTTATAGTGAGTTAACCATAAAACATAGACATATGCTGTCGCGGACTTTTTTTTAGAACTTTTGATGGGGAATAATTTCGTCATACATGATTTTTACATAACTTTAACCGTTTACACACCGTTCGCAACGGAAGCTCCCAAAACTAATTTTTTTTTCCCGTTTCTGTAACGTTTTACATTAATGCTCTGCTCTTATTAATCGTAACGTGATATTAAATATCTTATTACCTTCCGAGATAAATGGACTATCCAGCACAAAAATATTTTTTCAATTCGAACTAGTAGTTCCGGAGATTAGCGTGCTCAAACAGCCAAACTCGTCAGCATTTTAATATTCCTACTGAATATTACGAACCTTATCATTTATGACTAGCGGCCGCTCTCGGTTTTACTCGCCGCGTGGTTGCCGTTACCGTGGGAATATCAGGATAATTATAAATATTTGCAATGTGGTTTTCTGATATATAAGCTACATTGCTGTAAAGTTTCATCTTAATCAGTTCAGTAGTTTTTGAGTGAAAGAGTAACAAACATTCCTCCATCCAAATATCCTAACAAACTTTCAAACTTATAATATTCGGTAGCAGGATAGGATAAGTGCAAAGTTACTAGTTAGATCTATAGTGCCTACTACGCTGGAAAACCAATGCACGCCCCTGGGTATTTCCCGAAACAGCCATGTCCGGTTAGCACCTGCACTGAAAGTCAGCGACCCATGACGCCGCAGGACTCAATCATCTAGCACCGGACCTATTGCTTCAACAGTGCTGGTACCATATCTTCCGAATTGCAGTTCCTCCACCCATAAATGCATGACAACCTCTCTTTGGTCACGCCGTATCCCCTCCATCTCCTCGATTGTGAGGCGATCGCCTCGCGCCCTAGCCTCGATCTTGTTTTTATAGACCGTTGTAAGAACCCTCGCCTCTAACTCCCAGGGAGGGGTTTCAGCCAGTACAAAAGCCGCGTCAGCCGACACCGTCCAATATGCTCGTGTGGCCCTTTGGGCCATCATGCGCTGAGGCTCCCGCAACAAACTGAGAGTTTTACTGTGGAGGAAGCCGTACCACACCGGGGCGCCGTAAAGGGCTATGCTACGAATGATAATTATATGTATAATATCAAATCAGCCTAGTAGGACTGCAAAACGTACTTAATGTAATCGTTTGAGATCGTAGAGCGCACTGCTCTCCACCCGCTCTGGTGTTGTGTGTGTGAAGTATTTCGTTTCTCCTATCTCTTTCATTCGGATTAATCAGCATTATTTTATAAGGGTTAATCTGTATAAGGGTTAATCGGTATAAGGGTTTTAATCAAATATACGGGTTAACCTTATAACCGGATTAATGGGTCCTTGGTAGCAGCCTTAAGAAAACTTGCGTTATTGCTCAGTAGAACCATCAAGGCGTTGTAACATCTAGGTTTATTTTAAGTTCCAATGATAAAGATAACTTCAAACAACACCAACACAAACTTTGGCAAAGGCAACTTATCTGTCCTATGCTATCAGCAGAACGGTCTCAAAACAATATCAGTTTTTGTGAGGCTTTCAGCTAACCACGGCAATCATGTATGCAGTGCGATCCACCACATTTAGTGCGGCTTTTTATATTTGTTTGTATATGTGTTTCTTTTTTATGATTCTCACGTGACATATAAGTATATTAAGCTGGGTAGACATTTCTGGCTTCATGGAATCTGAACCTAACGTATGTTGTATTGATTGAATGAAATGCTTTAAAGCTCGAGTCAATAGGCTCCTTCTAGGCAACCTCGCTCCATCTTCGGCTTCTTCTTTATCTCTGAACCAGAAAAAGGCCAAGAGCAAGCCAATCGTTTAATATTTAAAAATAATGGTGGCTACCGGGGCATAAAAGGCCTGTGTCATCTACCCTTGATATGCCCTCATACCGCCCGATATTTAATAATTTTCCAAAGATAGACTGTTGGTTGAAATTTTCTGTTTTGGAAATTAAAGTTTTTAAGAACTACTAGCGACATCTGTTATGGAAATAAAAAGTGCTACAAAAATTGCAAATTTTATTTAGAACGTTCTTTATCTTTTTGTTTTCTTTCAACTTTCACTTTCAAGATTGCTATGTAGTATGAATGACAAAGTTATATTTGCGGTTTTGGCAAATGTGCTATAGCTCTGAAACTGCATAATATTTTTCGCTCAAACCAATTTTCTTTGAAAGTATTTATAAAGGTCTACAGCATATTTTTTTTTTAGATTTTTTCCTTTCTTATTTTAAAAGTTAGAGGGGGGGGGGGGAAGCGACACATTATTTCACTTTGAAAGTGTATATCATTCAAACAGCTGGCTTTGAGAAAAAACTGTTTTAGGTACCTTAATGTTATTTTTAAAGACCTATCTATAGATACCCCACACGTATAGGTATGATGAAAAAAAATTTTTCAGTGTCAGTTCCATGCGGAGCCCCCCTTAATTCATATATTTTTTTATTTTTGTGTAAAAACCGTAAAGCGGCTTACAGAATACATCTACCTACCAAGTTTCAACTGTGTAATCCTCATAGTTTTGGAATAAAGTGGCTGTGACATACATCGATTTGGGCGAATCTATAAGGGTTTCGTTTTTTGCCTTTAGGCTACGAAACCCTATAAAATATGGCAAAGCATGCTTTCTTTAAGTAAACCTAGTTTGTAAAAACACCACCGCCTCAGTAAATATTTCTGCTTTTTTTATGGTTTCTACGATAGTTGGGGATATTATTTTAACTACAAAGAACAGTTATAAATTCAAATCGTATGGCTGTGTCCCATGCGGATGTAAAACTATTAATAAGTATTACCACAGATTAATAATACTAAGTATACTAAAATATAACATAACTTTATGTTCTCCAGTCAATATATTAAGAAAGATTGTTTGTAAACAAAACTTAGAGCATTTCTCGACATTGTTAGGTTTAAACACAGAACAACAAAAAGAGGTTTAAATCATGATTCGTTTCATTTGAGTAATGTCACTCTTGTAAGTACAGTCGGCAATCTTCCCGGTCGACCAGTACAGTTTATTAGCGAGCTTTATTTAAAAAAGTAATAATATAATAGAAAAGTTTATATCACGAATAATAGAACATTAATCAGGTATTTCATTCAAATTCAAATTCAAATCATTTGTTCAGTCTAGGCTGTTACAAGCACTTATGAACGTCAAAGAAGCTACGCCATCGGTTCACAAACCCTTACCACCTACCTTGTAACGAGAAGAACCGGCAAGAAACTCGTCAAGGGAATTTTTTTTCTCCCTGTTTTATTTCATACAGAGTCGTCTCATTGAAAAGTGACCTAAACATATCAGTACGGTCAATTTTTGACCGTATAAATAACAATGATTCAATTCGCAATTTATTGCAATTAAATTGCAAGTGAGTTATTGAAATTTCCTTAGATCGTCATACAAAAAATTGAAACAACTAATATTATTAAGTTATCAAAAGGATAATAAATATATGATTACATTCTCAGTGTATGTAAAGTTGGTGTCATATCATTTAGTAAAGAAAAGATTTTTTTCTTCTAGATGTTATGCCTTTTCGTCAGGGTTAATGTTACTACGCGATTTGTAACTCCACTACTACTGTAGACTGTAGTGTTAACGGTTAGTGTATTTAACTATTCAGTCGGCGGGTTAACCCGCGTCCAGCGTGTCCCTTGCTCCCCTGGAAACATCGAGACAACTTGTACACGCTACAAGCTTCCCGATGCCAAAATTCATCCAATGTGATCAAGTAACAAACTTCTAAACATCTAAACATCCAACTAAACCCTTACATTAGAATATAAGTAGGATTTTGCGATTTAGTAGATTAAGCAAGCGACCGACTCGACTGATCGACCAATAGGCTCATCTCCTTTTGTCAGTGTGTATGTGCAGAGGAGGCTTCCTCGAACATTAAGATTAAACTTAATTGGCCGATTTTATCATCTGCTTCCAACAGTACACCTAGGCTATTGTACGGAGGTGTTCGAGCTTTTGGTATTACGCGCTCGAGATCAATCAAATAAGTAGTAAACGTACTAGGTACTAATAGGACGACACTCGGCACGGTACAACGCTACCAAACACAAATTGTTAATGTAACAATCGGACAGTTCGTATAGTACTTTTCCCAATCTCTTGCTAAATCATTTTTTTTTTCAAAACATCAACAACAACAAGATAACGATATTTTATGTACTCGATCTTGTGACCGTTTCGTTGATTTCTTTATAAGTAGTTGAGCTTGGACAAATTAACCACTGGACACGAAACCCGAGAAGAATGTATGAAATTACGATCAACCAATTCTTGCGGGGGTGAGGGGCGATTACTAATGTCAAATAATGACAGTAGTGCTTGATAAGTAAGGAGTGAATGAATGAACCTATTGAGTTTCATAAACCATGTGTGTTTTAAAGAAATAAGTAAGTTAATTGTTTATTTCGTGGAAAAATAAAAAGCACGATAAGTAAGGAGTGAATGAATGAACCTATTGAGTTTAATAAATCATGTTGTTTTAAAGAAATTAGTAAGTTAATTGTTTATTTCGTGGACAAATAAAAAGCACCTAATAATATTAAAACTTCATTAAAAAAATCCCTTAAATTCATAAAAACTATAAAATATGGTTTCCAAAGCGTGTGTTTGGGTTTTTTTCGTGAAAAATGGGTAACCTGATACTAAATGGAAGCGCGCCTCTCCCGGAATCCTCAATCACTGAGGAACTGGCTATCTTACCTCTAACTGCCGGAACGTACTTAGATAAGATGGTAGTCGCTAGCCAGGTGGATTTACAAATTACTTACTAACACTTTTTAAGTGAGTAAAAAACATTAATATTATTTACATTAACTTCTTCTTCAATCACTCGAGCTTTTTTATATAAAACAAAATATGGGTAATTAGTTCATTACAGAACCTTTGTATAGGACATACACAATAGCAACCCCTCCATAAGTGTTTAATTTTATAATCGATTGCAACTCCTTTCAAATGTCAAATAGTTGTGGCGCGATGCTCGTATAATATGTACCTTTTAAATGAAAAATTTATAGGGATTGTGATAGATTTAAAATTAGACAATTTGTGCTTCTCGAGCTGTGATATCTCGTATTCGACATTTTTTTTGGAGCCGAAAATCTAAGTATACTAAAACTTAATGAAAATAACCATCGACATTATAGGATTGTCAAAGATCGTTGAGACTAAAACATTTTAATTTCAACTCTAGTATCCATTTACATTTAAGAAATATGCATATTTGTAAGAAAAAATATAAACTTGTTTTCACTTTATTAAAGATCTCAAAACTTACGCCACCGTATAAAATTAGCACAACCTAAACCCAAATTAGAAATAGTAGACTAGCATTTGGATAGCGTATGGTCCAGCATACGCTATGACAGTTTTAAACAACAAACTCCCAGAAGTTATCAACAAAACATCGCATATAAATTACCTATATTTAAGAAAAAGCCAAGGCAGAGTCTTTCTAGCAACTACTAGCTGAAATACTAATTGCAACAATATTTCAACCAATAGTTTATTGTAGTTTTAAGATTATTTTACTTGAATATAATAAAACGATATTTAAATTAAAATAAATAAAGATGAAAAAATAGTATAATATAGCTTACGTACATACATTATATAATATAAATATAATTAATTTTATTCTTGCTGTGACCTAACAAGGTCTATGTTAGAAACAAATAATAAATGTAACCACCAGTTATGATAAATTTTAACAAGAAGAATATTGGAACAAATGAACTCGGCCACAAGTGAATTTTCAGATGGGACTTGAACCCACGACCTTTGGGAATCCGGCCCACTGCTCGTACCAATGAGCTACCGAGACTTGCTGTCACTTTTCACTGTCAAAATTCTCTGATACTTTTATACTTTTAATATGCTGTAAGAATATCCTTCCTTGCATTCGAAAGAGAAAAAAAACAAATGTTTAACGATCAATTATGATGCAACAGCAAATCATTTATGATTTTTGAACTTTTGCGTTGTCAATGCTATTTTTATACTTATGATAAATTTTAAATGTTAATGTACAACACACTATGATAATGTACAACATAAGTCTAATACTAAAAAACAATACCGTGACTGATTGATAGGCAACGCACTGCCCAAACGGCTAAACCAATTAAACTGAAATTTTGCATACAGGTTCCTTTAACGATATTGGCGAGCACTAAGGAAGGATGTTTTGATATTACCACGGGAACGGGAACCATGCGGGTGAAAAAAGCACCTTTTTTTAAGTTTGAAGCTATATTTAAAATATAACGAGCTCAAAGTTCGTAGGGTTGTGTCGTATAATTACAGAGTTCCTATAGTTATCTTCTGGCTCCATCATCAGACCTTAGATGTTATCTAAGACCTGAGTCCTCGTCCATGTTATCTCCCTGCGTACCGGTTCCACCCAATTTCTTCTTGTTAGGGGTTCAACTGTAAATCTGAAATTAATTTGAATAGTTCCTACATTAAAATTGGATTCGTTCGTTCATTTACATACATCGATATGTTTATCGATATGTTCAAGCCCTATACGACATAAAAATGACAATTGATTGAATGAGTGATACATATAACCCAACCAAAATATCTTTGAAGAATTTACACGTACAAAGATTACTTTTTGAAATGACGTATTACATTTTGTTTACATACCAAATTTTATTTATTTTACGAATAATTGCTACTCTAATAGATTGAAATTATACTTACGCGTGAAAAGAAAAATGTTTTGATTGTCCGGTATGATTTTTACAAATTAAATCAGCGTATTTACCCATTTTTGAGATAATGTTCCACTTCGAGATCTCGCGTCATACTGACAACGCCATATTGCTTACTGTGTCTAAAAGGCAGGGTAAGTGACAGAGGGGTAAAGGCGAACGCGGTCCTCGTTACGCGTCCAGTGGTTAATTCGTCCAAGAGCTTGAGCCATGAATCCTGCTTTAGCGCTAACTAGCGCTTTTATCGATAGCTGTTTGTTAAATATACTAGCGTAACCCCGCTTTAATGTAGGACATGTTGAACACTTTACCTACATGGCGATTTGTGTGATACCGGTGGTTTCCTGGATGTTCACATCGAAACTGCTAGAAAGTGCAGTCAAAAATGAACTTATCATGATCAGTCCAGACACTTCAACATCTCAGAAGCAGGTTGAAATACAATAAAAAATTTATTAATTTTTAATTAATAAATTTTAAAAAATAAAAAAAACTAAACGCCGAAAGAATGTTCGTGTTTTCGTGAAATAACGCCCATTTCAAAGCAAGCAAATCACCATAATACTGTGAAATTTTTTAAAGTTTTTTTTATTAACGACGGGGAGACTGCTTGGCTAATCTAAGTTTCACATAATTTGGTTTCATCTATACTTGCTCGCTTGCGATGGGCGTTAGTCTGACGTTCGGCGCTGATATCAGCATAACATTACATGCACACACGCGTAAGCGCACAACGATATTCGTTTCGCGCGCAGTGCACCCTTTAATCGAAATTTGCGCTCTCCAGTAGAAATAGCGCTAAGCATGCATGCATACAAATATATATTATACACCATACGAAATCGTTAATTTCCACATAGATTTCGCTTTAATTTCGAGAGCGACACACACGACACGATCGTTTTGCGCGAAGCTAAAGACGATACTGCACGTCCAATATTTAAACGGACTCCACAAAGCGTCGTACAATTACTGTTACCAGTGAATTGGCACAACGACAGAGCGAGGAACCGTCAATAGCGCAAAACAACACGCTAAAACGTCTCCACCTCCGGACGCGTGAGCGTCGCGGCAAAGATTTCGACGCGCGTAAAGTGCGCACAGTGTGGTTTTATTGTTTTTATGCAGTCGACCGGCCCTCAGACAGGAGTGGTTCTGGACGTGTCTCCATGGACCGCAATGTGCGTTCGAAAAGTAGATGTTCAAATGTGTCCTGCAGTTCACACTGACGCGCAGTTAACTGCGTTCTTTATCGACCCGCGAGCCAAGTGATCCCCCGTCCAAGGTAGTAATAAAAAAAATGATAAAGATTTGACAACTCTAACGAATTCAAACGATTGCATACGAACGGGTTGTTAGCTCGACGAACGCACGTTCGATACACGTTAATGATCCTTCCGCAGGTTCCCCTACGGAAAACTTGTTACGACTTTTACTTCCTCTTAAAAGTTAGGTCTACTTCCCAGCAACGCCGACGGCCGTGAAGCCACCGCGTGTCGGTCCGAAGACCTCACTAATCAATGCCCAGCACGAAGGAGTTTCAACGGGATGCCCGGGCCTCTACGTCAGGAAGAACATGCTGATACCTTCAGTGTAGCACGCTTGCGGCCCAGGACATCTAAGGGCATCACAGACCTGTTATTGCTCAATCTCGTGCGGCTCGAAGCCACCGGTCCCTCTAAGAAGAATATTAATACGTCGCCAGTGAAATGCGTGACAGAGTCACGCACACCTAAATGACGACGCCTATTTAGCAGGCTAGAGTCTCGTTCGTTACCGGAATTAACCAGACAAATCACTCCACCAACTAAGAACGGCCATGCATCACCACTCACCGAACCAAGAAAGCTGTTAATCCTTCCGGTGTCCGGGCCTGGTGAGATTACCAGTGCTAAGTCAAATAAGCCTCAGGCTCCACTCCTGGTGGTGCCCTTCCGTCAATTCCTTTAAGTTTTCGCTTTGCAACCATACTCCCTCCGGAGTCCAAAATCATTGGTTTCCTGGAAGCTGCCCGCCGAGCCATTGTAGTAAGGTCGGCGTATCGCTAGATGACATGTTTACGGTTAGAACTAGGGCGGTATCTAATCGCCTTCGAACCTCTAACTTTCGTTCTTGATTGATGAAAACACCTTTGGCAAATGCTTTCGCTGATGTTCGTCTTGCGACGATCCAAGAATTTCACCTCTAACGTCGCAATACGAATGCCCCCAGTTATCCCTATTAATCATAACCTCGGAGTCCTGAAAACCAACAAAATAGAACCGAGATCATATTCTTTTATTCCATGCACGAAATATTAATAGAACATTAATCAGGTATTTCATTCAAATTCAAATTCAAATCATTTGTTCAGTCTAGGCTGTTACAAGCACTTATGAACGTCAAAGAAGCTACGCCATCGGTTAACAAACCCTACGGCGGGAGACCTTGTAACGAGAAGAACCGGCAAGAAACTCGTCAAGGGCTATTTTTTTCTCCCTGTTTTATTTCATACAGAGTCGTCTAATTGAAAAGTGACCTAAACATATCAGTAAGGTCAATTTCCATCACAAAAAACATTTTATAAAAAAAATTCAAACCGACTTCAAAGAGTAAAAAATAAAACTTTTGGAGTCGGTGCCAGCCAGGGCATTACTATATATTTTTCAGGCCTTAGCTAGCTAGCACCGACTCCAAAAGTTTTATTTTTAACTTTTTGAAGTCGGTTTGAATTTTTTTTATAAAATGTTTTATTTCAGATTTTTTAGTTACATCATGTGCCGTTACTTACACTAAAAATCAGCCCATACACAACAATGTCATCTAGGTAAACGACTACTTGCCAAAAGGTGATTGATATTTTTCAAGATTATGAAAAAACTACTACTACTACTACATAACTTCGCCAGTTGTTAACATATTTTTATAATTCTTTTTTCATCTGAAAGAAAATGGTTTATGTGTAGTCCCATATAATTTTTACGATTTTTTTTAATATTTTTTGTGTAAAAACCGTAAAGCGGTTTTGGAATAAAAAGGGTGTGACATACATCGGTTTGACCGAATCTATAAGGGTTTCGTTTTTTGCCTTTAGGCTACGAAACCCTAAAAAGATGGTACTTGAAACAATAACCTTTTTTATCCGGACCACTGCCTTTCCATTTATTTAATGAATCTTTGCAATACAATAAATACAGCAAATGGCGGACTTAATGCCATGAGGCATTCTCTAACAGTCAACCAGTAAGGAAGTGAGAGTTCCTGTGTCGGCAATAAAGCTATAATATAATAGTAAAAGCTATTACATTTAACACATAACGTTAAGAAAACCCGTCGTGATTTTTTTTCAACTGGGAGTAAGCAGTTTTTACACAAGTACATTCTATATATTTTTATGTCAGTCACTCGTCGCCTCGTTAATTAACATTAAAGCTCATATTTACAAGATGCGCGAGTTTTTAATATTGTTAATGCGGCGCCTAATTACTTACTGACACATTGGCAAGCTAACGGCAACGTTGCAGTGCGCAGCGAAGATACAATACTGAGGCAGACAAGCTATATATACCAAAAATCAACTAACAATTTAAGTATTTGGTTTTGGCTTTAAGCAATGATCACCGCAGTCCGCATTAGACAGACCGAATTACCGAAACAGACCGTAATTAGGTGTTTGATTGGATTGAGAGATACATAATGGAACTAGCTAGGTACTAGGTACACCATTTTTAATCTCATCACGCATCTTTTTAGTTTCAGGCCTGTATCCTGAAGCGGATGTCATAGAGAGAGGCTGAAGATGATGATGATGATTATGATAGCACTGCAAATTATTGGTAAAGTGTTACATCTTATTATGATCGATGAGATCTATTGGAAGCTGTTTCTTTGATCTTAAGTACGGGGCTTTGTTGAGCATATGTGTAGTCAACTAGTCAAGACCAGTGCTATACCTACAACTGCACACTGCACAATTTTGTGGCGTCCGTAATAATAACTATTTTCTTAGTGCAAATTCAACGAAATAGCTCGACTTACTTTGTTGGTTTTACAGCATGTCACAGGCTGACTACGAATTATAACACTAGATACAACGAATTACAAATTATGGGTGTTCTCAAGGTCATACTGAGTCCGGAGCCTTGCCTAGTTGGCTTGGACGAATTATTTTTATTTTTTCCACGAAATAAACAATTAACTTACTAATTTCTTTAAAACACACATGTTTTATTAAACTCAATAGGTTCATTCATTCACTCCTTACTTATCGATAAAAACAATTATCGATTACTTCAAGCACTACTGTCATTAATTGACATTAGTAATCGACCCTCGCCCCCGCAAGAGGTGGTCAATCGTGATTCCATACATTCTTCTCGGGTTTCGTGTCCAGTGGTTAATTCGTCCAAGCTAGTTAGATTAGCATACCTACGTAAGTCAAGCTACCTTTTACCATCGTGTCAATAGCGTGTCTGCCAGTGCGTTACGCGCTTCACCGTAAGGCACGCACACACGCGCGCGTCGAGTGCACGCACGCGCCACGCATTGAAAAGCGTGAATTTTCACGCCCCACCTCGGGTATTCGCGTTTTTTTAATTACAACCCCACAGCGCCATTGTCGAGCGGTACTACTTGGAGTTACGGCCAGGGCTGCCGCCGCGCGATAAATAAATCCCACCAAAAACATGATTATGCCAAGACGTCGCCATACAGCTCGCATTGTCCACTCAAGGAAATCCAAACTTTTACTTCAAACGCCTTAACTCTACCATACAAGCCCTGACTTCAGTAAAAAATTGTTGTGGCTTGGCCGTTTCGCTATCGTTTCGTTTACGGTAGCGACTATCGCGCTATCGCTACCGTATGGTTAACTTTTCTGCTATACAATAGTTTCTTGTATAACGAAACGGCCAAGCCACATATTTTGACGAAGGTAGAGTTTGTGGGTTAGGGAAAAGGTAGGTTTGGTGGAGCCCTGGTGCTGATTGCTGGGTTTTTCATTTGGGGATTATACTTAACAAAAGAACATTAAAACCACGTTTTCAACAGCAAGTCACACGACAAACAACATTCGACATGAGATTCTGTATTTTGTATGTTAAATAAATAAATAAATAGATATGACCTGCCTATAAGAAAAGATGCAGATTCTGAGTAAAAACCGTTTTTTTTTTTATAACATTGACATTTTACTACGCAGTAGTAATGATTCTATTCTATTCCGGCAGTTACATAAGATAGCTAGTTCTTCAATGTCAACAATTGTCAATGTCAACGGATTCCGGTAGAAGCGAGTCTCTTGCTTACATCTTCAGCCTTATCAATACTTAACATCAGGTATGATGAAGGCTAAGAGGCTCCCCGCCTTGAATAAAAAAACATTGTTAATTTGGTGCAATAATACGTATTTTTGTACGGCTGGATAAAAATATGTTTATTGGCTCTACTGTAAAACCTCGACGTCTGTGAAATTAATAAACGCAATAAATATGTAATTAGGGTAAATAAATATTATTGTCAACTTCTTCGGGGTATTTTTTGTGTTGGGGGATTTTCAAATTTTAAATTTAGGTTTTATTTCAAGATCTTTAATTTTTTATTATTCAGATCAATTTGTCCGATGATAAGATATATGGAAGGTAGTCAGATCTCCTCATCAACTATTAAAGAGCTGATGATCTTCAAACGGCTGATCAGGTCATGGTTACCTTATATACCATATACATTCATTACCATTGAAGTAACACGGTACTAAATTTAGAATTGATCGGACATAAGGAAGTTAGTGAGATCCCATCATCAACTAGAAAAGAACTGATGATCCTCAAACGGCTAAACAGATTTTCATGAAATATGGCTAAGAACACTCGGGATGAAATAATCTATGACACAAAGAAAACTAAACGAAAATCAGTTCATCCGTTTGGGAGCTACGATACCACAGACAGACACACAAACAGACACGTCAAACTTATAACACCCCTCTTGTTTTGCGTCGGGGGTTAAAAAGGTATTTTGTTCCTTTACTTTGTTAGTTTTTGGGACAGCCGCTCTGTTCCATTGTCATAAAATGATCTACTGCAGCACAAATTGAATAATTAATAAATTTTGTATAACTGTGTACTTTTTAGGGTTTTGGTAGCCTAAAGGCAAAAAACGAAACCTTTATAGATTCGGCCAAACAGATGTATGTCACACCCTTTTTATTCCAAAACTATGAGGATTACATAGTTGAAACTTGTATTCTGTAAACCGCTTTACGGTTTTACACAAAAATAAAAATATATATGAATTAAGGAGGGGCTCCCCATACATGGAACTGACACTGAAATTTTTTTCTTTCATCAAACCTATACGTGTGGGGTATCTATAGATAGGTCTTTAAAAATTGCATTGATGTTTCTAAAACAATTTTTTTCTCAAAGTCAACCGTTTGAAAGATGTAAACTTCCAAAGTGGTAAAATGTGTGTGTCCCCCCCTCTAACTTTTGAAATAAGAGAGTGAAAAACTTTAAAGAAATATATGCCGTAGATCTTAATAAAAACTTTCAACCAAAATTGGTTCGAACGAAATATGGTTGTCAGTTTTAGAAATATAGCATTTTACCCGAAGGTATTTAATTTTTTTTTTTCTAACCACTACTTAAGGCATATTTATAGACAGGGCCCTTATTCTCTATGACCACTTTGCGATTCCTTGCTTCAAAACCACGCCAATATCGTACATGGTTACGACATTTTCAAAATTCGTATTCTCTATGACACTTAAATGAAACCGTGTGGTATGAACGTGACTTGCGCGTGGTTTGAACTGTCAAAAATTCCACGTTTTAGAAACGCGTGGAATCAACGTGGAATCTGCAAGGAATCGTTGTGACTGTGAAGAAATTTATTGATTTTGTGCTAAAAACTATTTAAATAAATCTATAACGTACCTAAGGCCAAAGACCTTCTAAACACCATCTCTTTCTTTAAGTATTTCAGTGAAATTTAGTGTCAGCTATTTATATTATAATCTACTATTACTAAGATTTTGTAAACTTTGTATAGAATTAAACCACATGTAACTATAAAACCATTTTATTATGAACTTTTATGTAAGTATTTTGCACGCAACTACCGAAGACCATTCTTGATCTACACTTATGAATGAACTTGTGAATCACATTTTTAAACAAATTGATTTCAATGAAGTAAGATGTTTTAGTTTTACATCGCTTTTAAATCTGGAACAAATGCAAAAGACATATGTTAGGGGTTATGTAAGTAAATTAGATATTATAAGGCAAGTAACTTGTCACATTTTTGGGAGTAACAAACGATTAGGTACTTACAATAACAAATCGCTTCAAATAAAATACCGCCAAGTACATCAAAATTCTTCAAACAAAATATACTCGTAGGTACAATATTAATGTTTTGAAGTGTATGTATATATTTCCATTGAAATACTAAGTATTATTATTTCTTTCTTGTAATAAACATATAATAAACAGACAAAATTGAATCAATTAATTTTCATTGTAAACATCGATAACAAGAAATAAAAAAGTAAAAAGGAACGTTCAAAAACGTTCGAACGTTTTGGTTTTGCTGCGTGTTTGTTTAAATTATTGAGTAATATTTTTTCTTTGTTATTGCTAAAATTGCATTGTTATGATATAAACGATTAAATATTAATATAAACATAATAAATCACGGTTAATTGTTAGTGAAATTAAATTTTGCAAGTAATAAATTTAAAATCTTAAAAGTTTTAAGTTTAGTTTTCGAACGCACTCGTGACTTCATAACGTACCAAAGACAATTTGTCTTGGAGGTGTCTTGGAGCGCGGTGTGACTTACAGAATAGAGTTGACCAGATTTCTTACCGTGACAAGATACGATATTGACGGGGTTTATGCGTGGTAAGATTTAAGTGTGGAATCTAAGTGGCCATAGTGAATAAGGGCTCAGGAGCTACGACCCCATCTCATTTAACTACCGCCTGCCCACGCAAGGAGCTACGGGTTCAAGCCACGCACTCACCACACGGTCGCTACGGTCCCAAGTCGCGCAGCCGATACCCGTTGGCCACGCGAGGAACTTCAGTTTCCAGATGCTCATCCACCATGCGCTTGCTCACAAGAGGAGCTGCAGTCCCAAGCTCTCAAGCCACACACATATCATGTTGCGATTTTCAAAATGGTCCTGAGAGAAAGAATAGAATTAATATGTAGTGTTACTCAACTCACTAATCTTATATTCCATAAATGTACTACTTCACTAAAATCAATCTGCATTTTCATCAGTACCTTTTACTGTTCTGCGGTTTATTCTTTGTGCCAATTAACAGTTCGGAAATTAACCCAACAACCGTGAACGATTCCTGTTCACAATAGGCTAAACACTATTAAATACTAGCTAGGGTGTTTTCAGCAAAAAGGACACTCATTACGACACGTATTCAGTTAATAATAATAATAATTCGTTCACCAATACTGCTAGGATAGCTGGAAGTCAACTAAAGCTTCGGTATTCATATCCGACGCATCTAATAGAACCGTAATAATCTCGCACGGGGAAAATATAATCCTTCAGGCTAATGTACAGATAAGTTTAGTTTAATTAAATTAAAAATGTTCTCAAATCAGAGTACAAATGTCCTCAAATCTAGTTAAGTGTACAAATGAAGCCATTCACTATTTACTATTTTTCATTCATTTTCATTCAACGAAATGGTTGTTTTCATATGATTTCACCTGCTATTCATGAAATGTACCACAGTGCCTAGATTCATTAGAGTATCTTGTTCGTCATAATACAAGTGATAATTATGTTCCCTTGCAATCAATGGTATCAACAAATATATCGGCCTATATAGGTTTGGACTACAAGTATACTCAGTCGATACAGTCGACGTGTAACTATTGCCAAGTACAGTCAATGGCAACTACTGCCTATAGAAAATGTCAAACTTCTACTTACTATTCTGAACTCGACGGCGTATGTCTTAAAGTGCAAAGTCGAAGAACTCGACAGTTCTAAAAATCAGTATCTGTTGTTGACCGTATAAATAACAATGATTCAATTCGCAATTTATTGCAATAAAATTACAAGTGAGTTATTGAAATTTCCTTAGATCGTCATACTAAAAATTTAAACAACGAATATAATTAAGTTATCAAAACGATAATAAATATATGATTACATTCTCAGTGTATGTAAAGTTGTGTGATGATTGTTGGCCGCCTCTGGTTTCGCAGTTTGTTGGGCCGCCTATGATGCTTCCGACTTGGCCTGTTCTCAGATGACAACAGTATGTGAATGGGTTAATTTTGTGAACCATATTATATTTCTTTTAGGTAAAGTAAGTAAAAAAAAAATTGACAATAACAAACTCTTTCCCGAGTATAGAATGATAAGAATAGATATGGTAAGATACGTACCATCTGTCAGGATAGGACGAACTGCGCACGAACTGCGACGTCTTGGAATTATAAGCTGTCTGTTATGATGTGGCAATATCTACCATACCACTTGATAAGGTTAAAGTTGGTATTTTGTGTTATTGAAGTGTCTGGACTGATCATGATAAGTTCATTTTTGACTTCACTTTCTAGCAGTTTCGATGTGAACCCACATCCAGGAAACCACCGGTATCACACAAATCGCCATGTAGGTAAAGTGTTCAACATGTCGCGATTAGTCTGCTTAATGCGACACTTTAAGGTACCTACATACCTATGTAAATTATTTGTAAACTGTCATAGTAGATACAGTCCGAATAATGTAACTGCTACAAATTATTGATACATACACAATATTATTATGAAAAACTGAATATTGGCAGGATGTAAACGGCAGCTGAAGCACTAATTATATAGTCTGTTATATATTGATAAACGTAAAAGGCCACATTTTACAGATTAGAGCGATGAAGTGCTGTTGTAAGCAGGCCTACATTAAAGCGGGGTTACGATAGTATATTTAACAAACAGCTATCGATAAAAGCGCTAGTTAGCGCTAAAGCAGGATTCATGGCTCAAGCTCGACTATAAAGAAATCAACGAAACGAAACGGTCAAAGCGTGTGTTTGGGTTTTTTTCGTGAAAAATGGGTAGATACATGCAACCTGATACTAAATGGAAGCGCGCCTCTCCCGGAATCCTCAATCACTGAGGAACTGGCTATCTTACCTCTAACTGCCAGAACGGACTTAGATAAGATGGTAGTCCTAGCCAGGCAGACTGACAAATTACTTACTAACACTGTGTATGTGAGTAAAAATCATTAATATTTGGTTTATATAATAATATAATTCATTATTTACATTAACTTCTTCTTCAATTACTCGAGCTTTTTTATATAAAACAAAATATGGGTAATTAGTTCATTACAGAACCTTTGTATAGGACATACACAATAGCAACCCCTCCATAAGTGTTTAATTTTATAATCGATTGCAATCCTTTTCAAAGGTCAAATAGTTGTGGCGCGATGCTCGTATAATATGTACCTTTTAAATGAAAAATTTAAAGGGATTGTGACAGATTTAAAATTAGAAAATTAGCCCTCTGTGTGCTTCTCGAGCTGTGCCATCTCGTATTCGACATTTTCTTTGGAGCAAAAAATCTAAGTATACTAAAACTTACTAAAAATATTTATCGACACTATAGGATTTTCAAAGATCGTTGAGACTAAAACATTTTATTTTCTCTTTCATTTCTTACATTTAAGAAATATGCATATTTGTAAGAAAAAATATAAACTTGTTTTCACTTTATTAAAGATCTCAAAACTTACGCCACCGTATAAAATTAGCACAACCTAAACACAAATTAGAAATAGTAGACTAGCATTTGGATAGCGTATGGTCCAGCATACGCTATGACAGTTTTAAACAACAAACTCCCAGAAGTTATCAACAAAACATCGCATATAAATTACCTATATTTATGAAAAAGCCAAGGCAGTTTCTTTCTAGCAACTACTAGCTGAAATACTAATTGCAAGAATATTTCAACCAATAGTTTATTGTAGTTTTAAGATTATTTTACTTGAATATAATAAAACGATATTTAAATTAAGATAATTAAAGATGAAAAAATAGTATAATATAGCTTACGTACATACATTATATAATATAAATATAATTAATTTTATTCTTGCTATGACCTAACAAGGTCTATGTTAGAAACAAATAATAAATGTAACCACCAGTTATGATAAAATTTAACAAGAAGAATATTGGAACAAATTAACTCGGCCACAAGCCCACTGCTCTTACCAATGAGCTACCGAGACTTGCGGACCACTGTCAAAATTCTCCGATACTTTTATACTTTCAATATGCTGTAAGAATATCCTTCCTTGCATTCGAAAGAGAAAAAAAACAAATGTTTGACGATCAATTATGATGCAACAGCTAATAATTTATGATTTTTGAATTTTTGCGTTGTCAATGCTATTTTATACTTATGATAAATATTAAATGTTAATGTACAACAAACTATGATAATGTACAACATAAGTCTAATACTAAAAAACAATACCGTGACTGATTGATAGGCAACGCACAGCCCAAACGGCTAAACCAATTAAACTTTGCATACAGGTTCCTTTAACGATATTGGCGAGCACTAAGGAAGGATGTTTTGATATTACCACGGGAACGGGAACCATGCGGGTGAAAAAAACACCCTTTTTAGACTTCTAAACTCTAAAGTTTATAAAAGTCTTATAATCCCTCTCTGTCCGTCCGTACGTACGTACGTATGTATGTACGCATCGAGATCTCAGAAACCATAAGAGATAGAGACAAACGGTCAACGGGAATGAGTTTAGGACACCTTGGACATGTGTCAAATGTACTTTTTTAGTTTCTACACTACAAAACAATAACAACTGTCACGTGGTTTAGAAGTCTATTTTGTGCCTGCTAACTAGCAGGCGCTGCTAACTTGTTTAAGTTTGAAGCTATATTTAAAATATAACGAGCTCAAAGTTCGTAGGGTTGCGTCGTATAATTACAGAGTTCCTATAGTTATCTTCTGGCTCCATCATCAGACCTATGATGTTATCTAAGACCTGAGTCCTCGTCCATGTTATCTCCCTGCGTACCGGTTCCACCCAATTTCTTCTTGTTAGGGGTTCAACTGTAAATCTGAAATTAATTTGAATAGTTTCTACATTAAAATTGGATTCGTTCGTTCATTTACATACATCGATATGTTTATCGATATGTTCAAGCCCTATACGACATAAAAATGACAATTGATTGAATGAGTGATACATATAACCCAACCAAATTACTTATGCAATATCTTTGAAGAATTTACACGTACAATGATTACTTTTTGAAATGACGTATTACATTTTCTTTACATACCAAATTTTAATTATTTTACGAAAAATTGCTACTCTAATAGATTGAAATTATACTTACGAGTGAAAAGAAAAATGTTTTGATTGTCCGGTATGTTTTTTTACAAATTAACTCAGCGTATTTACCCATTTTTGAGATAATGTTCCACTTCTAGATCTCGCGTCATACTGACAACGCCATATTGCTTACTGTGTCTAAAAGGCAGGGTAAGTGACAGAGGGGTAAAGGCGAACGCGGTCCTCGTTACGCGTCCAGTGGTTAATTCGTCCAAGTCTAAAGTATTAGTGGAGTTACAAATCGCGTAGTAACATTAACCCTGACGAAAAGGCATAACATCTAGAAGAAAAAAATATTTTCTTTACTAAATAATATGACACCAACTTTACATACACTGAGAATGTAATCATATATTTATTATCGTTTTGATAACTTAATTATATTCGTTGTTTAAATTTTTAGTATGACGATCTAAGGAAATTTCAATAACTCACTTGTAATTTTATTGCAATAAATTGCGAATTGAATCATTGTTATTTATACGGTCAACAACAGATACTGATTTTTAGAACTGTCGAGTTCTTCGACTTTGCACTTTAAGACATACGCCGTCGAGTTCAGAATAGTAAGTAGAAGTTTGACATTTTCTATAGGCAGTAGTTGCCATTGACTGTACTTGGCAATAGTTACACGTCGACTGTATCGACTGAGTATACTTGTAGTCCAAACCTATATAGGCCGATATATTTGTTGATACCATTGATTGCAAGGGAACATAATTATCACTTGTATTATGACGAACAAGATACTCTAATGAATCTAAGCACTGTGGTACATTTCATGAATAGCAGGTGAAATCATATGAAAACAACCATTTCGTTGAATGAAAATGAATGAAAAATAGTAAATAGTGAATGGCTTCATTTGTACACTTAACTAGATTTGAGGACATTTGTACTCTGATTTGAGAACATTTTTAATTTAATTAAACTAAACTTATCTGTACATTAGCCTGAAGGATTATATTTTCCCCGTGCGAGATTATTACGGTTCTATTAGATGCGTCGGATATGAATACCGAAGCTTTAGTTGACTTCCAGCTATCCTAGCAGTATTGGTGAACGAATTATTATTATTATTAACTGAATACGTGTCGTAATGAGTGTCCTTTTTGCTGAAAACACCCTAGCTAGTATTTAATAGTGTTTAGCCTATTGTGAACAGGAATCGTTCACGGTTGTTGGGTTAATTTCAGAACTGTTAATTGGCACAAAGAATAAACCGCAGAACAGTAAAAGGTACTGATGAAAATGCAGATTGATTTTAGTGAAGTAGTACATTTATGGAATATAAGATTAGTGAGTTGAGTAACACTACATATTAATTCTATTCTTTCTCTCAGGACCATTTTGAAAATCGCAACATGATATGTGTGTGGCTTGAGAGCTTGGGACTGCAGCTCCTCTTGTGAGCAAGCGCATGGTGGATGAGCATCTGGAAACTGAAGTTCCTCGCGTGGCCAACGGGTATCGGCTGCGCGACTTGGGACCGTAGCGACCGTGTGGTGAGTGCGTGGCTTGAACCCGTAGCTCCTTGCGTGGGCAGGCGGTAGTTAAATGAGATGGGGTCGTAGCTCCTGAGCCCTTATTCACTATGACCACTTAGATTCCACACTTAAATCTTACCACGCATAAACCCCGTCAATATCGTATCTTGTCACGGTAAGAAATCTGGTCAACTCTATTCTGTAAGTCACACCGCGCTCCAAGACACCTCCAAGACAAATTGTCTTTGGTACGTTATGAAGTCACGAGTGCGTTCGAAAACTAAACTTAAAACTTTTAAGATTTTAAATTTATTACTTGCAAAATTTAATTTCACTAACAATTAACCGTGATTTATTATGTTTATATTAATATTTAATCGTTTATATCATAACAATGCAATTTTAGCAATAACAAAGAAAAAATATTACTCAATAATTTAAACAAACACGCAGCAAAACCAAAACGTTCGAACGTTTTTGAACGTTCCTTTTTACTTTTTTATTTCTTGTTATCGATGTTTACAATGAAAATTAATTGATTCAATTTTGTCTGTTTATTATATGTTTATTACAAGAAAGAAATAATAATACTTAGTATTTCAATGGAAATATATACATACACTTCAAAACATTAATATTGTACCTACGAGTATATTTTGTTTGAAGAATTTTGATGTACTTGGCGGTATTTTATTTGAAGCGATTTGTTATTGTAAGTACCTAATCGTTTGTTACTCCCAAAAATGTGACAAGTTACTTGCCTTATAATATCTAATTTACTTACATAACCCCTAACATATGTCTTTTGCATTTGTTCCAGATTTAAAAGCGATGTAAAACTAAAACATCTTACTTCATTGAAATCAATTTGTTTAAAAATGTGATTCACAAGTTCATTCATAAGTGTAGATCAAGAATGGTCTTCGGTAGTTGCGTGCAAAATACTTACATAAAAGTTCATAATAAAATGGTTTTATAGTTACATGTGGTTTAATTCTATACAAAGTTTACAAAATCTTAGTAATAGTAGATTATAATATAAATAGCTGACACTAAATTTCACTGAAATACTTAAAGAAAGAGATGGTGTTTAGAAGGTCTTTGGCCTTAGGTACGTTATAGATTTATTTAAATAGTTTTTAGCACAAAATCAATAAATTTCTTCACAGTCACAACGATTCCTTGCAGATTCCACGTTGATTCCACGCGTTTCTAAAACGTGGAATTTTTGACAGTTCAAACCACGCGCAAGTCACGTTCATACCACACGGTTTCATTTAAGTGTCATAGAGAATACGAATTTTGAAAATGTCGTAACCATGTACGATATTGGCGTGGTTTTGAAGCAAGGAATCGCAAAGTGGTCATAGAGAATAAGGGCCCTGTCTATAAATATGCCTTAAGTAGTGGTTAGAAAAAAAAAAATTAAATACCTTCGGGTAAAATGCTATATTTCTAAAACTGACAACCATATTTCGTTCGAACCAATTTTGGTTGAAAGTTTTTATTAAGATCTACGGCATATATTTCTTTAAAGTTTTTCACTCTCTTATTTCAAAAGTTAGAGGGGGGGACACACACATTTTACCACTTTGGAAGTTTACATCTTTCAAACGGTTGACTTTGAGAAAAAAATTGTTTTAGAAACATCAATGCAATTTTTAAAGACCTATCTATAGATACCCCACACGTATAGGTTTGATGAAAGAAAAAAATTTCAGTGTCAGTTCCATGTATGGGGAGCCCCTCCTTAATTCATATATATTTTTATTTTTGTGTAAAACCGTAAAGCGGTTTACAGAATACAAGTTTCAACTATGTAATCCTCATAGTTTTGGAATAAAAAGGGTGTGACATACATCTGTTTGGCCGAATCTATAAAGGTTTCGTTTTTTGCCTTTAGGCTACCAAAACCCTAAAAAGTACACAGTTATACAAAATTTATTAATTATTCAATTTGTGCTGCAGTAGATCATTTTATGACAATGGAACAGAGCGGCTGTCCCAAAAACTAACAAAGTAAAGGAACAAAATACCTTTTTAACCCCCGACGCAAAACAAGAGGGGTGTTATAAGTTTGACGTGTCTGTTTGTGTGTCTGTCTGTGGTATCGTAGCTCCCAAACGGATGAACTGATTTTCGTTTAGTTTTCTTTGTGTCATAGATTATTTCATCCCGAGTGTTCTTAGCCATATTTCATGAAAATCTGTTTAGCCGTTTGAGGATCATCAGTTCTTTTCTAGTTGATGATGGGATCTCACTAACTTCCTTATGTCCGATCAATTCTAAATTTAGTACCGTGTTACTTCAATGGTAATGAATGTATATGGTATATTAGGTAACCATGACCTGATCAGCCGTTTGAAGATCATCAGCTCTTTAATAGTTGATGAGGAGACCTTCCATATGTCTAATCATCGGACAAATTGATCTGAATAATAAAATATTAAAAAGCTTGAAATAAAAATTAAATTTAAAATTTGAAAATCCCCTAACACAAAAAATACCCCGAAAATGTTAAAAATAATATTTATTTAGCCTAATTACTTATTTATTACGTTGATTAATTTTCTCAGAGGTCGGGGACCGATATGTACTTATCGCTAGGCACTCGCACGATACTATTCAGCTCTTAATAGCGGTCCCTCGACGTCTGTGTAATTAATAAACGCAATAAATAAGTAATTAGGGTAAATAAATATTATTTTTAACTTTTTAGGAGTATTTATTTGTGTCGGGGGATTTTTATTTTTTTTACAGTAGAGCCAATAAACATATTTTTATCCAGCCGTACAAAAATACGTATTATTCAAGGCGGGGAGACTCTTAGCCTTCATCATACTTGATGTTAAGTATTGATAAGGCTGAAGATGCAAACGAGAGGCTCGCTTCTCCCGGAATCCTCAACCATTGAAGAACTGGCTATCTTATGTAACTGCCGGAAAAGAATGGAATAGAATAGAATCATTTATATTACTGCGTAGTAGAATGTGAATGTTATCGAAAAAAATATCCGGTTTTTACTCAGAATCGGCATCTTATCTTCTATTTTCGTTTATAGGCAGGTCATATCTATTTATTTATTTATTTATTTAACATACAAAATACAGAATCTCATGTCGAATGTTGATTGTCGTGTGACTTGCTGTTGAAAACGTGGTTTTAATGTTCTTTTGTTAAGTATAATCCCCAAATGAAAAACCCAGCAATCAGCACAAGGGCTCCAGCAAACCTACCTTTTCCCTAACCCACAAACTCTACCTTCGTCAAAATATGTGGCTTGGCCGTTTCGTTATTACAAGAACTATTGTGTAGCAGAAAAGTTAACCATACGGTGGCGATAGCGACGACGGTAGCGACGGTAGCGATAGCGACGACTACCGTAGACGAAACGATAGCGAAACGGCCAAGCCACATACAAGTCAGGGCTTGTATGGTAGAGTTAAGGCGTTTGAAGTAAAAGTTTGGATTTACTTGAGTGGACAATGCGAGCTGTATGGCGACGTCTTGGCATAACATCATGTTTTTGGTGGGATTTATTTATCGCGCGGCGGCAGCCCTGGCCGTAACTCCAAGTAGTACCGCTCGACAATGGCGCTTTGGGGTTGTAATTAAAAAAACGCGAATACCCGAGGTGGGGCGTGAAAATTCACGCGTTTCAATGCGTGGCGCGTGCGTGCACTCGACGCGCGCGTGTGTGCGTGCCTTACGGTGAAGCGCGTAACGCACTGGCAGACACGCGATTGACACGATGGTAAAAGGTAGCTTGACTTACGTAGGTATGCTAATCTAACTAGCTTGGACGAATTAACCACTGGACACGAAACCCGAGAAGAATGTATGGAATCACGATCGACCAAATCTTGCGGGGGGTGAGGGGCGATTACTAATGTCAAATAATGACAGTAGTGCTTGAAGTAATCGATAATTGTTTTTATCGATAAGTAAGGAGTGAATGAATGAACCTATTGAGTTTAATAAATCATGTGTGTTTTAAAGAAATTAGTAAGTTAATTGTTTATTTCGTAAAAAAAATAAAAATAATTCGTCCAAGCCAACTAGGCAAGACCGGACTCAGTAAACCTTGAGAACGCCCATAATTTGTTATTCGTTGTATCTAGTGTTATAATTCGTAGTCAGCCTGTGACATGCTGTAAAACCAACAAAGTAAGTCGAGCTATTTCCTTGAATTTGCACTAAGAAAATAGTTATTATTACGGACGCCACAAAATTGTGCAGTGTGTAGTTGTAGGAATAGCGCTGGTCTTGACTAGTTGACTACACATATGCTCAACAAAGCCCCGTACTTAAGATCAAGGAAACAGCTTCCAATAGATCTCATCGATCATAATAAGATGTAACACTTTACCAATAATTTGCAGTGCTATCATAATCATCATCATCATCTTCAGCCTCTCTCTATGACATCCGCTTCAGGATACAGGCCTGAAAACTAAAAAGATGCGTGATGAGATTAAAAATGGTGTACCTAGCTAGTTCCATTATGTCTCTCTCAATCCAATCAAACACCTAATTTCGGTCTGTTTCGGTAATTCGGTCTGTCTAATGACTGCGGTGATCATTGCTAAAAGCCAAAAGCAAATACTAAATTGTTAGTTGATTTTTGGTATATATAGCTTGTCTGCCTCAGTATTGTATCTTCGCTGCGCACTGGAGCGTTGCCGTTAGCTTGCCAATGTGTCAGTAAGTAATTAGGCGCCGCATTAACAATATTAAAAACTCGCGCATCTTGTAAATATGAGCTTTAATGTTAATTAACGAGGCGACGAGTGACTGACATAAAAATATATAGAATGTACTTGTGTAAAAACTGCTTACTCCCAGCTGAAAAAAAAACACGACGGGTTTTCTTAACGTTATGTATTACATGTAATAGCTTTTACTATATATTAATAATATATATACTATATTTTAATATATATTATAGCTTTATTGCCGACACAGGAACTCTCACTTCCTTACTGGTTGACTGTTAGAGAATGCCTCATGGCATTAAGTCCGCCATTTGCTGTATTTTATTGTATTGCAATAAAGATTCATTAATTTAATGGAAAGGCAGTGGTCCGGATAAAAAAGGTTATTGTTTCAAGTAGGTACCATCTTTTTAGGGTTTCGTAAAGGCAAAAAACGAAACCCTTATAGATTCGGCCAAACCGATGTATGTCACACCCTTTTTATTCCAAAACCGCTTTACGGTTTTTACACAAAAATATTTAAAAAAATAAAATTAAAGGGGGGCTCCCCATACATGGAACGTTATTAACTCCCCATACGTTTCAAATGTCAATCTATTCTCTCACGTGTAGTAAACTTTCTATGAACTAATCAGAATAAGAGTTAACGAGCAACCAAAAATTAAACCAATCAGAGTAAAGAATATAAACGTTTTACATAAGAATAAAACGATTATTATGTGCCGAAAGAAAACACAGCATCGCATTATGAAGAAGCAGTGTGAACTCACCTTTAATATTCTACTTACGAACGTGTGTGTACCCATTAACTGCGTCCTTTGCCTTTAGATTTTATGTTATCTGTGGCTGTCACCGCAAGGCGGGAACCCGGCTGTCAATGTCATTGCTGTCTTCACCAGGAAGAACGTTCCTGCGATGCTGTGTTTTCTTTCGGCACATAATAATCGTTTTATTGTTATGTAAAACGTTTATATTATGTGCCTGTTGGAAAACACAGCATCGCATTATGAAGACGTGTTTGATATCTGCTGGTGACTGTAATATAAATAACACACGCAATGTTGAAGTGAAATAAATGTTTGAGAGTGAAAACTGTTTTAATATCCTTTCCTAAACAAAATAATATGAATGGTTAATTGCATTTATAAGCTATCAATTTTTCCTAAAATTACAATAATCTATTAAAATTAACTTTTATTACTGTAAATAGGAAAATAATAACTTTAATTATTATTATTTCATAGGTACTATTAATGAGATCATCTTAAAAATCACAATATGATATCAATCACTTAATGCACTTATATATCAATCAAACAGGTTGAAAATTATCAAATAAGTTATCATTACTGGCGCGTTCCTGTGTATTATCTATCTCTCGGCAATAATATTTTCTCATTGTCTGAGCTGATGCCCAGTTACCACGTTCTAAAATTTCATCAACTGGTCTGTTTTCTAGCCAAGCTAAGGATGCAACTGCTGAACGACATGAACCAGGGGCAGCATTTATTCCAGCCTCCTTTAATACTGTTCTAACCCAACCTCCTATTATAGTTCTAGATGCCGGTTTAGGGGTGCCCCTTATAGAAATAAACAAGTGTTTACCCACATCTCCAGTCCGTCTTGACTCAGTCTCCTGAATGAAGAGTCTAATTCATCTTACAGGGCACAGATTCTTATCTTGATTGGGTAAAAGTCTCCATTGAGATTGACGACTAGAGCCCTTGTCTGTTTTGGCTCCAAATACGGGCCAAAGAGTGATTTCTTGTCCATTATTATTAAAATGTTGTTCAGAGATTCTTAACAAAGTTAAATCATGCAATCTACGGCCTGAGGTTAAGAGAAGGATTGTAGCTGTTCGTCTAGCAATTTCAAACAATGAACTTTCATTTGGTCCTTTTTTGAGCCAATCTATTACTTGCCTTACATCCCAGACAGGAGGTTTAAAGGCCGGTGGTTTCGAATTCTGGATGGCTTTCAACACCTGTTTTATTATAAAGGTATTAGAGAAATCATTATAGTCGCCGCAAAAGGTTGAAATAGCTGATTTATGCACTAACATGGTGCGATAAGCAAATCCCTCTTTTAAAAACAGATCTGCAAGAAACTGTGCCACTTGTTCAGATTTTGGTGATCTTGGATCGAGCTGTTTGTCCTGACACCAAGCTATCCATCTCCTTAAAGCTGGTTGGTATGTACTTAATGTAGACTGACGCCAACTAAGTCTCAAAAGGTCTTTTTGGGCTTGTGACCATGATTCTAATTTGTGCCCCCACCCCCAACTTTCCAAATCTTCAGGGTTAAACGGTCTATCTGTGGGGGTGGACGTCCTGTCGTCAGATCCACCAACACTTCCGGTAAGCTGGCTACAGTCATTGGATCGTCCAGGGTTCGTGTCTGAAGATCCGATCTCCAGAACGGTTGCTCCCAATCCGGTGTTACTAAAAGGTAAGTTCCTTTCGCCCGGTTTAAATGCGACAGCACTCTTGGTATTAGATTTGGAGGAGGGAAAATCCATGCCAGTCGATAGTTCCAGTCTCTTGAGAATGCGTCGACGAATTGTGCGGTATTGTCTAGAGAGTCTAATGTTACGTATTTTGGCACTATAGCGGATCTTTTTGATGCGAAAAGGTCTATGTCGGGTTTGCCCCAACGCTTGAAAACTTCCGCAGTTGCTTTTGGTAACAGGTGCCATTCTGGTATAGGATGTCTCCGAGACAGTCGGTCTGCTATTGTATTGTACCTCCCCGGAAGGTACTGAGCTGACAATATTATGTTCCACTTGTCTAGGAGCTCGAGGAGATGAAAAGTCAGAGATAGCATTCCTATCGAACGAGTTCCCCCTTCTCGGCGTATGTAGGCCATTACCGTTTTGTTGTCTGTTTGCAGTAGTATATGGGAGTCTCTGAGACTCGCTGCGTGCTCTCCGATGGCAGAGAGTACTGCAAACATCTCCTTTTTGTTGGAATGCCAACGTTTCTGAGGAAGAGACCACTTCCCGGATATGGATTTGTTTGAAATTTCTTTAATTAGTCTTTCTCTCCGGGTCTCAATACATTCGGATCTCTTGCCGCACAAAACTTGTAAAATACTTTCTGTATGCTTAGAAAATGAGGACCCTTCCCCAATGGCTGAAGTAATTTTTTGAACAAGACATGCGGGCTTTAATTCCTCTGGAGAATTGAAAGCCCAGTCAACGACGGACTGCAGGCCAGCACGGAGAAGGTCGTTACTTTCGAAAATAGCATTATACATACCGGCCATAATATTTTCAGTGCCAGCTAAAAAGTCTTTTAATTTGCTCAAGTGAGCAAGTTCATCGTTGACTTTAAGTTCGGTGAAGCCAGGTGTCGCTAGAAAGGACTGCAGTACCTTGGAGTACCTAACATTCTGCCATGTAGGCACTCCAAAATGCTGCAGTGCCTTTATTTTCTCCACCCTCTCCGGAAGGGCAGGCTTTACTAATTTCGACTTATCGATATCAATACATATTTGGCCTAATTCAAGTTTTGAATTTGTTGATGTAGGCATAGGCACAGAAAGAAATTGGTCATTTTTGATTGGCAACTTTTGGTTATAATTTTGTTGTGAAACGGTAAGGTTTTGCATATAAAGGTTGGATAAAAATCCTACCTGATTGATTAATGCTTCAATGCGAGGATCTTCCTTGGATTTTCGCTTGAACGGAGGCCTCCCACTCTCGGAGTGAGACGAAGCCGACGCACTGGACGAATCCGAGTCCGAGGCTTCGTGACCCACTTGTGGGTTCTCTTCCGCATGTGGGGCGGGTTCTCCATCACTATTCATTGTTAAAAATTACCAAACACTTAATCACGACTAAAACACTTGAAGAAACTTAATAAAAACTTGAATATCTTTCGAGACAAAGTTTCCTGCCGGCGAGAAACACACGCAATGACATTGACAGCCGGGTTCCCGCCTTGCGGTGACAGCCACAGATAACATAAAATCTAAAGGCAAAGGACGCAGTTAATGGGTACACACACGTTCGTAAGTAGAATATTAAAGGTGAGTTCACACTGCTTCTTCATAATGCGATGCTGTGTTTTCCAACAGGCACATAATATCAAATGTTACTAAAGCAACCAGTATTTTTGCAAAAACCCTATCTTTTTTCAGTAAGATTGAGAAATGTCAACATCCGTCTAATTATCCGTGTTTTTGCAATATCTCTAGGATTTTTGCGAAAATTCTATTTATTAAATCCTCCTACGACATATTATATACGTACAAGGTCGCTTTTACGGAATACGGAAACTCAAAAGTCGCACGAAAATCAGAAGAATCTTCAAGACGAGTGAATCAAAAATAGAGCCCAGCCGAAATAGAAGTCCGATTCTCCTTCCGATTTGCCAGTTGACTCTCTAGCGCATATTATTTTACTCTTTGGACTGAGTTTAGAAATATTCGGACGCAAAAATCGTACGTGTATTAGTGAATACGACCAGGGGGCTAATTGTCTAATATTAAAATCTATCGCAATCCCTTTCAATTCGTCATTTGAAAGATATTTACATACTTCAGGCTGTCACTATTTGACATTTTATAGGGATTGCGATAGGGACGCGTTTTGAAATTGAACTGTCTAAGCAAAGTGACACAACCGAAAATATCTTTCAAATGTATGGAGAAGTGTCATTTAAAACATAATTCGTTCCGAAAGGGTATTCCACTATAAGTTACACAATTCCATAACGGAATTGTATGTAAATGTATCAATGAGTTTTTAGGTTGAAATTATTTTATTACTCTCTCATATATAATTTGACATTTTCTATTTTGTTTGACATTTATATTTTAACATCTTATTTTATAGCTGAATTCTATTAAAGTAACATAATTTTATTGTATTTGACATAATAAGATATATTCATGATTTTGACATTTTAAATACTATTATTAATTGCACGTTATTAATGAGCTATGCACATTTTTACCGACTTCAATAAAAAAGGAGGGAGGTACTCAATTCAACGCGTATTTTTATTATTTTTTTTTCGTCTGATGTATGTATACCGATTACTCCGGTGTTGGTGATCCGATTTTAATAGTTGTTTTTTGTTCAATCGGGTACACTGTCAATTTGGTCCCATATAAGTCTCATTGAGATCCGATGATAATCTTCGGAGATATGGGGCCTAATGTCATGGAAGTCATGAAACAATTATATCATCCAGGTAATTGTTAGATTCTTGTTCGAGCTGAAGTTTCACGCAATAACTACTGAGCGGATTTGGATGAAACTTTTTATAATTCTTTTTTTATTTGAAAGAAAATGGTTTATGTGTCTCATATAATTTTTACAGAGATTTGGCCAGTAGTTTTTTTAGAATCCTGAAAAATATCATACACGTTTTGGCAAGTAGTCGTTTACCTAGATGATATCATGGTTGTGTATGGGCTGATTTTTAGTGTAAGTAACGGCACATGATGTAACTAAAAAATCTGAAATAAAAACATTTTATAAATAAAATCAAACCGACTTCAAAAAGTAAAAAATAAAACTTTTGGAGTCGGTGCTAGCTAGCTATGGCAAAAAAAATATATAGTTAATAGAAGTGCAATGTAGAATGCCTTGGCTGGCACCGACTCCAAAAGTTTTATTTTTTACTTTTTGAAGTCGGTTTGATTTTTTTTATAAAATGTTTTTATTTTCTTTACTTTACTCTACTGTACTATTAATTATATACATATGTAAATTTGTAAGCCAGAAATGGTAAATGTGCGGAACTACCCTAAATGTGTCACCTATTGTTTACCACATTTATGCAAATAAAGAATTTGATTGATTGATTGATTGATTGATAAATCACTAAAACAATCACAATAATATCTTTGAAAGGGATTGTGATAGATTTAGAAATTAGACAATTAGGGGGCAGATTGTCTGATCCACAGAACATTAAAAGACCTCTTTTCGTTGTTCTGTGGTCTGATCGGACAATCGTAAGCAAAATCGGATGTCTATTTCCAGCTCTACAGGGTTGGCTTGGCAGAGCATCCAAGGTGCAGCTGGACTTGAGGGTATGTTTCATAGACACAACAACTCACATGTGGCATTTAAAGCCCGCCACAAACCTACCGAATTACCGATTCTGTTTAAGGCGGTACCCAGACCGAAAGTGGCGCCGCGTTGAATTTTATTTAATATCGTAATTCTAATACACAATTTTAATAACACTTTACGTGGATTTTTTAGAGCCCATAGTCTAGTATATTTAGACGGTATCATTCCATTCCCTCGTAGTCACTGCTAGAAGTAGATAGCAAAACTGCTAAAAGTGGCCGTTTTTGACACATTTGCTATCTACTTCTACGAATGACTATGACGAGATGTAGCGATACCTTCTAAAAATACAAGACTATGGGCTCTAAAAATTCCACGTTTAGTTTTATTAAAATTGTGAATTAGAATTACGATATTAAATAAAATTCAACGCGGCGCCCGCGCCTCTTTCGGTCAGGGTACCGCCTTAACAGAATTGAAACCGGGTGGTGTGTGGCCGGGGGTTCCCCACTTCTCTGCGAAATTTGATAATTCGGTTTTCATTATATCTATCGCGGTGTATCGGTAAATCGGTTGTGCGATGTTTCATTGTATCAATCCATGGTTTAATGGTGCGATGTAATTCTAGTGCGAAAAACTATAATCTTGAAAAATATCAATCACCTTTTGGCAAGTAGTCGTTTACCTAGATGACATTGTTGTGTATGGGCTGATTTTTAGTGTAAGTAACGGCACATGATGTAACTAAAAAATCTGAAATAAAAACATTTTATAAAAAAAATTCAAACCGACTTCAAAAAGTAAAAAATAAAACTTTTGGAGTCGGTTCTAGCTAGCTAAGGCCTGAAAAAATATATAGTTAATAGAAGTGCAATGTAGAATGCCCTGGCGTGCACCGACTCCAAAAGTTTTATTTTTTACTTTTTGAAGTCGGTTTGAATTTTTTTTATAAAATGTTTTTTTGTGATGGAAATTGACCGTACTGATATGTTTAGGTCACTTTTCAATTAGACGACTCTGTATGAAATAAAACAGGGAGAAAAAAATAGCCCTTGACGAGTTTCTTGCCGGTTCTTCTCGTTACAAGGTCTCCCGCCGTAGGGTTTGTGAACCGATGGCGTAGCTTCTTCGACGTTCATAACTGCTTATAACAGCCTAGACTGAATAAATGATTTGAATTTGAATTTGAATGAAATACCTGATTAATGTTCTATTATTCGTGATATAAACTTTTCTATTATATCTATTACTTTTTAAAATAAAGCTCGCTAATAAACTGTACTGGTCGACCGGGAAGATTGCCGACTGTACTTACAAGAGTGACATTACTCAAATGAAACTAATCATGATTTAAACCTCTTTTCGTTGTTCTGTGTTTAAACCTAACAATGTCGAGAAATGCTCTAAGTTTTGTTTACAAACAATCTTTCTTAATATATTGACTGGAGAAAATAAAGTTATGTTATATTTTAGTATACTTAGTATTATTAATCTGTGGTAATACTTATTAATAGTTTAACATCCGCATGGGACACAGCCATACGATTTGAATTTATAAGTGTTCATTAATTGAATACTTTGTAGTTAAAATAATATCCCCAACTACCGTAGAAACCATAAAAAAATCAGAAATATTTACTGAAGCGGTGGTGTTTTTACAAACTAGGTTTACTTAAAGAAAGCATGCTTTGCCATATTTTATAGGGTTTCGTAGCCTAAAGGCAAAAAACGAAACCCTTATAGATTCGCCCAAATCGATGTATGTCACAGCCACTTTATTCCAAAACTATGAGGATTACACAGTTGAAACTTGGTCGGTAGATGTATTCTGTAAGCCGCTTTACGGTTTTTACACAAAAATAAAAAAATATATGAATTAAGGGGGGCTCCTGGAACTGACACTGAAAAATTTTTTTTCATCATACCTATACGTGTGGGGTATCTATAGATAGGTCTTTAAAAATAAAATTAAGGTACCTAAAACAGTTTTTTCTCAAAGCCATCTGTTTGAATGATATACACTTTCAAAGTGAAATAATGTGTCGCTTCCCCCCCCCCCCCTCTAACTTTTAAAATAATAAAGGGAAAAATCTAAAAAATATATGCTGTAGACCTTTATAAATACTTTCAACGAAAATTGGTTTGAGCGAAAAATATTATGCAGTTTCAGAGCTATAGCACATTTGCCAAAACCGCAAATATAACTTTGTCATTCATACTACATAGCAATCTTGAAAGTGAAAGTTGAAAGAAAACAAAAAGATAAAGAACGTTCTAAATAAAATTTGCAATTTTTGTAGCACTTTTTATTTCCATAACAGATGTCGCTAGTAGTTCTTAAAAACTTTAATTCCCAAAACAGAAAATTCCAACCAACAGTCTATCTTTGGAAAATTATTAAATATCGGGCGGTATGAGGGCATATCAAGGGTAGATGACACAGGCCTTTTATGCCCCGGTAGCCACCATTATTTTTAAATATTAAACGATTAGCTTGCTCTTGGCCTTTTTCTGGATCAGAGATAAAGAAGAAGCCGAAGATGGAGCGAGGTTGCCTAGAAGGAGCCTATTGACTCGAGCTTTAAAGCATTTCATTCAATCAATACAACATACGTTAGGTTCAGATTCCATGAAGCCAGAAATGTCTACCCAGCTTAATATACTTATATGTCACGTGAGAATCATAAAAAAGAAACACATATACAAACAAATATAAAAAAGCCGCACTAAATGTGGTGGATCGCACTGCATACATGATTGCCGTGGTTAGCTGAAAGCCTCACAAAAACTGATATTGTTTTGAGACCCTTCTGCTGATAGCATAGGACAGATAAGTTGCCTTTGCCAAAGTTTGTGTTGGTGTTGTTTGAAGTTATCTTTATCATTGGAACTTAAAATAAACCTAGATGTTACAACGCCTTGATGGTTCTACTGAGCAATAACGCAAGTTTTCTTAAGGCTGCTACCAAGGACCCATTAATCCGGTTATAAGGTTAACCCGTATATTTGATTAACCCCTATACCGATTAACCCTTATACAGATTAACCCTTATAAAATAATGCTGATTAATCCGAATGAAAGAGATAGGAGAAACGAAATACTTCACACACACAACACCAGAGCGGGTGGAGAGCAGTGCGCTCTACGATCTCAAACGATTACATTAAGTACGTTTTGCAGTCCTACTAGGCTGATTTGATATTATACATATAATTATCATTCGTAGCATAGCCCTTTACGGCGCCCCGGTGTGGTACGGCTCCCTCCACAGTAAAACTCTCAGTTTGTTGCGGGAACCTCAGCGCATGATGGCCCAAAGGGCCACACGAGCATATTGGACGGTGTCGGCTGACGCGGCTTTTGTACTGGCTGGAACCCCGCCCTGGGAGTTAGAGGCGAGGGTTCTTACAACGGTCTATAAAAACAAGATCGAGGCTAGGGCGCGAGGCGATCGCCTCACAATCGAGGAGATGGAGGGGATACGGCGTGACCAAAGAGAGGTTGTCATGCATTTATGGGTGGAGGAACTGCAATTCGGAGGATATGGTACCCGCACTGTTGAAGCAATAGGTCCGGTGCTAGATGATTGAGTCCTGCGGCGTCATGGGTCGCTGACCTTCAGTGCAGGTGCTAACCGGACATGGCTGTTTCGGGAAATACCTGCACCAGATTCGAAGAGAAACAACGAAAGAGGCTACGAATGCAATGCAGCGGAGGACTCCGCACTGCATACCCTGGAGATGTGCCCTGCTTGGAATAACCACCGTCAAGGACTTATTGCAGAAGTAGGACCAGACCTCTCACTGCTGAGCATAGTTGAGGCGATGCTCGAAAATGAAAGGGCTTGGCAGGCAATGGTCTCCTTTTGCGAAGAAGTAATGTCGCTGGTAAAACTATCCCAGCGCTCGCGCAGTACAATTTCGTGCGTACGGGGTGATGTCCAAAACAATCTTCGGTGTGCCCGGACATCCATCACCCGAGATATGTTGTGACCTGAAGCAGGTCGGCCGAGGCGGCGGTGGTAGAGTCCCAGAAGGTTCCCACGTCGCCACACATCGGTAAGAGAGGGCACTACTAGGTGGTTTTAGCAGTTTATACCTCCGCGCGTCTATCCGCTGAGCGTGCTCGTCGGATGGACGCGCGAAGGGGAGCCCTGAACTCGCCGGCTCAGCCGGAAGTCGATAAACTCGTATTTCCCTTAGTATAAAAAAAAAGAAAAAAAGGTTAGGTTAGGTAAGGTTAAATGAATGAATGAATGTATGAATGAATGGCGACAGTCAACAGGTCTGTGATGCCCTTAGATGTCGATAGACACGAGTGATCATATCACCGGTGAGCCGACGGAAACACGTCGGTTCAATATCAAAATCCTATCGCGGTGCTCTTAGAGGTCTCGAGGTAGGCCGATAATTTTACTTATTTTTTATTTTCCAATTAGTGCTCAAAGCGGGCTAAAAATGCTGCTTGAATATTTCGTGCATGGAATAGAAGAATATGATCTCGGTTCTATTTTGTTGGTTTTCAGAACTCGGAGGTAATGATTAATAGGGATAACTGGGTGCATTCGTATTGCGACGTTAGAGGTGAAATTCATGGATCGTCGCAAGACTAACATCGGCGAAAGCATTTGCCAAAGGTGTTTTCATCAATCAAGAACGAAAGTTAGAGGTTCGAAGGCGATTAGATACCGCCCTAGTTCTAACCATAAACATGTCATCTAGCGATACGCCGACGTTTCTACAATGGCTCGGCGGGCAGCTTCCAGGAAACCAAAGATTTGGACTCCGGAGGGAGTATGGTTGCAAAGCGGAAACTTAAAGGAATTGACGGAAGGGCACCACCAGGAGTGGAGCCTGAGGCTTAATTTGACTTAGCACTGGTAATCTCACCAGGCCCGGACACCGGAAGGATTAACAGCTCTTTCTTGGTTCGGTGGGTGGTGATGCATGGCCGTTCTTAGTTGGTGGAGTGATTTGTCTGGTTAATTCCGGTAACGAACGAGATTGATTAGTGAGGTCTTCGGACCGACACGCGGTGGCTTCACGGCCGTCGGCGTTGCTGGGAAGTAGACCTAACTTGATCATTTAGAGGAAGTAAAAGTTAACGTGTATCGAACGTGCGTTCGTCGAGCTAACAACCCGTGCGTATGCAATTTATTACTACCGTGGACGGGGATCACTTGGCTCGCGGGTCGATAAAGAACGCAGTTAACTGCGCGTCAGTGTGAACTGCAGGACACCTTTGAACATCTACTTTTCGAACGCACATTGCGGTCCATGGAGACACATCCAGGACCACTCCTGACTGAGGGCCGGTCGACTGCATAAAAACAATAAAACCACACTGTGCGCACTTTCGTATGGTGTATAATATATATTTTTATGCATGCATGCTTAGCGCTATTTCTACTGGAGAGCGCAAATTTCGATCAAAGAGTGCACTGCGCGCGAAACGAATATCGTTGTGCGCTTACGCGTGTGTGTGCATGTAATGTTATGCTGATATCAGCGCCGAACGTCCAACAAACGCCCATCGCAAGCAAGAAAGCGAGCAAGTATAAGTATAGATGAAACCAAATTATGTGAAACTTAGATTAGCCAAGCAGTCTCCTGTCGTTAATAAAAAAAAACTTTAAAAAAATATTTCACAGTATTATAGTGATTTGCTTGCTTTGAAATGGGCGTTATTTCAGAAAACACGAACATTCTTTCGGCGTTTAGTTATTTTTAATTAATATTTTTTTTATTGAATTTTAACCTACTTCTGAAATGTTAAGGTAACGCAAATGAGGAGTGGTATGTTAATTAATATAACATACTTACTTAAAAATGTAACTATTTGCTATCTTATAGTGAAAGACATCATTTTCTCTGTATGCGTTTGTTTTGGTATCGTGTGGTTCCAATACCGGTATTGAAATGTCTGATACCGGGATCTCTGTATTGGTAGTTTTATTTTGTTTTTAGTATAAAACTCATTGCAGTAAACAATCACTGCCGCCCTTAACCCTTTTTACTGTTTATATTATTTTGAAATCGATATTTTAGTGATTGAACGACTTGGAATAAATATAAAATAATAAAAACTAGAATTTAAAAGCAGATTATTGTGGAGATGATGGTTACTTAAAGAAATTGTTTATAGGCTCCATTATATCTGGATCTGTTCTCTCCGTGAGAATGTAGCAAGGATAGAGTCCTATTCTTGCTACATATTAATGACCTGCTTGTGCCCGGTACTGTTAGGTATGCAGTAGGCAGCACGGTTACGGAGAGATGTATCCAGTGCAAAACCCATTCTTTAAGAGAAAACATGATCGACCTTTGTCTTCTCCCAATGGAGTGACAACAATCTGGTCAGTTTTAACGCAGCCAAAACACAGGCTTGTTATGCTTAGCCAAAAAGAGTCCTTTTAACATCTCTTACTTTTCGAGGTACAACTGTACCAGTTCAGTGCAATCTTCAACTTCTTGGTATGAAGTTGTCATCAGATCTCAACTTCGGCGACAACATCGAGTTGAAAGCTCAAACACCAGCAAAAAAGCTGGGCATCCTAAATAAGGTTAAGCGGTATTTCACACCGGAACAGCTTCTTATCGTATATAAAGCGCAAATCCGCTGATACATGGAATACTGCTCTTTGGGATGGTTCACCAACATACCAGTAAGCCGCACTCGATTCGGTAAAAATGGAAAACAGAACCAGAAAACTCGTTGGAAATAATGCACTGGTGCATACCAAGCTCCACAGTCGCCCTCATCATCAAATAGTTTCTTCATTGTCGGTGTTCTACAGATTGTACTTCGGAGAGTGTGCTATTGAAATGGCATGCGCTTATACTGCCAGCTTCGTTTTACCACCGGGAGTCCCCCTACCGGGTTGATATTCTACGTCTATCGTGCACAAACAATTAATAAAAACATAACGCTTCTCCTCATCTTTTTTCATGCGTACAGCAGGGAGCAGAATTCCCTGCCTGCGTCTGTATTCCCGGGAGTTACAACCCTGGTATATTCAAAGTGAACAGGCGCTTTCTAGGCAAGCTCGCTCCATTTTCGAACTCCTTTTAAATCAACGATTCAGAATGAGGGCAAGAGTAAACCTCTTTAATGTAAGAAAAACTGATTATGGCCGGAATTTTGGCCATAACATTTTTAACACGAATTATTGTATCAAAAGAAGACTGATTTGTCTAAACGTTATAATTACTGTTATTTTTTTCTTCAACATTTTTTGCTGAGTGAATTATGCGAAAGTATAAAAAACTTTTAATTTGGAAAAATGTGCAGTAACGTTATTTGAATCTTTTACATGGTAACACGTTGTATAGTGTATATACATCGGTAAGTTTATTACATTTTATTAACCGACTTCAAAAAAAAAGAGGTTCTCAATTCGGATGGTATATATATTTTTTTTATGTATGTACACCGATTACGCCGTGATTTCTGAACCGATTTCCATGATTCTTTTTTTTGTTCGATGCAGAATAGTTGCCAATTGGTCCCATAAAAATTTGGTTTAGTTTGGCCCAGTACTTTTTATGTTATGAGCATTTATTTCATTTCATTGTTGACTGGGACGATGTAGTATCTATTTACGATAATTTAGTTTATAATGTACATGACACCTTATCTAATCTAGAAAAACCCCTGCTGTAGTTTACAAAACAGCCTATTACAGACACTAAAAAGTAAAAAAAAACTGCGTTAAAAAAACCGACTTCAAAAACTAAAAAGCAAAAAATAGGCCTTTTGGAGTCGGTGGCAGCCAAGGCAAGAAAAAGAACAGGAGCTTAAAGTAGAATGTCTAGAATAGGCTGTTTTGTAAACTACAGCAGGGTTTTTCTAGATAAATGAGTATTGCAGATTGTGTAGTGTTGTTTTCTGAATATTGTGATCAAATTTGATTCGATGCAGGATACTTCACACTTCTGCGGTACCTAACATGAGCATTAACCAAAAGCTTGACGAAAGTCAAAACTAAGTATTTATATGTACGAATTCATTGAATAAATTATATAAAATTACAATGACGAATTATGCAGTCACAGTCACCTTCATTGGAAACCTTGTTCATATCATAATTACCAAGATTATGAATACCCTAGGTTATAACAACATATACCTACATAACACTACTGTATACATTGTAAAGTAAAGTGTAACACCTTTTATAAATTATGTTCATCGTTAAAATAATCCATTCCACTTGTTATTAGTTATTAAAACGGTGATTCAATGACAGATAAACTTGTTTCAATCCAAATACCTAATGTTCATATTCCATATACAAGTACATCATTTGTTTCCATTTAAAATTGATTGTATTACTTACAACACAAAACACAAATCAGAAGAGAAGTTTAGAAGTACTTACTCAAAAGCTATTATTAATTTTCACTTGGCTACTTATTATACAAACCACTAAAAACTAATTCAATATTTATAAACACAAGTTGTTGTTAACTTCACCAATCATTAAACTGATAGAGTCATACACACATTATGGGGCAGGATGCCATTAAAATAGTAATAGCATTACAGTTAAATAAATTTACAAAATTATGTAGCTATTTAAGTATTCAATAACGTTGAAAATGTAATAGTTTACACAATGAGAGGGTGTAGCAATTTAATAATTGAATTTAATACTGATAAGATACACCACAAAACTCATTAAAATTATCACTTTCTAATTAAATGAGATCACCACTGTGTGGTGCTTAACTAGATTGCAATAAAAATGAACATGCACAGCACAATATAAATGTATCAGGTTGACTAGACTAAATTAGGACAGTGCCTACTACTTTTCAAACTCAGCACATCTGCTGAGTCAGCCCTGTTTGGTTTCATGGGGTATTATTATATAGATTATTCTTTGGTAGTGAGCAAAAAAAAAATACAAAAAAAAGTTGAAGCTACTTTTAACCATTGTTGTGTTACCAGATCACAGCAGCTCTAGTTTTCAGGCAGGACCCCCTGTTTGATATATGGTAACTGTAATAATTAATTGATAATGTTTAAGGAAAGTATTAGTACTTCATCAAAAGGGTACAAATTAGCTTGTCTTTTCTAACATTTAATTTAATAGAATCCAACTCCATTTATTGATTTACTAAATAAATCTTAAATGGTATACACCCAACACTGTTTAAGTTATAGTCCTGCCTATGTTTTTGTTTTTATTGTATGTTATGTATGAAGCAGAAAAAACTCTCTTTGGCTTACCTAGTACTTGTTGACCAAATAGGTTTTCTTGCTGATCAAAATATTTATTCCTACATAAAAATTATGTTCTGATTATTATTGAACGACTCGAGTGAAATTGAGTATTAAATGTTGTCATATTGTAACTAACAACAATTAATATGGACATAACATAAATATTGTAATAAGTATTTTGTATTTGTCTGAAATAAATGACTATAATTATAAAAAATATTAATCGACAAGTAAAATAACTGTGGGAGTCATTCATTTCATAGTATTGTGCTAATATAGCATTTATCAATTAATAGTTTTGACTAAACTAATACCACTGTTAACGTTAGTAAACTTTATTGCCCGGTCAACCGGCAACTTATTTTATAGAAACGGAGTGAAAATAAATACACTGTTCTCAGTCATCACTGTTTGATGATTGTACATTACATTTTATAAGCATGTTATATGTGTATGTGGTTCAGAGAGAAATTCATGTGTGTGTAGTGTTATCTGCAGTATTAATAAATTCAACAAAAGGTATAAGTCTTGTTAATTATTTGAGTTATTTACAACAAATAATGCTACTGCAACAAATGCAAAGAGATAAATTATTATCTGCTAAAATATTGACTACTGAAACGTTGACTACCTGTTTGGGCGAACTAAGATTTTGACGACTTGTTTGGCGCAGGGGTGCTGAACCCGCCTTCTGCGCTGGAGGTCCCGGTTGCGGTCCCTAGATGGAACGAGTGTTTGTGTGCATGAGCGTGCCTATTTGTCTTGGTCTGAGTGTTTACTATGAATATTATGTATGTATTTGCAAGAGGAAAGTACAAGGGTGTGTTTGTCACCAAACAAAACTTGACGAGGCCGCGAGGGCTAGATAATTGGTGTGACTGTATGCAATTATTATTATTTAAACAGCAGCTATTTATGCTTTACAGTGAATGAATTCTAAATAGTTTTATTGATTTTGTATCTGTCTAATGATTTATGCTTATTGCAGTGTTAATCATTATGAAAGCATAGTACGTGCCATTCAGCATTAGCACATTTTTGATAAAGTATTCTTCTTCTTATTGTGTGATGATTGTTGGCCGCCTCTGGTTTCGGGTTTGTTGGGCCGCCTATGGTGCTTCCGACTTAGCCTGTTATCAGATGACAACAGTATGTGAATGGGTTAATTTTGTGAACCATATTATATTTCTTTTAGGTAAAGTAAGTAAAAAAAAATTGACAATAACAAACTCTTTCCCGAGTATAGAATGATAAGAATAGATATGGTAAGATACGTACCATCTGTCAGGATAGGACGAACTGCGGACATGTCCGGGATTCTAGACCTTTGTCTTGGAATTACAAGCTGAGTCTGTTATGATGTGGCAATATCTACCATACCACTTGATAAGGTTAAAGTTGGTATTTTGTGTTATTGAAGTGTCTGGGCTGATCATGATAAGTTCATTTTTGACTGCACTTTCTAGCAGTTTCGATGTGAACCCACATCCAGGAAACCACCGGTATCACACAAATCGCCATGTAGCTAAAGTGTTCAACATGTCGCGATTAGTCTGCTTAATGCGACACTTTAAGGTACCTACATACCAATGTAAATTATTTGTAAACTGTCATAGTAGAGACAGTCCGAATAATGTAACTGCTACAAATTATTGATACATACACAATATTATTATGAAAAACTGAATATTGGCAGGATGTAAACGGCAGCTGAAGCACTAATTAAATAGTCTGTTATATATTGATAAACGTAAAAGGCCACATTTTACAGATTAGAGCGATGAAGTGCTGTTGTAAGCAGGCCTACATTAAAGCAGGGTTACGCTAGTATATTTAACAAACAGCTATCGATAAAAGCGCTAGTTAGCGCTAAAGCAGGATTCATGGCTCAAGCAAGACTATAAAGAAATCAACGAAACGGTCACAAGATCGAGTACATAAAATATCGTTATCTTGTTGTTGTTGATGTTTTGAAAAAAAAATGATTTAGCAAGAGATTGGGAAAAGTACTATACGAACTGTCCGATTGTTACATTAACAATTTGTGTTTGGTAGCGTTGTACCGTGCCGAGTGTCGTCCTATTAGTACCTAGTACGTTTACTACTTATTTGATTGATCTCGAGCGCGTAATACCAAAAGCTCGAACACCTCCGTACAATAGCCTAGGTGTACTGTTGGAAGCAGATGATAAAATCAGCCAATTAAGTTTAATCTTAATGTTCGAGGAAGCCTCCTCTGCACATACACACTGACAAAAGGAGATGAGCCTATTGGTCGACCAGTCGAGTCGGTCGCTTGCTTAATCCACTAAATCGCAAAATCCTACTTATATTCTAATGTAAGGGTTTGGTTGGATGTTTAGATGTTTAGAAGTTTGTTACTTGATCACATTGGATGAATTTTGGCATCCGGAAGCTTGTAGCGTGTACAAGTTGTCACGATGTTTCCAGGGGAGCAAGGGACACGCTGGACGCGGGTTAACCCGCCGACTGAATAGTTAAATACACTAACCGTTAACACTACAGTCTACATTACAGTAGTAGTCGAGTTACAAATCGCGTAGTAACATTAACCCTGACGAAAAGGCATAACATTAGAAGAAAAAAATATTTTCTTTACTAAATAATATGACACCAACTTTACATACACTGAGAATGTAATCATATATTTATTATCGTTTTGATAACTTAAATATATTCGTTGTTTCAATTTTTAGTATGACGATCTAAGGAAATTTCAATAACTCACTTGCAATTTAATTGCAATAAATTGCGTAATGAATCATTGTTATTTATACGGTCAACAACAGATACGGATTTTTAGAACTGTCGAGTTCTTCGACTTTGCACTTTAAGACATAAGCCGTCGAGTTCAGAATAGTAAGTAGAAGTTTGACATTTTCTATAGGCAGTAGTTGCCATTGCCTATACTTGGCAATAGTTACACGTCGACGTATCAACTGAGTATACTTGTAGTCCAAACCTATATAGGCCGATATATTTGTTGATACCATTGATTGCAAGGGAACATAATTATCACTTGTATTATGACGAACAAGATACTCTAATGAATCTAGGCACTGTGGTACATTTTAATGAATAGCAGGTGAAATCATATGAAAACAACCATTTCGTTGAATGAAAATGAATGAAAAATAGTAAACAGTGAATGGCGTCATTTGTACACTTAACTAGATTTGAGGACATTTGTACTCTGATTTGAGAACATTTTGAATTTAATTAAACTAAACTTATGTGTACATTAGCCTGAAGGATTATATTTTCCCCGTGCGAGATTATTACGGTTCTATTAGATGCGTCGGATATGAATACCGAAGCTTTAGTTGACTTCCAGCTATCCTAGCAGTATTGGTGAACGAATTATTATTATTATTAACTGAATACGTGTCGTAATGAGTGTCCTTTTTGCTGAAAACACCCTAGCTAGTATTTAATAGTGTTCAGCCTATTGTGAACAGGAATCGTTCACGGTTGTTGGGTTAATTTCAGAACTGTTAATTGGCACAAAGAATAAACCGCAGAACAGTAAAAGGTACTGATGAAAATGCAGATTGATTTTAGTGAAGTAATACATTTATGGAATATAAGATTAGTGAGTTGAGCAACACTACATATTAATTCTATTCTTTCTCTCAGGACCATTTTGAAAATCACAACATGATATGTGTGTGGCTTGAGAGCTTGGGACTGCAGCTCCTCTTGTGGGCAAGCGCATGGTGGATGAGCATCTGGAAACTGAAGTTCCTCGCGTGGCCAACGGGTATCGGCTGCGCGACTTGGGACCGTAGCGACCGTGTGGTGAGTGCGTGGCTTGAACCCGTAGCTCCTTGCGTGGCCAGGCGGTAGTTAAATGAGATGGGGTCGTAGCTCCTGGGCCCTTATTCACTATGACCACTTAGATTCCACACTTAAATCTTACCACGCATAAACCCCCTCAATATCGTATCTTGTCACGGTAAGAAATCTGGTCAACTCTATTCTGTAAGTCACACCGCGCTCCAAGACACCTCCAAGACAAATTGTCTTTGGTACGTTATGAAGTCACGAGTGCGTTCGAAAACTAAACTTAAAACTTTTAAGATTTTAAATTTATTACTTGCAAAATTTAATTTCACTAACAATTAACCGTGATTTATTATGTTTATATTAATATTTAATCGTTTATATCATAACAATGCAATTTTAGCAATAACAAAGAAAAAATATTACTCAATAATTTAAACAAACACGCAGCAAAACCAAAACGATCGAACGTTTTTGAACGTTCCTTTTTACTTTTTTATTTCTTGTTATCGATTTTTACAATGAAAATTAATTGATTAAATTTTTTCTGTTTATTATATGTTTATTACAAGAAAGAAATAATAATACTAAGTATTTCAATGGAAATATATACATACACTTCAAAACATTAATATTGTACCTACGAGTATTTTTTGTTTGAAGAATTTTGATGTACTTGGCGGTATTTTATTTGAAGCGATTTGTTATTGTAAGTACCTAATCGTTTGTTACTCCCAAAAATGTGACAAGTTACTTGCCTTATAATATCTAATTTACTTACATAACCCCTAACATATGTCTTTTGCATTTGTTCCAGATTTAAAAGCGATGTAAAACTAAAACATCTTACTTCATTGAAATCAATTTGTTTAAAAATGTGATTCACAAGTTCATTCATAAGTGTAGATCAAGAATGGTCTTCGGTAGTTGCGTGCAAAATACTTACATAAAAGTTCATAATAAAATGGTTTTATAGTTACATGTGGTTTAATTCTATACAAAGTTTACAAAATCTTAGTAATAGTAGATTATAATATAAATAGCTGACACTAAATTTCACTGAAATACTTAAAGAAAGAGATGGTGTTTAGAAGGTCTTTGGCCTTAGGTACGTTATAGATTTATTTAAATAGTTTTTAGCACAAAATCAATAAATTTCTTCACAGTCACAACGATTCCTTGCAGATTCCACGTTGATTCCACGCGTTTCTAAAACGTGGAATTTTTGACAGTTCAAACCACGCGCAAGTCACGTTCATATCACACGGTTTCATTTAAGTGTCATAGAGAATACGAATTTTGAAAATGTCGTAACCATGTACGATATTGGCGTGGTTTTGAAGCAAGGAATCGCAAAGTGGTCATAGAGAATAAGGGCCCTGTCTATAAATATGCCTTAAGTAGAGGTTAGAAAAAAGAATTTAAATACCTTCGGGTAAAATGCTATGTTTCCAAAACTGACAACCATATTTCGTTCGAACCAATTTTGGTTGAAAGTTTTTATTAAAATCTACGGCATATATTTCTTTAAAATTTTTCACTCTCTTATTTTAAAAGTTAGAGGGGGGGACACACACATTTTACCACTTTGGATGTTTACATCTTTCAAACGGTTTACTTTGAGAAAAAATTGTTTTAGAAACATCAATGCAATTTTTAAAGACCTATCTATAGATACCCCACACGTATAGGTTTGATGAAAAAAAAAAATTTCAGTGTCAGTTCCATGTATGGGGAGCCCCTCCTTATTTCATATATATATTTTTATTTTTGTGTAAAACCGTAAAGCGGTTTACAGAATACATACCAAGTTTCAACTGTGTAATCCTCATAGTTTTGGAATAAAAAGGGTGTGACATACATCTGTTTGGCCGAATCTATAAGGGTTTAGTTTTTTGCCTTTTGGCTACGAAACCCTAAAAAGTACACAGTTATACAAAATTTATTAATAAATCAATTTGTGCTGCAGTAGATCATTTTATGACAATGGAACAGAGCGGCTGTCCCAAAAACTAACAAAGTAAAGGAACAAAATACCTTTTTAACCCCCGACGCAAAACAAGAGGGGTGTTATAAGTTTGACGTGTCTGTTTGTGTGTTTGTCTGTGGTATCGTAGCTCCCAAACGGATGAACTGATTTTCGTTTAGTTTTCTTTGTGTCATAGATTATTTCATCCCGAGTGTTCTTAGCCATGTTTCATGAAAATCTGTTCAGCCGTTTGAAGATCATCAGTTCTTTTCTAGTTGATGATGGGATCTCACTAACTTCCTTATGTCCGATCAATTTTAAATTTAGTACCGTGTTACTTCAATGGTAATGAATGTATATGGTATATAAGGTAACCATGACCTGATCAGCCGTTTGAAGATCATCAGCTCTTTAATAGTTGATGAGGAGACCTTCCATATGTCTTATCATCGGACAAATTGATCTGAATAATAAAATATTAAAAAGCTTGAAATAAAAATTAAATTTAAAATTTGAAAATCCCCTAACACAAAAAATACCCCGAAAATGTTAAAAATAATATTTATTTAGCCTAATTACTTATGTATTACATTTATTAATTTTCTCAGAGGTCGAGGACCGATATGTACTTATAAACTATATATATAGGCACTCGCACGATACTATTCAGCTCTTAATAGCGGTCCCTCGACGTTTGTGAAATTAATAAACGCAATAAATAAGTAATTAGGGTAAATAAATATTATTTTTAACTTTTTAGGAGTTTTTTTTTGTGTTGGGGGATTTTTATTTTTTTTACAGTAGAGCCAATAAACATATTTTTATCCAGCCGTACAAAAATACGTATTATTCAAGGCGGGGAGACTCTTAGCCTTCATCATACCTGATGTTAAGTATTGATAAGGCTGAAGATGCAAACGAGAGGCTCGCTTCTCCCGGAATCCTCAACCATTGAAGAACTGGCTATCTTATCTAACTGCCGGTTTAGAATATAATCATTTATACTACTGCGTAGGAATGTTATCGAAAAAAATATCCGGTTTTTACTCTGAATCGGCATCTTATCTTCTATTTTTAGCGACTTCAACAAAAAAGGAGGGAGGTACTCAATTCAACGCGTTTTTTTATTTTTTTATTTGTCTGATGTATGTATACCGATTACTCCGGTGTTGGTGATCCGATTTTAATAGTTGTTTTTTTGTTCGATCGGGTACACTGTCAATTTGGTCCCATATAAGTCTCATTGAGATCCGATGATAATCTTCGGAGATATGGGGCCTAATTTCATGGAAGTCATGAAACAATTATATCATCCAGGTAATTGTTAGATTCTTGTTCGAGCTAAAGTTTCACGCAATAATTATAATTCTTTTTTATCTGAAAGAAAATGGTTTATGTGTGGTCCCATATAATTTTTACGAAGTAGTTTTTTCATAATCTTGAAAAATATCAATCACCTTTTGGCAAGTAGTCGATTACCTAGATGACATTGTTGTGTATGGGCTGAGTGTAAGTAACAGCACATGATGTCACTAAAAAATCTGAATTAAAAACATTTTATAAAAAAAATTCAAACCGACTTCAAAAAGTAGAAAATAAAACTTTTGGAGTCGGTGCTAGCTAGCTAAGGCCAAAAAAATATATAGTTAATAGAAGTGCAATGTAGAATGCCCTGGCTGGCACCGACTCCAAAAGTTTTATTTTTTACTTTTTGAAGTCGGTTTGAATTTTTTTTATAAAATGTTTTTATCGTTTATAGGCAGGTTATATCTATTTATTTATTTAACATACAAAATACAGAATCTCATGTCGAATGTTGTTTGTCGGGTGACTTGCTGTTGAAAACGTGGTTTTAATGTTCTTTTGTTAAGTATAATCCCCAAATGAAAAACCCAGCAGTTAGCGCAAGGGGTCTACCAAACCTACCTTTTCCGTAACCCACAACTCTACCTTCGTCAAAATATGTGGCTTGGCCGTTTCGTTATTACAAGAAACTATTGTATAGCAGAAAAGTTAACCATACGGTAGCGATAGCGCGATAGTCGCTACCGTAAACGAAACGATAGCGAAACGGCCAAGCCACAACAATTTTTTACTGAAGTCAGGGCTTGTATGGTAGAGTTAAGGCGTTTGAAGTAAAAGTTTGGATTTCCTTGAGTGGACAATGCGAGCTGTATGGCGACGTCTTGGCATAACATCATGTTTTTGGTGGGATTTATTTATCGCGCGGCGGCAGCCCTGGCCGTAACTCCAAGTAGTACCGCTCGACAATGGCGCTGTGGGGTTGTAATTAAAAAAACGCGAATACCCGAGGTGGGGCGTGAAAATTCACGCGTTTCAATGCGTGGCGCGTGCGTGCACTCGACGCGCGCGTGTGTGCGTGCCTTACGGTGAAGCGCGTAACGCACTGGCAGACACGCGATTGACACGATGGTAAAAGGTAGCGACTTACGTAGGTATGCTAATCTAACTAGCTTGGACGAATTAACCACTGGACACGAAACCCGAGAAGAATGTATGGAATCACGATCGACCAAATCTTGCGGGAGGTGAGGGGCGATTACTAATGTCAAATAATGACAGTAGTGCTTGAAGTAATCGATAATTGTTTTTATCGATAAGTAAGGAGTGAATGAATGAACCTATTGAGCTTAATAAATCATGTGTGTTTTAAAGAAATTAGTAAGTTAATTGTTTATTTCGTAAAAAAAATAAAAATAATTCGTCCAAGCCAACTAGGCAAGACCGGACTCAGTAAACCTTGAGAACGCCCATAATTTGTAATTCGTTGTATCTAGTGTTATAATTCGTAGTCAGCCTGTGACATACTGTAGAACCAACAAAGTAAGTCGAGCTATTTCGTTGAATTTGCACTAAGAAAATTGTTATTATTACGGACGCCACAAAATTGTGCAGTGTGCAGTTGTAGGTATAGCACTGGTCTTGACTAGTTGACTACACGTATGCTCAACAAAGCCCCGTACTTAAGATCAAAGAAACAGCTTCCAATAGATCTCATCGATCATTATAAGATGTAACACTTTACCAATAATTTGCAGTGCTATCATAATCATCATCATCATCTTCAGCCTCTCTCTATGACATCCGCTTCAGGATGCGTGATGAGATTAAAAATGGTGTACCTAGCTAGTTCCATTATGTCTCTCTCAATCCAATCAAACACCTAATTTCGGTCTGTTTCGGTAATTCGGTCTGTCTAATGCGGACTGCGGTGATCATTGCTAAAAGCCAAAAGCAAATACTAAATTGTTTGTTGATTTTTGGTATATATAGCTCGTCTGCCTCAGTATTGTATCTTCGCTGCGCACTGGAGCGTTGCCGTTAGCTTGCCAATGTGTCAGTAAGTAATTAGGCGCCGCATTAACAATATTAAAAACTCGCGCATCTTGTAAATATGAGCTTTAATGTTAATTAACGAGGCGACGAGTGACTGACATAAAAATATATAGAATGTACTTGTGTAAAAACTGCTTACTCCCAGTTGAAAAAAAATCACGACGGGTTTTCTTAACGTTATGTGTTACATGTAATAGCTTTTACTATTATATTATAGCTTTATTGCCGACACAGGAACTCTCACTTCCTTACTGGTTGACTGTTAGAGAATGCCTCATGGCATTAAGTCCGCCATTTGCTGTATTTTATTGTATTGCAATAAAGATTCATTAAATAAATGGAAAGGCAGTGGTCCGGATAAAAAAGGTTATTGTTTCAAGTACCATCTTTTTAGGGTTTCGTAGCCTAAAGGCAAAAAACGAAACCCTTATAGATTCGGTCAAACCGATGTATGTCACACCCTTTTTATTCCAAAACCGCTTTACGGTTTTTACACAAAAATAATTTAAAAAAATCGTAAAAATTATATGGGACTACACATAAACCATTTTCTTTCAGATGAAAAAAGAATTATAAAAATATGTTAACAACTGGCGAAGTTATGTAGTAGTAGTAGTAGTTTTTTCATAATCTTGAAAAATATCAATCACCTTTTGGCAAGTAGTCGTTTACCTAGATGACATTGTTGTGTATGGGCTGATTTTAAGTGTAAGTAACGGCACATGATGTAACTAAAAAATCTGAAATAAAACATTAAAAAAAAAAATCAAACCGACTTCAAAAAGTAAAAAATAAAACTTTTGGAGTCGGTGCTAGCTAGCTAAGGCCTGAAAAATATATAGTTAATAGAAGTGCAATGTAGAATGCCCTGGCTGGCACCGACTCCAAAATTTTATTTTTTACTTTTTGAAGTTGGTTTGAATTTTTTTTATAAAATGTTTTTTGTGATGGAAATTGACCTTACTGATATGTTTAGGTCACTTTTCAATTAGACTACTCTGTATGAAATAAAACAGGGAGAAAAAAATAGCCCTTGACGAGTTTCTTGCCAGTTCTTCTCGTTACAAGGTCTCCCGCCGTAGGGTTTGTGAACCGATGGCGTAGCTTCTTTGACGTTCATAAGTGCTTGTAACAGCCTAGACTGAACAAATGATTTGAATTTGAATTTGAATGAAATACCTGATTAATGTTCTATTATTCGTGATATAAACTTTTCTATTATATTATTACTTTTTTAAATAAAGCTCGCTAATAAACTGTACTGGTCGACCGGGAAGATTGCCGACTGTACTTACAAGAGTGACATTACTCAAATGAAACTAATCATGATTTAAACCTCTTTTTGTTGTTCTGTGTTTAAACCTAACAATGTCGAGAAATGCTCTAAGTTTTGTTTACAAACAATCTTTCTTAATATATTGACTGGAGAACATAAAGTTATGTTATATTTTAGTATACTTAGTATTATTAATCTGTGGTAATACTTATTAATAGTTTTACATCCGCATGGGACACAGCCATACGATTTGAATTTATAACTGTTCTTTGTAGTTAAAATAATATCCCCAACTATCGTAGAAACCATAAAAAAAGCAGAAATATTTACTGAGGCGGTGGTGTTTTTACAAACTAGGTTTACTTAAAGAAAGCATGCTTTGCCATATTTTATAGGGTTTCGTAGCCTAAAGGCAAAAAACGAAACCCTTATAGATTCGCCCAAATCGATGTATGTCACAGCCACTTTATTCCAAAACTATGAGGATTACACAGTTTGAAACTTGGTAGGTAGATGTATTCTGTAAGCCGCTTTACGGTTTTTACACAAAAATAAAAAAATATATGAACTAAGGGGGGCTCCGCATACATGGAACTGACACTGAAAAAATTTTTTTCATCATACCTATACGTGTGGGGTATCTATAGATAGGTCTTTAAAAATAACATTAAGGTACCTAAAACAGTTTTTTCTCAAAGCCATCTGTTTGAATGATATACACTTTCAAAGTGAAATAATGTAACTTCTAACTTTTAAAATAAGAAAGGGAAAAATCTAAAAAAAATATATGCTGTAGACCTTTAAAATACTTACAACGAAAATTGGTTTGAGCGAAAAATATTATGCAGTTTCAGACCTATAGCACATTTGCCAAAACCGCAAATATAACTTTGTCATTCATACTACATAGCAATCTTGAAAGTGAAAGTTGAAAGAAAACAAAAAGATAAAGAACGTTCTTAATAAAATTTGCAATTTTTGTAGCACTTTTTATTTCCATAACAGATGTCGCTAGTAGTTCTTAAAAACTTTAATTTCCAAAACAGAAAATTCCAACCAACAGTCTATCTTTGGAAAATTATTAAATATCAGGCGGTATGAGGGCATATCAAGGGTAGATGACACAGGCCTTTTATGCCCCGGTAGCCACCATTATTTTTAAATATTAAACGATTGGCCTTTTTGTGGATCAGAGATAAAGAAGAAGCCGAAGATGGAGCGAGGTTGCCTAGAAGGAGCCTATTGACTCGAGCTTTAAAGCATTTCATTCAATCAATACAACATACGTTAGGTTCAGATTCCATGAAGCCAGAAATGTCTACCCAGCTTAATATACTTATATGTCACGTGAGAATCATAAAAAAGAAACACATATACAAACAAATATAAAAAAGCCGCACTAAATGTGGTGGATCGCACTGCATACATGATTGCCGTGGTTAGCTGAAAGCCTCACAAAAACTGATATTGTTTTGAGACCCTTCTGCTGATAGCATAGGACAGATAAGTTGCCTTTGCCAAAGTTTGTGTTGGTGTTGTTCGAAGTTATCTTTATCATTGGAACTTAAAATAAACCTAGATGTTACAACGCCTTGATGGTTCTACTGAGCAATAACGCAAGTTTTCTTAAGGCTGCTACCAAGGACCCATTAATCCGGTTATAAGGTTAACCCGTATTTGATTTGATTAACCCTTATACCGATTAACCCTTATACAGATTAACCCTTCTAAAATAATGCTGATTAATCCGAATGAAAGAGATAGGAGAAACGAAATACTTCACACACACAACACCAGAGCGGGTGGAGAACAGTGCGCTCTACGATCTCAAACGATTACATTAAGTACGTTTTGCAGTCCTACTAGGCTGATTTTATATTATACATATAATTATCATTCGTAGCATAGCCCTTTACGGCGCCCCGGTGTGGTACGGCTCCCTCCACAGTAAAACTCTGTTTGTTGCGGGAGCCTCAGCGCATGATGGCCCAAAGGGCCACACGAGCATATTGGACGGTGTCGGCTGACGCGGCTTTTGTACTGGCTGGAACCCCGCCCTGGGAGTTAGAGGCGAGGGTTCTTACAACGGTCTATAAAAACAAGATCGAGGCTAGGGCGCGAGGCGATCGCCTCACAATCGAGGAGATGGAGGTGGAGGAACTGTAATTCGGAAGATATGGTACCCGCACTGTTGAAGCAATAGGTCCGGTGCTAGATGATTGAGTCCTGCGGCGTCATGGGTCGCTGACCTTCAGTGCAGGTGCTAACCGGACATGGCTGTTTCGGGAAATACCTGCACCAGATTCGAAGAAAAACAACGAAAGATGCTACGAATGCAATGCAGCGGAGGACTCCGCACTGCATACCCTGGAGATGTGCCCTGCTTGGAACAACCACCGTCAAGGACTTATTGCAGAAGTAGGACCAGACCTCTCACTGCTGAGCATAGTTGAGGCGATGCTCGAAAATGAAAGGGCTTGGCAGGCAATGGTCTCCTTTTGCGAAGAAATAATGTCGCTGGCAAAACTATCCCAGCGCTCGCGCAGTACAATTTCGTGCGTACGGGGTGATGTCCAAAACAATCTTCGGTGTGCCCGGACATCCATCACCCGAGATATGTTGTGACCTGAAGCAGGTCGGCCGAGGCGGCGGTGGTAGAGTCCCAGAAGGTTCCCACGTCGCCACACATCGGTAAGAGAGGGCACTACTAGGTGGTTTTAGCAGTTTATGACTCCGCGCGTCTATCCGCTGAGCGTGCTCGTCGGATGGACGCGCGAAGGGGAGCCCTGAACTCGCCGGCTCAGCCGGAAGTCGATAAACTCGTACTTCCCTTAGTATAAAAAAAAAGAAAAAAAGGTTAGGTTAGGTAAGGTTAAATGAATGAATGAATGTATGAATGAATGAATGCATGAAAGAATGAATGGTAGGTGGTAATGGTAGGTACGTGGGTACCCACGTAGGTAATTTGTAGGTACTTCGTATCACTTCGGATCATAACACCGTGATCTTAACACGGCGCAAACGTCAAAATTGTTGTTGTTGATTCGGTGGGTGGTGGTGCATGTCCATTCTTAATTGGTGGAGCGATTTGTCTGGTTAATTCTGGTAAAGAACGCGACTCTAAATGCTGCTTGAATATTTCATGCATGGAATAAAATAATATGATCTCGGTTCTATTTTGTTGGTTTTCAGAACCCCGAGGTTATGATTAATAGGGATAACTGGAGGCATTCGTATTGCGACGTTAGAGGTGAAATTCTTGGATCGTCGCAAGACGAACATCAGCGAAAGCATTTGCCAAAGGTGTTTTCATCAATCAAGAACGAAAGTTAGAGGTTCGAAGGCGATTAGATACCGCCCTAGTTCTAACCGTAAACATGTCATCTAGCGATACGTCGACGTTACTACAATGGCTCGGCGGGCAGCTTCCAGGAAACCAAAGATTTTGGACTCCGGAGGGAGTATGGTTGCAAAGCGAAAATTTAAAGGAATTGACGGAAGGGCACCACCAGGAGTGGAGCCTGAGGGTTAATTTGACTTAGCACTGGTAATCTCACCAAGCCCGGACACCGGAAGGATTAACAGCTCTTTCTTGGTTCGGTGGGTGGTGATGCATGGCCGTTCTTAGTTGGTGGAGTGATTTGTCTGGTTAATTCCGGTAACGAACGAGACTCTAGCCTGCTAAATAGGCGTCGTCATTTAGGTGTGCGTGACTCTGTCACGCATTTCACTGGCGACGTATTAATATTTTTCTTAGAGGGACCGGCGGCTTCGAGCCGCACGAGATTGAGCAATAACAGGTCTGTGATGCACTGAACTGCACTGTGCTACACTGAAGGAATCGGCATGTTCTTTCTGGCGTAGAGGCCCGGGCAACCCGTTGAAACTTCTTCGTGCGGGGCATTGATTAGTGAGGTCTTCGGACCGACACGCGGTGGCTTCACGGCCGTCGGCGTTGCAGGGAAGTAGACCTAACTTGATCATTTAGAGGAAGTAAAAGTTTTCCGTAGGGGAACCTGCGGAAGGATCATTAACGTGTATCGAACGTGCATTCGTCGAGCTAACAACCCGTGCGTATGCAATCGTTTGAGTACGTTACAGTTGTCAAATCTTTATCATTTTTTTTTTATTACAATTTTTTTTTTATTACTACCTTGGTCGGGGGATCACTTGGCTCGCGGGTCGTTAAAGAACGCAGTTAACTGCGCGTCAGAGTGTGAACTGCAGGACACTTTTGAACATCTACTTTTCGAACGCACATTGCGGTCCCTAGGACCACTCTTGTTTGAGGGTCGGTCGATTGCATAAAAACAATAAAACCACACTGTGCGCACTTTACGCGCGTCGAAATCTTTGCCGCGACGCTCACGCGTCCGGAGGTGGAGACGTTTTAGCGTGTTGTCTTGCGCTATTGACGGTTCCTCGCTCTGTCGTTGTGCCAATTCACTGGTAACGGTAATTGTACGACGCTTTGCGGAGTCCGTTTAAATATTGGACGTGCAGTATCGTCTTTAGCTTCGCGCAAAACGAACGTGTCGTGTGTGTCGCTCTCGAAATTAAAGCGAATCTAATCTATGTGGAAATTAAGGATTTTGTATGGTGTATTTATGCATGCATGCTTATCGCCAACTCTACTGGAGAGCGCAAATTTCGAAGGGCGCACTGCGCGCGAAACGAATATCGTTGTGCGCTTACGCGTGTGTGCATGTAATGTTATGCTGATATCAGCGCCGAACGTCCAACTAACGCCCATCGCGCAAGTAAGCAAGCAAGTATAAGTATAGATGAAACCAAATTATGTGAAACTTAGATTAGCCAAGCAGCGCCTCCCCGTCGTTAATAAAAAAAAACTTTAAAAAGTTTCACAGTATTATGGTGATTTGCTTGCTTTGTTTGAAATGGGCGTTATTTCAGAAAACACGAACATTCTTTCGGCGTTTAGTTATTTTTAATTAATTATTTTTTTATTGAATTTCAACCTGCTTCAGAGATATTAAGGTAACGCAAATGATATGTGGTATGTTATAGTACATTACGATATTAGTGCGTTAAGATGGTTATAACATGCGAGTCGGAATTTCAGTCCGAGCCGTAGGCGAGGGCGAATTGAGGCGAGCATGTTATAACCAATACGCACGTATATCGTACGACGTTTTTTAACACATTTGCGCGGAAACAGAAAAAAAACGTTTTATATGTTGTTCATTTTGAATTATTGAAACAGTGAAATATCAATTATTAAAATGATACGTAGTTGTAGTTGGTTTTTTAATTATGTTATTATTATTATTACTATTCATAATGTCATTGTTTTGTGTTAGGGTGTGTGTGTAAAGGCGGCAGAAGAGCATTGGAATTCGTCATTAGTTGTAAATAAAAAAGTATCATCAGTAGAACTAGAGGGGCGCGGCTCAGGGCAAAACTTCTTCGTTTGTGGCTCCAAATTTATTGTCAGTTATTTTGGCACTTATATTTGCTTTGTTTTGGATGGAATCTTCTACAAAAGATTCTGCTACTGCGTTAGAACGCCACCCGCCATGCCGCTTTAAAGTCAATATATCAGCTCCCGAATCAGCAAGTAATGTAGCTGACGTTCTTCTGAAACTGTGCCCTGTATAACAATCAGCATCCGGCAATCCTAAAAACTTGGCGACTTCCTTTGGCATGGCACCGAATTTATTTATGCCAATAGTTTGCGCAGTACATTTACCTTTTTGGTAATTCTGAAAGAAATGATTCTTTTTTGTCTTAGTCGTACGCAGAGCTTCATATTTTTTACCACGTCATAAAATGGGCCGTCGATAATAAAAGATCGGGGTATTTTGTTTTTAGTGTTTGGGATTTTAACTAAAAGCATTTTGCCTTGATTTTCAATGTCTTTTGTGGTAATATTGTGAAGCTCTTACCGTCTACATTACCGTCTACATGCACCATGAATACCAAATATAAACGCAACCTGAAAAGAAATAAAAATGTGTTAGATAAGGTATAGGTACTTAGCTTACAGACGGTCGTTAAAAAATATGTAAAAGAGTAGTATGTACAGTAGGTAGATCAATACATAAAATAAGGAGGCAAACTGACCTTTGTTGCCAGGTACTGGCTATCTGGAGCATCTTTTAGAAATTTTTCGACGTCATTTGATGACAGTACCTTAGATTTTTTCTTTATAAAACCATCAGAGCGTCTCTTTAAAAATGCAATGAGATTTGAACATAAATTAATATCGACACCATTTTTCATCTTGAGGGTACTTCAAGAAATTCAAGAAATTTTCATACGTGGTTATGTATCTGTCCTTGGATATTGAAGGCAGCAAGCTGTCGCATGCGGTTCGCGCTTCTGTTAGTATATCCGGTGGAGTTGAAGTAATATATTGCTCATCTTCATTATTGAAAGTTGTAATTTTTAGATATTTTTTAAATTACCGAATAAACTCCTTTTTTTTTTTAAATAAACTCAATCTGTGAATGCACACTGTCTACTGACTGGCGCCGCGCGGCGATTAGTTCAAAATTTGAATAGCAACAGCGCGCTGCTCACTAGCTGGAGTCGTGCGGCGGCGATCAGTTCCATATTTGAAATGGCAAATAATACTGTTATGGAATTTGTATCGACTATAACTTATTTGCTTTTGTAACACACGCGTTTTTTATGACCCGCTTTACATATTTAAAACCGGTGGAATTACATCAGCTTTACGAGCAAGGGTGTTAAAAAAAATAATATAACATACCTACTTAACATACCTACTTAAAAATGTAACTATTTGCTATCATAAAGTGAAAGACGTCATTTTCTCTGTATGCGTTTGTTTTGGTATAGTGTGGTTCCAATACCGGTATTGAAATGTCTGATACCGGGATCCCGGTATTGGTAGTTTTATTTTGTTTTTAGTATAAAACTCATTGCAGTAAACAATCACGGCCTTTTGGAGTCGGTGGCAGCCAAGGCAAGAAAAATAAAAGAATAGGAGCTTAAAGTAGAATGTCTAGAATAGGCTGTTTTGTAAACTACAGCAGGGTTGTTCTAGATAAATGAGTATTGCAGATTGTGTAGTGTTGTTTTCTGAATATTGTGATCTGTTTTGATTCGATGCAGGATACTTCACACTTCTGCGGTACCTAACATGAGCATTAACCAACAGCTTGACGAAAGTCAAAACTAAGTATTTATATGTACGAATTCATTGAATAAATTATATAAAATTACAATGACGAATTATGCAGTCACAGTCACCTTCATTGGAAACCTTGTTCATATCATAATTACCAAGATTATGAATACCCTAGGTTATAACAACATATACCTACATAACACTACTGTATACATTGTAATGTAAAGTGTAACACCTTTTATAAATTATGTTCATCATGTTAAAATAATCCATTCCACTTGTTATTAGTTATTAAAACGGTGATTCAATGACAGATAAACTTGTTTCAATCCAAATACCTAATGTTCATATTCCATATACAACTACATCATTTGTTTCCATTTAAAATTGATTGTATTACTTACAACACAAATCAGAAGAGAATTTTAGAAGTACTTACTCAAAAGCTATTATCAATTTTCACCTGGCTACTTATTATACAAACCACTAAAAACTAATTCAATATTTATAAACACAAGTTGTTGTTAACTTCTCCAATCATTAAATTGATAGAGTCATACACATGTTATGGGGGCAGGATGCCATTAAAATAGTAATAGCATCACAGTTAAATAAATTTACAAATTCATGTAGCTATTTAAATATTCAATAACGTTGAACATGTAATAGTTTACACAATGAGAGGGTGTAGCAATTTAATAATTAAATTTAATACTGATAAGATAGACCACAAAACTGATTAAAATTATCACTTTCTAATTAAATGAGATCACCACTGTGTGGTGCTTAACTAGATTGCAATAAAAATGAACATGCACAGCACAATATAAATTTATCAGGTTGACTAGACTAAATTAGGACAGTGCCTACTACTTTTCAAACTCAGCACATCTGCTGAGTCAGCCCTGTTTGGTTTCATGGGGTATTATTATATAGCTTATTCTTTGGTAGTGAGCAAAAAAAAAATACAAAAAAAAGTTAAAGCTACTTTTAACAACCTAAACATTGTTGTGTTACCAGATCACAGCAGCTCTAGTTTTCAGGCAGGAAAGTGTAATAATTAATTGATAATGTTTAAGGAAAGTATTAGTATTCCATCAAAAGGGTACAAATTAGCTTGTATTTTCTAATATTTAATTTAATAGAATCCAACTCCATTTATTGATTTACTAAATAAATCTTAAATGGTATTAATGGTATACACCCAACACTGTTTAAGTTATAATCCTGCCTATGTTTTTGGTTTTTTTTGTATGTTATGTATGAAGCAGAATAGTTATTTTCACCTCACACGCTCAGAAGAGGAGGTTTTGTCATTAAGTTTCATCGTAGAAAATCGCTTTTTGCGGCCTAGCGCGGTAAAGTGGCTTTTAATTTAATACCTGAAAATATGTCATAATGCGTTCCGAATCGCACTATTGACATCGCACTATTGACATTTTTGTTACATTTTATTCTTATTTTAAATAGCTTTGAATTAATTATAATACTCCGTTTTTGTTTTATTATATTATTTTAGTTCATTGAATCATAAAAACAATAACAATAAGATTAAACTAATTGTTATAAGAATTTTATATTAGGCTGGGTGAGATTTCACAACCTATGATTGGATTTCGGAACGTGACATAAATATTTATATTTAAATTGTCTTTGTCTTGAACCTCATGTCAGTGTCAACATTTACGGAGTCGTTTTTATTCTTATTAATAAGTAATAATATATTCCTACTTGAAATAACTTTGAATTAACTATAATACTCCTTTTTTTATTATTTTAGTTTTTTATATAATTAAAACAACGAGAATAAGGTATATTAGGTAGGTGGTACGACTTCCATACAAACAAACATTGCACAATTATTGGTTCATTATCTATATACTTAATTCAGGTTCGCAAAATTTGTGACGACTCGATAGGGACTTTGGCGCGTAGTACGCGGCCGAGTAAGGTATCAAATTAAAGGTTCTCGAGTCTATTTGTTCCGAAAACTATAAAATATACAAAATGTTAAACGTGATGATCACAAACTGCAATTAAAAAGTGTCATTATTTTCGCATAATTTTGAATTTTTCGTCGATCGACGAACGCGAGTATCGGGTTGTAACCGCCCTAGTACCTTAATAATTCATGCATACATGCGCAACTAACACGTTTCAGTTATTTGTTTACGCGAAATAATAAAAAAAATATACTTTCATACATAAATCACGAAAAAACTAATAAGTTTCAATAATTCTACGTATGTGTGTGTGACTCATCGCATTTATATACCTCATGTATGAAAGTACATTTTTTTATAATTTCGCGCAAACAAATAACTGAAACAAGTTAGTTGCACACGTATTTATGAATTATTAATGTATGATGAACCAATTAATGTGCAATGTTTGTTTGTATGGAAGTCGTACCACCTTAAGACATATTTTTAGGTATGAAATTAAAAAAGTAATTTGCCGTGCTAGGCCGCAAAAAGCGATTTTCTACGCCTAAACTGAGTGACAAAACCTCCTTTTCAGAGCGTGTGAGGTGAAAAAAATATTAAAGTGGTAACATAAAATTATGTTCCGATTATTATTGAACGACTCAAGTGAAATTGAGTATTAAATGTTGTCATATTAATCGACAAGTAAAATAACTGTGGGAGTTATTCATTTCATAGTATTGTGTTATTATAGCATTTATCTATTAATAGTTTTGACTAAACTATTACCACTGTTAACGTTAGTAAACTTTATTGCCTGGTCAACCGGCAACTTATTTTATAGAAACGGAGTGAAAATAAATACACTGTTCTCAGTCATCACTGTTTGATGATTGTACATTACATTTTATAAGCATGTTATATGTGTATGTGGTTCAGAGAGAAATTCATGTGTGTGTAGTGTTATCTGCAGTATTAATAAATTCAACAAAAGATATGTCTTGTTAATTATTTGAGTTATTTACAACAAATAATGCTACTGCAACAAATGCAAAGAGTAATTATCTGCTGAAATATTGACTACTGAAACGTTGACTACCTGTTTGGGCGAGCTGAGATTTTGACGACTTGTTTGGCACATTCTAGCAGTTTCGATGTGAACCCACATCCAGGAAACCACCGCTATCACACAAATCGCCATGTAGGTAAAGTGTTCAACATGTCGCGATTAGTCTGCTTAATGCGACACTTTAAGGTACCTACATACCTATGTAAATTATTTGTAAACTGTCATAGTAGATACAGTCCGAATAATGTAACTGCTACAAATTATTGATACATACACAATATTATTATGAAAAACTGAATATTGGCAGGATGTAAACGGCAGCTGAAGCACTAATTAAATAGTCTGTTATATATTGATAAACGTAAAAGGCCACATTTTACAGATTAGAGCGATGAAGTGCTGTTGTAAGCAGGCCTACATTAAAGCGGGGTTACGCTAGTATATTTAACAAACATCTATCGATAAAAGCGCTAGTTAGCGCTAAAGCTGGATTAATGGCTCAAGCTCGACTATAAAGAAATCAACGAAACGGTCACAAGATCGAGTACATAAAATATCGTTATCTTGTTGTTGTTGATGTTTTAAAAAAAAATGATTTAGCAAGAGATTGGGGAAAGTACTATACGAACTGTCCGATTGTTACATTAACAATTTGTGTTTGGTAGCGTTGTACCGTGCCGAGTTAGTCCTATTAGTACCTAGTACGTTTACTACTTATTCGATTGATCTCGAGCGCGTAATACCAAAAGCTCGAACACCTCCGTACAATAGCCTAGGTGTACTGTTGGAAGCAGATGATAAAATCGGCCAATTAAGTTTAATCTTAATGTTCGAGGAAGCCTCCTCTGCACATACACACTGACAAAAGGAGATGAGCCTATTGGTCGATCAGTCGAGTCGGTCGCTTGCTTAATCCACTAAATCGCAAAATCCTACTTATATTCTAATGTAAGGGTTTGGTTGGATGTTTAGATGTTTAGAAGTTTGTTACTTGATCACATTGGATGAATTTTGGCATCCGTAAGCTTGTAGCGTGTACTGGTTGTCTCGATGTTTCCAGGGGAGCAAGGGACACGCTGAACGCGGGTTAACCCGCCGACTGAATAGTTAAATACACTAAGCGTTAACACTATAGTCTACATTACAGTAGTAGTGGAGTTACAAATCGCGTAGTAACATTAACCCTGACGAAAAGGCATAACATCTAGAAGAAAAAAATCTTTTCTTTACTAAATGATATGACACCAACTTTACATACACTGAGAATGTAATCATATATTTATTATCCTTTTGATAACTTAATTATATTAGTTGTTTCAATTTTTAGTATGACGATCTAAGGAAATTTCAATAACTCACTTGCAATTTAATTGCAATAAATTGCGAATTGAATCATTGTTATTTATACGGTCAACAACAGATACGGATTTTTAGAACTGTCGAGTTCTTCGACTTTGCACATTAAGACATAAGCCATCGAGCTCAGAATAGTAAGTAGAAGTTTGACATTTTCTATAGGCAGTAGTTGCCATTGACTGTACTTGGCAATAGTTACACTTCGACTGCGACTCCGACTCCAAAAGTTTTATTTTTTACTTTTTGAAGTCGGTTTGAATTTTTTTTATTAAATGTTTTTTTGTGATGGAAATTGACCGTACTGATATGTTTAGGTCACTTTTCAATGAGACGACTCTGTATGAAATAAAACAGGGAGAAAAAAAAATCCCTTGACGAGTTTCTTGCCGGTTCTTCTCGTTACAATGTCTCCCGCCGTAGGGTTTGTGAACCGATGGCGTAGCTTCTTTGACGTTCATAAGTGCTTGTAACAGCCTAGACTGAATAAATGATTTGAATTTGAATTTGAATGAAATACCTGATTAATGTTCTATTATTCGTGATATAAACTTTACTATTATATCTATTACTTTTTAAAATAAAGCTCGCTAATAAACTGTACTGGTCGACCGGGAAGATTGCCGACTGTACTTACAAGAGTGATATTACTCAAATGAAACTAATCATGATTTAAACCTCTTTTTGTTGTTCTGTGTTTAAACCTAACAATGTCGAGAAATGCTCTAAGTTTTGTTTACAAACAATCTTTCTTAATATATTGACTGGAGAACATAAAGTTATGTTATATTTTAGTATACTTAGTATTATTAATCTGTGGTAATACTTATTAATAGTTTTACATCCGCATGGGACACAGCCATACGATTATGTTCTTTGTAGTTAAAATAATATCCCCAACTATCGTAGAAACCATAAAAAAAGCAGAAATATTTACTGAGGCGGTGGTGTTTTTACAAACTAGGTTTACTTAAAGAAAGCATGCTTTGCCATATTTTATAGGGTTTCGTAGCCTAAAGGCAAAAAACGAAACCCTTATAGATTCGCCCAAATCGATGTATGTCACAGCCACTTTATTCCAAAACTATGAGGATTACACAGTTGAAACTTGGTAGGTAGATGTATTCTGTAAGCCGCTTTACGGTTTTTTACACAAAAATAAAAAAATATATGAACTAAGGGGGGCTCCGCATACATGGAACTGACACTGAAAAATTTTTTTTTTATCATACCTATACGTGTGGGGTATCTATAGATAGGTCTTTAAAAATAACATTAAGGTACCTAAAACAGTTTTTTCTCAAAGCCATCTGTTTGAATGATATACACTTTCAAAGTGAAATAATGTGTCGCTTCCCCCCCCCCCCCCCCCTCTAACTTTTAAAATAAGAAAGGGAAAAATCTAAAAAAATATATGCTGTAGACCTTTAAAATACTTTCAACGAAAATTGGTTTGAGCGAAAAATATTATGCAGTTTCAGAGCTATAGCACATTTGCCAAAACCGCAAATATAACTTTGTCATTCATACTACATAGCAATCTTGAAAGTGAAAGTTGAAAGAAAACAAAAAGATAAGAACGTTCTAAATAAAATTTGCAATTTTTGTAGCACTTTTTATTTCCATAACAGATGTCGCTAGTAGTTCTTAAAAACTTTAATTTCCAAAACAGAAAATTCCAACCAACAGTCTATCTTTGGAAAATTATTAAATATCGGGCGGTATGAGGGCATATCAAGGGTAGATGACACAGGCCTTTTATGCCCCGGTAGCCACCATTATTTTTAAATATTAAACGATTGGCTTGCTCTTGGCCTTTTTCTGGATCAGAAATAAAGAAGAAGCCGAAGATGGTGCGAGGTTGCCTAGAAGGAGCCTATTGACTCGAGCTTTAAAGCATTTCATTCAATCAATACAACATACGTTAGGTTCAGATTCCATGAAGCCAGAAATGTCTACCCAGCTTAATATACTTATATGTCACGTGAGAATCATAAAAAAGAAACACATATACAAACAAATATAAAAAAGCCGCACTAAATGTGGTGGATCGCACTGCATACATGATTGCCGTGGTTAGCTGAAAGCCTCACAAAAACTGATATTGTTTTGAGACCCTTCTGCTGATAGCATAGGACAGATAAGTTGCCTTTGCCAAAGTTTGTGTTGGTGTTGTTTGAAGTTATCTTTATCATTGGAACTTAAAATAAACCTAGATGTTACAACGCCTTGATGGTTCTACTGAGCAATAACGCAAGTTTTCTTAAGGCTGCTACCAAGGACCCATTAATCCGGTTATAAGGTTAACCCGTATATTTGATTAACCCTTATACCGTTTAACCCTTATACAGATTAACCCTTATAAAATAATGCTGATTAATCCGAATGAAAGAGATAGGAGAAACGAAATACTTCACACACACAACACAAGAGCGGGTCGAGAGCAGTGCGCTCTACGATCTCAAACGATTACATTAAGTACGTTTTGCAGTCCTACTAGGCTGATTTGATATTATACATATAATTATCATTCGTAGCATAGCCCTTTACGGCGCCCCGGTGTGGTACGGCTCCCTCCACAGTAAAACTCTCAGTTTGTTGCGGGAGCCTCAGCGCATGATGGCCCAAAGGGCCACACGTGCATATTGGACGGTGTCGGCTGACGCGGCTTTTGTACTGGCTGGAACCCCGCCCTGGGAGTTAGAGGCGAGGGTTCTTACAACGGTCTATAAAAACAAGATCGAGGCTAGGGCGCGAGGCGATCGCCTCACAATCGAGGAGATGGAGGGGATACGGCGTGACCAAAGAGAGGTTGTCATGCATTTATGGGTGGAGGAACTGCAATTCGGAGGATATGGTACCCGCACTGTTGAAGCAATAGGTCCGGTGCTAGATGATTGAGTCCTGCGGCGTCATGGGTCGCTGACCTTCAGTGCAGGTGCTAACCGGACATGGCTGTTTCGGGAAATACCTGCACCAGATTCGAAGAGAAACAACGAAAGATGCTACGAATGCAATGCAGCGGAGGACTCCGCACTGCATACCCTGGAGATGTGCCCTGCTTGGAACGACCACCGTCAAGGACTTATTGCAGAAGTAGGACCAGACCTCTCACTGCTGAGCATAGTTGAGGCGATGCTCGAAAATGAAAGGGCTTGGCAGGCAATGGTCTCCTTTTGCGAAGAAGTAATGTCGCTGGCAAAACTATCCCAGCGCTCGCGCAGTACAATTTCGTGCGTACGGGGTGATGTCCAAAACAATCTTCGGTGTGCCCGGACATCCATCACCCGAGATATGTTGTGACCTGAAGCAGGTCGGCCGAGGCGGCGGTGGTAGAGTCCCAGAAGGTTCCCACGTCGCCACACATCGGTAAGAGAGGGCACTACTAGGTGGTTTTAGCAGTTTATACCTCCGCGCGTCTATCCGCTGAGCGCGCTCGTCGGATGGACGCGCGAAGGGGAGCCCTGAACTCGCCGGCTCAGCCGGAAGTCGATAAACTCGTATTTCCCTTAGTATAAAAAAAATAAAAAAAGGTTAGGTTAGGTAAGGTTGAATGAATGTATGAATGAATGAATGCATGAAAGAATGAATGGTAGGTGGTAATGGTAGGTACGTGGGTACCCACGTAGGTAATTTGTAGGTACTTCGTATCAATTCGGATCATAACACCGTGATCTAAACACGGCGCAAACGTCGAAATTGTTGTTGTTGATTCGGTGGTTGGTGGTGCATGTCCATTCTTAGTTGGTGGAGCGATTTGTCTGGTTAATTCCGGTAACGAACGAGACTCTAGCCTGCTAAATAGGCGTCGTCATTTAGGTGTGCGTGGCTCTGTCACGCAATTCAAAGGTGACGAATTAAAAGTCTTCTTGGAGGGACCGGCGACAGCCAACAGGTCTGTGATGCCCTTAGATGTCGATAGACACGAGTGATCATATTTCCGGTGAGCCGACGGAAACACGTCGGTTCAATATCAAAATCCTATCGCGGTGCTCTCAGAGGTGTCGAGGTAGGCCGATAATTTTACTTTTATTTTTTATTTTCAAATTAGTGCTCAAAGCGGGCTAAAAAGGCTACTTGAATATTTCGTGCATGGAATAAAAGAATATGATCTCAGTTCTATTTTGTTGGTTTTCAGAACTCGGAGGTAATGATTAATAGCGATAACTGGGGGCATTCGTATTGCGACGTTAGAGGTGAAATTCTTGGATCGTCGCAAGACGCACATCAGCGAAAGCATTTGCCAAAGGTTTTTTCATCAATCAATAACGAAAGTTAGAGGTTCGAAGGCGATTAGATACCGCCCTAGTTCTAACCGTAAACATGTCATCTAGCGATACGCCGACGTTGCTACAATGGCTCGGCGGGCAGCTTCCAGGGGACCAAAGATTTTGGACTCCGGAGGGAGTATGGTTGCAAAGCGGAAACTTAAAGGAATTGACGGAAGGGCACCACCAGGAGTGGAGCCTGAGGCTTAATTTGACTTGGCACTGGTAATCTCACCAAGCCCGGACACCGGAAGGATTAACAGCTCTTTCTTGGTTCGGTGGGTGGTGATGCATGGCCGTTCTTAGTAACGAACGAGACTAGCCTGCTAAATAGGAGTCGTCATTTAGGTGTGCGTGACTCTGTCACGCATTTCACTGGCGACGTATTAATATTCTTCTTAGAGGGACCGGCGGCTTCGAGCCGCACAAGATTGAGCAATAACAGGTCTTTGATGCCCTTAGATGTCCTGGACCGCAAGCGTGCTACACTGAAGGAATCAGCATGTTCTTCCTGGCGTAGAGGCCCGGGCAACCCGTTGAAACTCCTTCGTGCTGGGCATTGATTAGTGAGGTCTTCGGACCGACACGCGGTGGCTTCACGGCCGTCGGCGTTGCTGGGAAGTAGACCTAACTTGATCATTTAGAGGAAGTAAAAGTCTTAACAAGTTATCCGTAGGGGAACCTGCGGAAGGATCATTAACGTGTATCGAACGTGCGTTCGTCGAGCTAACAACCCGTGCGTATGCAATCGTTTGAATGCGTTAGAGTTGTCAAATTTTTATCATTTTTTTTTTTCCAATTTTTTTTATTACTACCTTGGACGGGGGATCACTTGGCTCGCGGGTCGATAAAGAACGCAGTTAACTGCGCGTCAGAGTGTGAACTGCAAGACGCATTTGAACATCTACTTTTCGAACGCACATTGCGGTCCATGGAGACACATCCAGGACCACTGGATGCATGCTTAGCGCTATTTCTACTGGAGAGCGCAAATTTCGATCAAAGGGCGCAAACATATTTTTGCACTGCGCGCGAAACGAATATCGTTGTGCGCTTACGCGTGTGTGCATGTAATGTTATGCTGATATCAGCGCCGAACGCCCATCGCAAGCAAGTAAGCAAGTATAGATGAAACCAAATTATGTGAAACTTAGATTAGCCAAGGAGTCTCCCCGTCGTTAATAAAAAAAAACTAAAAAAATATTTCACAGTATTATGGTGATTTGCTTGCTTTGAAATGGGCGTTATTTAAATTTATATAAAACACGAACATTCTTTCGGCGTTTGTTGTTTTTAATTTATAAATTTTTTATTGAATTTCAACCTGCTTCTGAGATATTAAGGTAACGCAAATGATAACGAGTGGTATGTTAATTAATATAACATACTTAAAAATGTAACTATTTGCTATCTTATAGTGAAAAACATCATTTTCTCTGTATGCGTTTGTTTGGTATCGTGTGGTTCCAATACCGGTATTGAAATGTCTGATACCGGGATCTCGGTATTGGTAATTTTATTTTGTTTTTAGTATAAAACTCATTGCAGTAAACAATCACTGCTGCCCTTAACCCTTTTTACTGTTTATATTATTTTGAAACGATATTTTAGTGATTTATTGACTTGGAATCCTATTCTTGCTACATATTAATGACCTGCTTGTGCCCGGTACTGTTAGGTATGCAGTAGTCAGCACGGCAGCACGGTTCCGGAGAGATGTATCCAATGCGAAACCCATTCTTTAAGAGAAGCCATGATTGAGCGGACAAAATCGACCTTTAAGTCTTGTCTCCCAATGGAGTGATAATAATCTGGTCAGTTTTAACGCAGCCAAAACTGGAATACTGCTGTTTGGGATGGTTCACCAACATACCAGCAAGCCGCACTCGATTCGGTGAAAATGGAAAACAGAACCAGGAAACTCGTTGGAAATGATGCACTGGTGCATACCAAGCTCCACAGTCTCCCTCATCATCAAATAGTTTCTTCATTGTCGGTGTTCTACAGATTGTACTTCGGAGAGTGTGCTATTGAAATAACATTTTACCACCGGGAGTCCCCCTACCTGGTTGATATTCTACGTCTATCGTGCACAAACAATTAATAAAAACATAACGCTTCTCCTCATCTTTTTTCATGCGTACAGCAGGGAGCAGAATTCCCTGCCTGCGTCTGTATTCCCGGGAGTTACAACCCTGGTATATTCAAAGTCAAGTGAACAGGCGCTTTCTAGGCAAGCTCGCTCCATTTTCGAACTCCTTTTTAATCGACGATTCAGAATGAGGGCAAGAGTAAACCTCTTTAATGTAAGAAAAACTGATTATGGCCGGAATTTTGGCCATAACATTTTTAACACGAATTATTGTATCAAAAGAAAACTGATTTGTCTAGACGTTATAATTACTATTTTTTCTTCAACATTTTTTGCTGAGTGAATTATGCGAAAGTATAAAAAACTTTTAATTTGGAAAAATGTGCAGTAACGTTATTTGAATCTTTTACATGGTAACACGTTGTATAGTGTTAACAATTATAAATTTCATGAATAGAATGATACTTATTCGTTATACTTGCTTTTTAATAATATCAGTTTACTCGAACGTGGCAACACCGGTCGGCCTTTGACAGCTGTTGTCATTCCAAAAAAAAGAAGCTAACTTTTAGTCTTCCCGGTGAAATGTGTTCGTTGTAATTCATTGTGATAATGTACAGAATCAAGAATAAAGGAGTTTGTAAGCAGTATCCAGGTGTTTTACTTATGTTCTTTAATAGTTCAGAAGCAGGTTGCACCCGCGACAATGAACGTATGCCTACGCCTACGCTCTAGGCCGTGTGCTTGGTAAGCTCGGATACATCGGGAAGTTTATTACATTTTATTAACCGACTTCAAAAAAGAAGGAGGTTCTCAATTCGGTGTTTTTTTTTTTTTTATGTATGTACACCGATTACGCCGAGATTTCTGAACCGATTTCCATGATTCTTTTTTTTGTTCGATGCAAAATAGTTGCCAATTGGTCCCATAAAAATTTGGTTTAGTTGGGCCCAGTACTTTTTATGTTATGAGCATTTATTTCATTTCATTGTTGACTGGGACGATGTAGTATTTACGATAATTTTGTTTATAATGTACATGACACCTTATCTAATCTAGAAAAATGTTCTTCGCAGTTGTGAGGTGAAAAATTGTATGTTGCGCTCGGCAGAAAAGTTTTTAGCGTCTTGTACCTTTGAAATCCTCGCTTCGCTCAGGAGTAAGGTATCAAATTAAAGGTACTCGAGTCTATTTGTTCCGAAAACTATAAAATATACAAAATGTTAAACGTGATGATCACAAACTGCAATTAAAAAGTGTCATTATTTTCGCATAATTTGGAATTTTTCGTCAATCGACGAACCCGAGTATCGGGTTGTAACCGCCCTAGTACCTTAATAATTCATGCATACATGCGCATCTAACACGTTTCAGCTATTTCATAACTTATAATTTCAATAATTCTACGTATGTGTGTGTGACTCATCGCATTTATATACCTCATGTATGAAAGTACATTTTTTTATAATTTCGCGCAAACAAATAACTGAAACGAGTTAGTTGCACACGTATTTATGAATTATTAATGTATGATGAACCAATTAATGTGCAATGTTTGTTTGTATGGAAGTCGTACCACCTTAATACATATTTATAGGTATGAAATTAAAAAAGCTATTATAGCATTTATCTATTAATAGTTTTGACTAAACTATTACACTGTTAACGTTAGTACTATAAAGTTTGTCTGGTCAACCGGCAACTTACTTTACAGAAACGGAGTGAAAATAAATACACTGTTCTGCCATCACCGTTTGATGATTGTACATTGCATTTCTTAAGCATGTTATATGTGGTTCAGAGAGAAATTCATGTGTGTGTAGTGTTATCTGCAGTATTAAAAAATTCAACAAAAGGTATAAGTCTTGTTAATTATTTGAGTTATTTACAACAAATATTGCTTCTGCAACAACTGTAAATAGTAAATTATTATCTGCTTAAATATTGACTAGGTACCTGTTTGGGCGAACTGAGATTTTGACGACTTGTTTGACGCAGGGGTGCTGAACCCACCTTTGCGCTGGAGGTCCCGGTTGCGGTCCCTAGATGGAACGAGTGTTTGTGTGCATGAGCGTGCCTAATTGTCTTGGTCAGAGTGTTTACTATGTATATTATGTATGTATTTGCAAGAGGAAAGTACAAGGGTGTGTTTGTCACCAAACAAAACTTGACGAAGCCGCGAGGGCTAGGATAATTGGTGTGACTGTTTGCAATTATTATTATTTAAACAGCAGCTATTTATGCTTTACAGTGAATGAATTCTAAATAGTTTACTGAGTTTGTATCTGTCTAACGATTTATGATTATTGTAGTGTTAATAATTATGAAAGCATAATAGTACGTGCCATTTAGCATTAGCACATTTTTGATAAAGTATTCTTCTTCTTATTGTGTGATGATTGTTGGCCGCCTCTGGTTTCGCAGTTTGTTGGGCCGCCTATGGTGCTTCCGACTTGGCCTGTTCTCAGATGACAACAGTATGTGAATGTGTGAATGTGAATGAAAAATATGGGTAATTAGTTCATTACAGAACCTTTGTATAGGACATACACAATAGCAACCCCCTCCATAAGTGTTTAATTTTATAATCGATTGCAATCCTTTTCAAAGGTCAAATAGTTGTGGCGCGATGCTCGTATAATATGTACCTTTTAAATGAAAAATTTAAAGGGATTGTGACAGATTTAAAATTAGAAAATTAGCCCTCTGTGTGCTTCTCGAGCTGTGACATCTCGTATTCGACATTTTCTTTGGAGCAAAAAATCTAAGTATACTAAAACTTACTAAAAATATTCATCGACATTATAGGATTGTCAAAGATCGTTGAGACTAAAACATTTTATTTTCTCTTTCATTTCTTACATTTAAGAAATATGCATATTTGTAAGAAAAAATATAAACTTGTTTTCACTTTATTAAAGATATCAAAACTTACGCCACCGTATAAAATTAGCACAACCTAAACACAAATTAGAAATAGTAGACTAGCATTTGGATAGCGTATGGTCCAGCATACGCTATGACAGTTTTAAACAACAAACTCCCAGAAGTTATCAACAAAACATCGCATATAAATTACCTATATTTATGAAAAAGCCAAGGCAGTTTCTTTCTAGCAACTACTAGCTGAAATACTAATTGCAAGAATATTTCAACCAATAGTTTATTGTAGTTTAAAGATTATTTTTCTTGAATATAATAAAACGATATTTAAATTAAGATAATTAAAGATGAAAAAATAGTATAATATAGCTTACGTACATACATTATATAATATAAATATAATTAATTTTATTCTTGCTGTGACCTAACAAGGTCTATGTTAGAAACAAATAATAAATGTAACCATGATAAATTTTAACAAGAAGAATATTGGAACAAATTAACTCGTCACAAGCCCACTGCTCTTACCAATGAGCTACCGAGACTTGCGGACCACTGTCAAAATTCTCCTTCTCTCTTCTCTTCCTTGCATTCGAAAGAGAAAAAAAAACAAATGTTTGACGATCAATTATGATGCAACAGCTAATAATTTATGATTTTTGAATTTTTGCGTTGTCAATGCTATTTTATACTTATGATAAATATTAAATGTTAATGTACAACAAACTATGATAATGTACAACATAAGTCTAATACTAAAAAACAATACCGTGACTGATTGATAGGCAACGCACAGCCCAAACGGCTAAACCAATTAAACTGAAATTTTGCATACAGGTTCCTTTAACGATATTGGCGAGCACTAAGGAAGGATGTTTTGATATTACCACGGGAACGGGAACCATGCGGGTGAAAAAAACACCCTTTTTTAAGTTTGAAGCTATATTTAAAATATAACGAGCTCAAAGTTCGTAGGGTTGCGTCGTATAATTACAGAGTTCCTATAGTTATCTTCTGGCTCCATCATCAGACCTATGATGTTATCTAAGACCTGAGTCCTCGTCCATGTTATCTCCCTGCGTACCGGATCCACCCAATTTCTTCTTGTTAGGGGTTCAACTGTAAATCTGAAATTAATTTGAATAGTTTCTACATTAAAATTGGATTCGTTCGTTCATTTACATACATCGATATGTTTATCGATATGTTCAAGCCCTATACGACATAAAAATGACAATTGATTGAATGAGTGATACATATAACCCAACCAAATTACTTATGCAATATCTTTGAAGAATTTACACGTACAATGATTACTTTTTGAAATGACGTATTACATTTTGTTTACATACCAAATTTTAATTATTTTACGAAAAATTGCTACTCTAATAGATTGAAATTATACTTACGAGTGAAAAGAAAAATGTTTTGATCCTCGTTACGCGTCCAGTGGTTAATTCGTCCAAGTCTAAAGTATTAGTGGAGTTACAAATCGCGTAGTAACATTAACCCTGACGAAAAGGCATAACATCTAGAAGAAAAAAATATTTTCTTTACTAAATAATATGACACCAACTTTACATACACTGAGAATGTAATCATATATTTATTATCGTTTTGATAACTTAATTATATTCGTTGTTTAAATTTTTAGTATGACGATCTAAGGAAATTTCAATAACTCACTTGCAATTTTATTGCAATAAATTGCGAATATTAACTGAATACGTGTCGTAATGAGTGTCCTTTTACTGAAAACACCTTAGCTAGTATTTAATAGTGTTCAGCCTATTGTGAACAGGAATCGTTCACGGTTGTTGGGTTAATTTCAGAACTGTTAATTGGCACAAAGAATAAACCGCAGAACAGTAAAAGGTACTGATGAAAATGCAGATTGATTTTAGTGAAGTAGTACATTTATGGAATATAAGATTAGTGAGTTGAGTAACACTACATATTAATTCTATTCTTTCTCTCAGGACCATTTTGAAAATCGCAACATGATATATGTGTGGCTTGAGAGCTTGGGACTGCAGCTCCTCTTGTGGGCAAGCGCATGGTGGATGAGCATCTGGAAACTGAAGTTCCTCGCGTGGCCAACGGGTATCGGCTGCGCGACTTGGGACCGTAGCGACCGTGTGGTGAGTGCGTGGCTTGAACCCGTAGCTCCTTGCGTGGGCAGGCGGTAGTTAAATGAGATGGGGTCGTAGCTCCTGGGCCCTTATTCACTATGACCACTTAGATTCCACACTTAAATCTTACCACGCATAAACCCCGTCAATATCGTATCTTGTCACGGTAAGAAATCTGGTCAACTCTATTCTGTAAGTCACACCGCGCTCCAAGACACCTTCAAGACAAATTGTCTTTGGTACGTTATGAAGTCACGAGTGCGTTCGAAAACTAAACTTAAAACTTTTAAATTTATTACTTGCAAAATTTAATTTCACTAACAATTAACCGTGATTTATTATGTTTATATTAATATTTAATCGTTTATATCATAACAATGCAATTTTAGCAATAACAAAGAAAAAATATTACTCAATAATTTAAACAAACACGCAGCAAAACCAAAAGGTTCGAACGTTTTTGAACGTTCCTTTTTACTTTTTTATTTCTTGTTATCGATTTTTACAATGAAAATTAATTGATTCAATTTTGTCTGTTTATTATATGTTTATTACAAGAAAGAAATAATAATACTTAGTATTTCAATGGAAATATATACATACACTTCAAAACATTAATATTGTACCTACGAGTATATTTTGTTTGAAGAATTTTGATGTACTTGGCGGTATTTTATTTGAAGCGATTTGTTATTGTCAGTACCTAATCGTTTGTTACTCCCAAAAATGTTACAAGTTACTTGCCTTATAATATCTAATTTACTTACATAACCCCTAACATATGTCTTTTGCATTTGTTCCAGATTTAAAAGCGATGTAAAACTAAAACATCTTACTTCATTGAAATCAATTTGTTTAAAAATGTGATTCACAAGTTCATTCATAAGTGTAGATCAAGAATGGTCTTCGGTAGTTGCGTGCAAAATACTTACATAAAAGTTCATAATAAAATGGTTTTATAGTTACATGTGGTTTAATTCTATACAAAGTTTACAAAATCTTAGTAATAGTAGATTATAATATAAATAGCTGACACTAAATTTCACTGAAATACTTAAAGAAAGAGATGGTGTTTAGAAGGTCTTTGGCCTTAGGTACGTTATAGATTTATTTAAATAGTTTTTAGCACAAAAACAATAAATTTCTTCACAGTCACAACGATTCCTTGCAGATTCCACGTTGATTCCACGCGTTTCTAAAACGTGGAATTTTTGACAGTTCAAACCACGCGCAAGTCACGTTCATACCACACGGTTTCATTTAAGTGTCATAGAGAATACGAATTTTGAAAATGTCGTAACCATGTACGATATTGGCGTGGTTTTGAAGCAAGGAATCGCAAAGTGGTCATAGAGAATAAGGGCCCTGTCTATAAATATGCCTTAAGTAGAGGTTAGAAAAAAAAAATTAAATACCTTCGGGTTAAATGCTATATTTCTAAAACTGACAACCATATTTCGTTCGAACCAATTTTGGTTGAAAGTTTTTATTAAGATCTACGGCATATATTTCTTTAAAATTTTTCACTCTCTTATTTCAAAAGTTAGAGGGGGGGACACACACATTTTACCACTTTGGAAGTTTACATCTTTCAAACGGTTGACTTTGAGAAAAAATTGTTTTAGAAACATCAATGCAATTTTTAAAGACCTATCTATAGATACCCCACACGTATAGGTTTGATGAAAAAAAAAATTTCAGTGTCAGTTCCACATGTATGGGGAGCCCCTCCTTAATTCATATATATTTTTATTTTTGTGTAAAACCGTAAAGCGGTTTACAGAATACATACCAAGTTTCAACTGTGTAATCCTCATAGTTTTGGAATAAAAAGGGTGTGACATACATCTGTTTGGCCGAATCTATAAGGGTTTAGTTTTTTGCATTTAGGCTACCAAACCCTAAAAAGTACACAGTTATACAAAATTTATTAATTATTCAATTTAGACGCCGTTATTCAGCCGTTAGAAGATCATCAGCTCTTTAATAGTTGATGAGGAGACCTTCCATATGTCTTATCATCGGACAAATTGATCTGAATAATAAAATATTAAAAAGCTTGAAATAAAAATTAAATTTAAAATTTGAAAATCCCCTAACACAAAAAATACCCCGAAAATGTTAAAAATAATTTTTATTTAGCCTAATTACTTATGTATTACATTTATTATTTTTCTCAGAGGTCGAGGACCGATATGTACTTATCGCTATATAGGCACTCGCACGATACTATTCAGCTCTTAATAGCGGTCCCTCGACGTCTGTGAAATTAATAAACGCAATAAATAAGTAATTAGGGTAAATAAATATTATTTTTAACTTTATGGAGTATTTTTTTGTGTTGGGGGATTTTTATTTTTTTTACAGTAGAGCCAATAAACATATTTTTATCCAGCCGTACAAAAATACGTATTATTCAAGGCGGGGATACTCTTAGCCTACATCATACCTAATGTTAAGTATTGATAAGGCTGAAGATGCAAACGAGAGGCTCGCTTCTCCCGGAATCCTCAACCATTGAAGAACTGGCTATCTTATCTAACTGCCGGTATAGAATAGAATCATTTATACTACTGCGTAGGAAAATGTGAATGTTATCGAAAAAAATATCCGGTTTTTACTCTGAATCGGCATCTTATCTTCTATTTTCGTTTATAGGCAGGTTATATCTATTTATTTATTTAACATACAAAATACAGAATCTCATGTCGAATGTTGTTTGTCGTGTGACTTGCTGTTGAAAACGTGGTTTTAATGTTCTTTTGTTAAGTATAATCCCCAAATGAAAAACCCAGCAGTTAGCGCAAGGGGTCTACCAAACCTACCTTTTCCGTAACCCACAAACTCTACCTTCGTCAAAATATGTGGCTTGGCCGTTTCGTTATTAGAAGAAACTATTGTATAGCAGAAAAGTTAACCATACGGTAGCGATAGCGCGATAGTCGCTACCGTAAACGAAACGATAGCGAAACGGCCAAGCCACAACAATTTTTTACTGAAGTCAGGGCTTGTATGGTAGAGTTAAGGCGTTTGAAGTAAAAGTTTGGATTTCCTTGAGTGGACAATGCGAGCTGTATGGCGACGTCTTGGCATAACATCATGTTTTTGGTGGGATTTATTTATCGCGCGGCGGCATGCGGCAGCCCTGGCCGTAACTCCAAGTAGTACCGCTCGACAATGGCGCTGTGGGGTTGTAATTAAAAAAACGCGAATACCCGAGGTGGGGCGTGAAAATTCACGCGTTTCAATGCGTGGCGCGTGCGTGCACTCGACGCGCGCGTGTGTGCGTGCCTTACGGTGAAGCGCGTAACGCACTGGCAGACACGCGATTGACACGATGGTAAAAGGTAGCGACTTACGTAGGTATGCTAATCTAACTAGCTTGGACGAATTAACCACTGGACACGAAACCCGAGAAGAATGTATGGAATCACGATCGACCAAATCTTGCGGGAGGTGAGGGGCGATTACTAATGTCAAATAATGACAGTAGTGCTTGAAGTAATCGATAATTGTTTTTATCGATAAGTAAGGAGTGAATGAATGAACCTATTGAGCTTAATAAATCATGTGTGTTTTAAAGAAATTAGTAAGTTAATTGTTTATTTCGTAAAAAAAATAAAAATAATTCGTCCAAGCCAACTAGGCAAGACCGGACTCAGTAAACCTTGAGAACGCCCATAATTTGTAATTCGTTGTATCTAGTGTTATAATTCGTAGTCAGCCTGTGACATACTGTAGAACCAACAAAGTAAGTCGAGCTATTTCGTTGAATTTGCACTAAGAAAATTGTTATTATTACGGACGCCACAAAATTGTGCAGTGTGCAGTTGTAGGTATAGCACTGGTCTTGACTAGTTGACTACACGTATGCTCAACAAAGCCCCGTACTTAAGATCAAAGAAACAGCTTCCAATAGATCTCATCGATCATTATAAGATGTAACACTTTACCAATAATTTGCAGTGCTATCATAATCATCATCATCATCTTCAGCCTCTCTCTATGACATCCGCTTCAGGATGCGTGATGAGATTAAAAATGGTGTACCTAGCTAGTTCCATTATGTCTCTCTCAATCCAATCAAACACCTAATTTCGGTCTGTTTCGGTAATTCGGTCTGTCTAATGCGGACTGCGGTGATCATTGCTAAAAGCCAAAAGCAAATACTAAATTGTTTGTTGATTTTTGGTATATATAGCTCGTCTGCCTCAGTATTGTATCTTCGCTGCGCACTGGAGCGTTGCCGTTAGCTTGCCAATGTGTCAGTAAGTAATTAGGCGCCGCATTAACAATATTAAAAACTCGCGCATCTTGTAAATATGAGCTTTAATGTTAATTAACGAGGCGACGAGTGACTGACATAAAAATATATAGAATGTACTTGTGTAAAAACTGCTTACTCCCAGTTGAAAAAAAATCACGACGGGTTTTCTTAACGTTATGTGTTACATGTAATAGCTTTTACTATTATATTATAGCTTTATTGCCGACACAGGAACTCTCACTTCCTTACTGGTTGACTGTTAGAGAATGCCTCATGGCATTAAGTCCGCCATTTGCTGTATTTTATTGTATTGCAATAAAGATTCATTAAATAAATGGAAAGGCAGTGGTCCGGATAAAAAAGGTTATTGTTTCAAGTACCATCTTTTTAGGGTTTCGTAGCCTAAAGGCAAAAAACGAAACCCTTATAGATTCGGTCAAACCGATGTATGTCACACCCTTTTTATTCCAAAACCGCTTTACGGTTTTTACACAAAAATAATTTAAAAAAATCGTAAAAATTATATGGGACTACACATAAACCATTTTCTTTCAGATGAAAAAAGAATTATAAAAATATGTTAACAACTGGCGAAGTTATGTAGTAGTAGTAGTAGTTTTTTCATAATCTTGAAAAATATCAATCACCTTTTGGCAAGTAGTCGTTTACCTAGATGACATTGTTGTGTATGGGCTGATTTTAAGTGTAAGTAACGGCACATGATGTAACTAAAAAATCTGAAATAAAACATTAAAAAAAAAAATCAAACCGACTTCAAAAAGTAAAAAATAAAACTTTTGGAGTCGGTGCTAGCTAGCTAAGGCCTGAAAAATATATAGTTAATAGAAGTGCAATGTAGAATGCCCTGGCTGGCACCGACTCCAAAATTTTATTTTTTACTTTTTGAAGTTGGTTTGAATTTTTTTTATAAAATGTTTTTTGTGATGGAAATTGACCTTACTGATATGTTTAGGTCACTTTTCAATTAGACTACTCTGTATGAAATAAAACAGGGAGAAAAAAATAGCCCTTGACGAGTTTCTTGCCAGTTCTTCTCGTTACAAGGTCTCCCGCCGTAGGGTTTGTGAACCGATGGCGTAGCTTCTTTGACGTTCATAAGTGCTTGTAACAGCCTAGACTGAACAAATGATTTGAATTTGAATTTGAATGAAATACCTGATTAATGTTCTATTATTCGTGATATAAACTTTTCTATTATATTATTACTTTTTTAAATAAAGCTCGCTAATAAACTGTACTGGTCGACCGGGAAGATTGCCGACTGTACTTACAAGAGTGACATTACTCAAATGAAACTAATCATGATTTAAACCTCTTTTTGTTGTTCTGTGTTTAAACCTAACAATGTCGAGAAATGCTCTAAGTTTTGTTTACAAACAATCTTTCTTAATATATTGACTGGAGAACATAAAGTTATGTTATATTTTAGTATACTTAGTATTATTAATCTGTGGTAATACTTATTAATAGTTTTACATCCGCATGGGACACAGCCATACGATTATGTTCTTTGTAGTTAAAATAATATCCCCAACTATCGTAGAAACCATAAAAAAAGCAGAAATATTTACTGAGGCGGTGGTGTTTTTACAAACTAGGTTTACTTAAAGAAAGCATGCTTTGCCATATTTTATAGGGTTTCGTAGCCTAAAGGCAAAAAACGAAACCCTTATAGATTCGCCCAAATCGATGTATGTCACAGCCACTTTATTCCAAAACTATGAGGATTACACAGTTAAAACTTGGTAGGTAGATGTATTCTGTAAGCCGCTTTTCGGTTTTTACACAAAAATAAAAAATATATGAATTAAGGGGGGCTCCGCATACATGGAACTGACACAGAAAAAATTTTTTTCACCATACCTATACGTGTGGGGTATCTATAGATAGGTCTTTAAAAATAACATTAAGGTACCTAAAACAGTTTTTTCTCAAAGCCATCCGTTTGAATGATATACACTTTCAAAGTGAAATAATGTGTCGCTTCTCCCCCACCCCCCCCCCCCTCTAACTTTTAAAATAAGAAAGGGAAAAATCTAAAAAAATATATGCTGTAGACCTTTATAAATACTTTCAACAAAAATTGGTTTGAGCGAAAAATATTATGCAGTTTCAGAGCTATAGCACATTTGCCAAAACCGCAAATATAACTTTGTCATTCATACTACATAGCAATCTTGAAAGTGAAAGTTGAAAGAAAACAAAATGATAAAGAACGTTCTAAATAAAATTTGCAATTTTTGTAGCACTTTTTATTTCCATAACAGATGTCGCTAGTAGTTCTTAAAAACTTTAATTTCCAAAACAGAAAATTCCAACCAACAGTCTATCTTTGGAAAATTATTAAATATCGGGCGGTATGAGGGCATATCCTGTGTCATCTACCACAGGCCTTTTATGCCCCGGTAGCCACCATTATTTTTAAATATTAAACGATTGGCTTGCTCTTGGCCTTTTTCTGGTTCAGAGATAAAGAAGAAGCCGAAGATGGAGCGAGGTTGCCTAGAAGGAGCCTATTGACTCGAGCTTTAAAGCATTTCATTCAATCAATACAACATACGTTAGGTTCAGATTCCATGAAGCCAGAAATGTCTACCCAGCTTAATATACTTATATGTCACGTGAGAATCATAAAAAAGAAACACATATACAAACAAATATAAAAAGCCGCACTAAATGTGGTGGATCGCACTGCATACATGATTGCCGTGGTTAGCTGAAAGCCTCACAAAAACTGATATTGTTTTGAGACCCTTCTGCTGATAGCATAGGACAGATAAGTTGCCTTTGCCAAAGTTTGTGTTGGTGTTGTTTAAAGTTATCTTTATCATTGGAACTTAAAATAAACCTAGATGTTACAACGCCTTGATGGTTCTACTGAGCAATAACGCAAGTTTTCTTAAGGCTGCTACCAAGGACCCATTAATCCGGTTATAAGGTTAACCCGTACATTTGATTAACCCTTATACCGATTAACCCTTATACAGATTAACCCTTATAAAATAATGCTGATTAATCCGAATGAAAGAGATAGGAGAAACGAAATACTTCACACACACAACACCAGAGCGGGTGGAGAGCAGTGCGCTCTACGATCTCAAACGATTACATTAAGTACGTTTTGCAGTCCTACTAGGCTGATTTGATATTATACATATAATTATCATTCGTAGCATAGCCCTTTACGGCGCCCCGGTGTGGTACGGCTCCCTCCACAGTAAAACTCTCAGTTTGTTGCGGGAGCCTCAGCGCATGATGGCCCAAAGGGCCACACGAGCATATTGGACGGTGTCGGCTGACGCGGCTTTTGCACTGGCTGGAACCCCGCCCTGGGAGTTAGAGGCGAGGGTTCTTACAACGGTCTATAAAAACAAATTCGAGGCTAGGGCGCGAGGCGATCGCCTCACAATCGAGGAGATGGAGGGGATACGGCGTGACCAAAGAGAGGTTGTCATGCATTTATGGGTGGAGGAACTGAAATTCGGAAGATATGGTACCCGCACTGTTGAAGCAATAGGTCCGGTGCTAGATGATTGAGTCCTGCGGCGTCATGGGTCGCTGACCTTCAGTGCAGGTGCTAACCGGACATGGCTGTTTCGGGAAATACCTGCACCAGATTCGAAGAGAAACAACGAAAGATGCTACGAATGCAATGCAGCGGAGGACTCCGCACTGTATACCCTGGAGATGTGCCCTGCTTGGAACAACCACCGTCAAGGACTTATTGCAGAAGTAGGACCAGACCTCTCACTGCTGAGCATAGTTGAGGCGATGCTCGAAAATGAAAGGGCTTGGCAGGCAATGGTCTCCTTTTGCGAAGAAGTAATGTCGTTGGCAAAATTATCCCAACGCTCGCGCAGTACAATTTCGTGCGTACGGGGTGATGTCCAAAACAATCTTCGGTGTGCCCGGACATCCATCACCCGAGATATGTTGTGACCTGAAGCAGGTCGGCCGAGGCGGCGGTGGTAGAGTCCCAGAAGGTTCCCACGTCGCCACACATCGGTAAGAGAGGGCACTACTAGGTGGTTTTAGCAGTTTATACCTCCGCGCGTCTATCCGCTGAGCGTGCTCGTCGGATGGACGCGCGAAGGGGAGCCCTGAACTCGCCGGCTCAGCCAGAAGTCGATATACTCATATTTCCCTTAGTATAAAAAAAAAGAAAAAAAGGTTAGGTTAGGTAAGGTTAAATGAATGAATGAATGAATGCATGAAAGAATGAATGGTAGGTGGTAATGGTAGGTACGTGGGTACCCACGTAGGTAATTTGTAGGTACTTCGTATCACTTCGGATCATGACACCGTGATCTAAACACGGCGCAAACGTCGAAATAGTTGTTGTTGATTCGGTGGGTGGTGGTGCATGTCCATTCTTAATTGGTGGAGCGATTTGTCTGGTTAATTCTGGTTACGAACGCGACTCTAGCCTGCTTAATAGGCATCGTCATTTAGGTGTGACGAATTAAAATTCTTCTTGAAGTGACCGGTGATAGTCAACAGGTCTGTGATGCCACCGGTGCCATCCATGGACACCGGTGAGCCGACGGAAACACGTCGGTTCAATATCAAATCCTATCGCGGTGCTCTTAGAGGTCTCGAGGTAGGCCGATAATTTAACTTTTATTTTTTATCTTCAAATTAGTGCTCAAAGCGGGCTTAAAATGCTGCTTGAATATTTCGTGCATGGAATAAAAGAATATAATCTCGGTTCTATTTTGTTGGTTTTCAGAACTCCGAGGTTATGATTAATAGGGATAACTGGGGGCATTCGTATTGCGACGTTAGAGGTGAAATTCTTGGATCGTCGCAAGACGAACATCAGCGAAAGCATTTGCCAAAGGTGTTTTCATCAATCAAGAACGAAAGTTAGAGGTTCGAAGGCGATTAGATACCGCCCTAGTTCTAACCGTAAACATGTCATCTAGCGATACGCCGACGTTACTACAATGGCTCGGCGGGCAGCTTCCAGGAAACCAAAGATTTTGGACTCCGGAGGGAGTATGGTTGCAAAGCGAAAATTTAAAGGAATTGACGGAAGGGCACCACCAGGAGTGGAGCCTGAGGGTTAATTTGACTTAGCACTGGTAATCTCACCAGGCCCGGACACCGGAAGGATTAACAGCTCTTTCTTGGTTCGGTGAGTGGTGATGCATGGCCGTTCTTAGTTGGTGGAGTGATTTGTCTGGTTAATTCCGGTAACGAACGAGACTCTATCCTGCTAAATAAGCGTCGTCATTTAGGTGTGCGTGACTCTGTCACGCATTTCACTGGCGACGTATTAATATTCTTCTTAGAGGGACCGGCGGCTTCGAGCCGCACGAGATTGAGCAATAACAGGTCTGTGATGCCCTTAGATGTCCTGGGCCGCAAGCGTGCTACACTGAAGGAATCAGTATGTTCTTCCTGGCGTAGAGGCCCGGGCATCCTGTTGAAACTCATGCTGGGCATTGATTAGTGAGGTCTTCGGACCGACACGCGGTGGCTTCACGGCCGTCGGCGTTGCTGGGAAGTAGACCTAACTTGATCATTTAGAGGAAGTAAAAGTCGTAACAAGTTTTCCGTAGGGGAACCTGCGAAAGGATCATTAACGTGTATCGAACGTGCGTTCGTCGAGCTAACAACCCGTGCGTATGCAATCGTTTGAATTCGTTAGAGTTGTCAAATCTTTATCATTTTTTTTGGACGGGGGATCACTTGGCTCGCGAGTCGATAAAGAACGCAGTTAACTGCGCGTCAGTGTGAACTGCAGGACACATTTGAACATCTACTTTTCGAACGCACATTGCGGTCCATGGAGACACATCCAGGACCACTCCTGTCTGAGGGCCGGTCGACTGCATAAAAACAGTAAAACCACACTGTGCGCACTTTACGCGCGTCGAAATCTTTGCCGCGACGCTCACGCGTCCGGAGGTGGAGACGTTTTAGCGTGTTGTCTTGCGCTATTGACGGTTCCTCGCTCTGTCGTTGTGCCAATTCACTGGTAACAGTAATTGTACGACGCTTTGCGGAGTCCGTTTAAATATTGGACGTGCAGTATCGTCTTTAGCTTCGCGCAAAACGATCGTGTCGTGTGTGTCGCTCTCGAAATTAAAGCGAAATCTATGTGGAAATTAACGATTTCGTATGGTGTATAATATATATTTTTATGCATGCATGCTTAGCGCTATTTCTACTGGAGAGCGCAAATTTCGATGAAAGGGTGCACTGCGCGCGAAACGAATATCGTTGTGCGCTTACGCGTGTGTGCATGTAATGTTATGCTGATATCAGCGCCGAACGTCCGACTAACGCCCATCGCAAGCAAGCAAGTATAGATGAAACCAAATTATGTGAAACTTAGATTAGCCAAGCAGTCTCCCCGTCGTTAATAAAAAAAAACTTTAAAAAATTTCACAGTATTATGGTGATTTGCTTGCTTTGAAATGGGCGTTATTTCAGAAAACACGAACATTCTTTCGGCGTTTAGTTATTTTTAATTAATAATTTTTTTATTGAATTTCAACCTGCTTCTGAGATGTTGAAGTGTCTGGACTGATCATGATAAGTTCATTTTTGACTGCACTTTCTAGCAGTTTCGATGTGAACCCACATCCAGGAAACCACCGGTATCACACAAATCGCCATGTAGGTAAAGTGTTCAACATGTCGCGATTAGTCTGCTTAATGCGACACTTTAAGGTACCTACATACCTATGTAAATTATTTGTAAACTGTCATAGTAGATACAGTCCGAATAATATAACTGCTACAAATTATTGATACATACACAATATTATTATGAAAAACTGAATATTGACAGGATGTAAACGGCAGCTGAAGCACCAATTAAATAGTCTGTTATATATTGATAAACGTAAAAGGCCACATTTTACAGATTAGAGCGATGAAGTGCATGTAAGCAGGCCTACATTAAAGCGGGGTTACGCTAGTATATTTAACAAACAGCTATCGATAAAAGCGCTAGTTAGCGCTAAAGCAGGATTCATGGCTCAAGCTCTTGGACGAATTAACCACTGGACGCGTAACGAGGACCGCGTTCGCCTTTACCCCTCTGTCACTTACCCTGCCTTTTAGACACAGTAAGCAATATGGCGTTGTCAGTATGACGCGAGATCTCGAAGTGGAACATTATCTCAAAAATGGGTAAATACGCTGATTTAATTTGTAAAAATCATACCGGACAATCAAAACATTTTTCTTTTCACGCGTAAGTATAATTTCAATCTATTAGAGTAGCAATTATTCGTAAAATAAATAAAATTTGGTATGTAAACAAAATGTAATACGTCATTTCAAAAAGTAATCTTTGTACGTGTAAATTCTTCAAAGATATTGCATAAGTAATTTGGTTGGGTTATATGTATCACTCATTCAATCAATTGTCATTTTTATGTCGTATAGGGCTTGAACATATCGATAAACATATCGATGTATGTAAATGAACGAACGAATCCAATTTTAATGTAGGAACTATTCAAATTAATTTCAGATTTACAGTTGAACCCCTAACAAGAAGAAATTGGGTGGAACCGGTACGCAGGGAGATAACATGGACGAGGACTCGGGTCTTAGATAACATCTAAGGTCTGATGATGGAGCCAGAAGATAACTATAGGAACTCTGTTATTATACGACGCAACCCTACGAACTTTGAGCTCGTTATATTTTAAATATAGCTTCAAACTTAAAAAAAGGTGCTTTTTTCACCCGCATGGTTCCCGTTCCCGTGGTAATATCAAAACATCCTTCCTTAGTGCTCGCCAATATCGTTAAAGGAACCTGTATGCAAATTTCAGTTTAATTGGTTTAGCCGTTTGGGCAGTGCGTTGCCTATCAATCAGTCACGGTATTGTTTTTTAGTATTAGACTTTTGTTGTACATTATCATAGTGTGTTGTACATTAACATTTAAAATTTATCATAAGTATAAAAATAGCATTGACAACGCAAAAATTCAAAAATCATAAATGATTTGCTGTTGCATCATAATTGATTGTTAAACATTTGTTTTTTTTCTGTTTCGAATGCAAGGAAGGATATTCTTACAGCATATTAAAAGTATAACAGTATCAGAGAATTTTGACAGTGAAAAGTGACAGCAAGTCTCGGTAGCTCATTGGTACGAGCAGTGGGCCGGATTCCCAAAGGTCGTGGGTTCAAGTCCCATCTGAAAATTCACTTGTGGCCGAGTTCATTTGTTCCAATATTCTTCTTGTTAAAATTTATTATAACTGGTGGTTACATTTATTATTTGTTTCTAACATAGACCTTGTTAGGTCACAGCAAGAATAAAATTAATTATATTTATATTATATAATGTATGTACGTAAGCTATATTATACTATTTTTTCATCTTTAATTATTTTAATTTAAATATCGTTTTATTATATTCAAGTAAAATAATCTTAAAACTACAATAAACTATTGGTTGAAATATTGTTGCAATTAGTATTTCAGCTAGTAGTTGCTAGAAAGACTGCCTTGGCTTTTTCTTAAATATAGGTAATTTATATGCGATGTTTTGTTGATAACTTCTGGGAGTTTGTTGTTTAAAACTGTCATAGCGTATGCTGGACCATACGCTATCCTAATGCTAGTCTACTATTTCTAATTTGGGTTTAGGTTGTGCTAATTTTATACGGTGGCGTAAGTTTTGAGATCTTTAATAAAGTGAAAACAAGTTTATATTTTTTCTTACAAATATGCATATTTCTTAAATGTAAATGGATACTAGAGTTGAAATTAAAATGTTTTAGTCTCAACGATCTTTGACAATCCTATAATGTCGATGGTTATTTTCATTAAGTTTTAGTATACTTAGATTTTCGGCTCCAAAAAAAATGTCGAATACGAGATATCACTGCTCGAGAAGCACAAATTGTCTTATTTTAAATCTATCACAATCCCTATAAATTTTTCATTTAAAAGGTACATATTATACGAGCATCGCGCCACAACTATTTGACATTTGAAAGGAGTTGCAATCGATTATAAAATTAAACACTTATGGAGGGGTTGCTATTGTGTATGTCCTATACAAAGGTTCTGTAATGAACTAATTACCCATATTTTGTTTTATATAAAAAAGCTCGAGTGATTGAAGAAGAAGTTAATGTAAATAATATTAATGTTTTTTACTCACTTAAAAAGTGTTAGTAAGTAATTTGTAAATCCACCTGGCTAGCGACTACAATCTTATCTAAGTACGTTCCGGCAGTTAGAGGTAAGATAGCCAGTTCCTCAGTGATTGAGGATTCCGGGAGAGACGCGCTTCCATCTTAAGCCTTATCAGTACTTAGTATCAGGTTGCATTAGTAAGAAGGTTCCCACGTCGCCACACATCGGTAAGAGAGGGCACTACTAGGTGGTTTTAGCAGTTTATACCTCCGCGCGTCTATCCGCTGAGCGTGCTCGTCGGATGGACGCGCGAAGGGGAGCCCTGAACTCGCCAGCTCAGCCGGAAGTCGATAAACTCGTATTTCCCTTAGTATAAAAAAAAAGAAAAAAAGGTTAGGTTAGGTAAGGTTAAATGAATGAATGAATGAATGAATGCATGAAAGAATGAATGGTAGGTGGTAATGGTAGGTACGTGGGTACCCACGTAGGTAATTTGTAGGTACTTCGTATCACTTCGGATCATAACACCGTGATCTAAACACGGCGCAAACGTCGAAATTGTTGTTGTTGATTCGGTGGGTGGTGGTGCATGTCCATCCTTAATTGGTGGAGCGATTTGTCTGATTAATTCTGGTAACGAACGCGACTCTAGCCTGCTTAATAGGCGTCGTCATTAAGGTGTGCGTGGCTCTGTCACGCAATTCACAGGACGAATTAAAATTCTTCTTGGAGGAACCGGTCTGTGATGCCCTTAGATGTCGATAGACACTCATCATATCACCGATGAGCCGACGGAAACACGTCGGCTTAATATCAAAATCTTATCGCGGTGCTCCTTTTATTTTTTTATTTTCAAATTAGTGCTCAAAGCGGGCTAAAAATGCTGCTTGAATATTTCGTGCATGGAATGAAAGAATATAATCTCGGTTCTATTTTGTTGGTTTTCAGAACTCCGTGGTAATGATTAATAGGGAGAACTGGGGGCATTCGTATTGCGACGTTAGAGGTGAAATTCTTGGATCGTCGCAAGACGAACATCAGCGAAAGCATTTGCCAGGTGTTTTCATCAATCAAGAACGAAAGTTAGAGGTTCGAAGGCGATTAGATACCGCCCTAGTTCTAACCGTAAACGTGTCATCTAGCGATACGCCGACGTTGCTACAATGGCTCGGCGGGCAGCTTCCAGGAAACCAAAGATTTTGGACTCCGGAGGGAGTATGGTTGCAAAGCGAAAACTTAAAGGAATTGACGGAAGGGCACCACCAGGAGTGGAGCCTGAGGCTTAATTTGACTTAGCACTGGTAATCTCACCAGGCCCGGACACCGGAAGGATTAACAGCTCTTTCTTGGTTCGGTGGGTGGTGATGCATGGCCGTTCTTAGTTGGTGGAGTGATTTGTCTGGTTAATTCCGGTAACGAACGAGACTCTAGCCTGCTAAATAGGCGTCGTCATTTAGGTGTGCGTGACTCTGTCACGCATTTCACTGGCGACGTATTAATATTCTTCGAGCCGCACGAGATTGAGCAATAACAGGTCTGTGATGCCCTTAGATGTCCTGGGCCGCAAGCGTGCTACACGTTGCTGGGAAGTAGACCTAACTTGATCATTTAGAGGAAGTAAAAGTCGTAACAAGTTTTCCGTAGGGGAACCTGCGGAAGGATCATTAACGTGTATCGAACGTGCGTTCGTCGAGCTAACAACCCGTTCGTATGCAATCGTTTGAATTCGTTAGAGTTGTCAAATCTTTATCATTTTTTTTATTACTACCTTGGACGGGGGATCACTTGGCTCGCGGGTCGATAAAGAACGCAGTTAACTGCGCGTCAGTGTGAACTGCAGGACACATTTGAACATCTACTTTTCGAACGCACATTGCGGTCCATGGAGACACGTCCAGAACCACTCCTGTCTGAGGGCCGGTCGACTGCATAAAAACAATAAAACCACACTGTGCGCACTTTACGCGCGTCGAAATCTTTGCCGCGACGCTCACGCGTCCGGAGGTGGAGACGTTTTAGCGTGTTGTTTTGCGCTATTGACGGTTCCTCGCTCTGTCGTTGTGCCAATTCACTGGTAACAGTAATTGTACGACGCTTTGTGGAGTCCGTTTAAATATTGGACGTGCAGTATCGTCTTTAGCTTCGCGCAAAACGATCGTGTCGTGTGTGTCGCTCTCGAAATTAAAGCGAAATCTATGTGGAAATTAACGATTTCGTATGGTGTATAATATATATTTGTATGCATGCATGCTTAGCGCTATTTCTACTGGAGAGCGCAAATTTCGATTAAAGGGTGCACTGCGCGCGAAACGAATATCGTTGTGCGCTTACGCGTGTGTGCATGTAATGTTATGCTGATATCAGCGCCGAACGTCCGACTAACGCCCATCGCAAGCAAGCAAGTATAGATGAAACCAAATTATGTGAAACTTAGATTAGCCAAGCAGTCTCCCCGTCGTTAATAAAAAAAACTAAAAAATTTCACAGTATTATGGTGATTTGCTTGCTTTGAAATGGGCGTTATTTCAGAAAACACGAACATTCTTTCGGCGTTTAGTTATTTTTAATTAATAAATTTTTTATTGAATTTCAACCTGCTTCTGAGATGTTAAGGTAACGCAAATGATAACGAGTGGTATGTTAATTAATATAACATACTTACTTAAAAATGTAACTATTTGCTATCTTATAGTGAAAGACATCATTTTCTCTGTATGCGTTTGTTTTGGTATCGTGTGGTTCCAATACCGGTATTGAAATATCTGATACCGGGATCTCGGTATTGGTAGTTTTATTTTGTTTTTAGTATAAAACTCATTGCAGTAAACAATCACTGCTGCCCTTAACCCTTTTTACTGTTTATATTATTTTGAAATCGATATTTTAGTGATTTATTGACTTGGAATCCTATTCTTGCTACATATTAATGACCTGCTTGTGCCCGGTACTGTTAGGTATGCAGTAGGCAGCACGGTTCCGGAGAGATGTATCCAATGCGAAACCCATTCTTTAAGAGAAGCCGTGATTGAGCGGACAAAATCGACCTTTAAGTCTTGTCTCCCAATGGAGTGATAACAATCTGGTCAGTTTTAACGCAGCCAAAACTGGAATACTGCTGTTTGGGATGGTTCACCAACATACCAGCAAGCCGCACTCGATTCGGTGAAAATGGAAAACAGAACCAGGAAACTCCTTGGAAATGATGCACTGGTGCATACCAAGCTCCACAGTCTCCCTCATCATCAAATAGTTTCTTCATTGTCGGTGTTCTACAGATTGTACTTCGGAGAGTGTGCTATTGAAATAACATTTTACCACCGGGAGTCCCCCCAACCTGGTTGATATTCTACGTCTATCGTGCACAAACAAATAATAAAAACAACGCTTCTCATCTTTTGTCATGCGTACAGCCAGGGAGCAGAATACTCTGCCTGCGTCTGTATTCCCGGGTTACAACCCTGGTATATTCAAAGCTCGAGTGAACAGCGCTTTCTAGGCAAGCTCGCTCCATTTTCGAACTCCTTTTAAATTAACGATTCAGAATGAGGGCAAGAGTAAACCTCTTTAATGTAAGAAAAGCTGATTATGGCCGGAATTTTGGCCATAACATTTTTAACACGAATTATTGTATAAAAAAATTAAATTAAAATTTTAAAAAAAACCCCCGACACAAAAAAACATAAGCTACCTTTAAAAAGTAAAAAATAATAAAAGAAAATTAATCCTAAAGTACCATTATGTATAAGTATGTATTAATATTTAAAAAAAAAAACGCGTTGGGGGACCGCTCCTAATTAATTAGTGTCACATGCATAAAGTTTTTTCTTAATTCTGTTTATATAAAATTCATGTTTGTTGCTTAGATTAGTAATTTTTAATTTTGTTTAATAGTTAGTAATTTAGTTTTGGAGCGGTCCCCCAACGCGAATTTTTTTTTAAAATATTAATACATAATGGTACTTTAGGATTAATTTTCTTTTATTATTTTTTTACTTTTTAAAGGTAGCTTATGTTTTTTTTGTCGGGGGTTTTTTTTAAATTTTAATTTAATTTTTTATTTTATACTTTTTAAAGGTAAACATACTTATAATAATAACTCTGGATAAGTTGTAAATACATAGGTTCTTGTAGATTTCAAACATATAAGTTAAGATTACATTTTAAGGTCAATCAAAACCGTTATAATTACTGTTATTTTTTTCTTCAACATTTTTTGCTGAGTGAATTATGCGAAAGTATAAAAAACTTTTAATTTGGAAAAATGTGCAGTAACGTTATTTGATTCTTTTACATGGTAAAACGTTGTATAGTGTTAACAATTATAAATTTCATGAATAGAATGATACTTATTCGTTATACTTGCTATTTAATATTATCAGTTTACTCGAACGTGGCAACATCGGTCGGCCTTTGACAGCTGTTGTCATTCGAAAAAAAAGAGGCTAACTTTTAGTCTTCCCGGTGAAAATGTGTTCGTTGTAATTCATTGTGATAATGTACAGAATCAAGAGTAAAAAGGAGTTTGTAAGCAGTATCCAGGTGTTTTACTTATGTTCTTTAATAGTTCAGAACATTTTATTAACCGACTTCAAAAAAAGAAGAGGTTCTCAATTCGGATGGTATATTTTTTTTTTGTATGTACACCGATTACGCCGAGATTTCTGAACCGATTTCCATGATTCTTTTTTTTGTTCGATGCAGAATAGTTGCCAATTGGTCCCATAAAAATTTGGTTTAGTTGGGCCCAGTACTTTTTATGTTATGAGCATTTATTTCATTTCATTGTTGACTGGGACGATGTAGTATTTACGATAATTTTGTTTATAATGTACATGACACCTTATCTAATCTAGAAAAAACCCTGCTGTAGTTTACAAACAGCCTATTACAGACAATAAAAAGTAAAAAAAAACTGCGTTAAAAAAACCGACTTCAAAAACTAAAAAGCAAAAAATAGGCCTTTTGGAGTCGGTGGCAGCCAAGGCAAAAAAACAATAACAATAAGATTAAACTAATTGTTATAAGAATTTTATATTAGGCTGGGTGAGATTTCACAACCAATGATTGGATTTCGGAACGTGACATAAATATTTATATTTAAATTGTCTTTGTCTTGAACCTCATGTCAGTGTCAACATTTACGGAGTCGTTTTTATTCTTATTAATAAGTAACAATATATTCCTACTTTAAATAACTTTAAATTAACTATAATACTCCTTTTTATTATTTTAGTTTTTTATATAATTATAACAACGAGAATAAGGTATATTTTGATTAAACTTCTGTTTAAAGAATTTTTTACCGGAAGTTGACCGCTGAAACAACCATAAAATATTCTTCGCAGTTGTGAGCTGAAAAATTGTATGTTGCGCTCGGCAGAAAAGTTTTTAGCGTCTTGTACCTTTGAAATCCTCGCTTCGCTCAGGAGTAAGGTATCAAATTAAAGGTACTCGAGTCTATTTGTTCCGAAAACTATAAAGATACAAAATGTTAAACGTGATGATCACAAACTGCAATAAAAAGTGTCATTATTTCCGCATAATTTGGAATTTTTCGTCAATCGACGAACCCGAGTATCGGGTTGTAACCGCCCTAGTACCTTAATAATTCATGCATACATGCGCAACTAACACATTTCAGTTATTTGTTTGCGCGAAATAATAAAAAAAATGTACTTTCATACATAAATCACGAAAAAACTAATAACTTATAATTTCAATAATTCTACGTATGTGTGTGTGACTCATCGCATTTATATACGTCATGTATGAAAGTACATTTTTTTATAATTTCGCGCAAACAAATAACTGAAACGAGTTAGTTGCACACGTATTTATGAACTAGCCGTGCCCCGCGGTTTCACCCGCGTTTTTCTCGTTTCCGTGGAAATACCGAGATAAAATATTGCCTATATTATAGCCTCCCTCAATAAATGGACTATTGAATATTTAAACAGTTTTCATATCAGATCAGTATTTCCCGAAATTACCGCGTTCATAACAAACAACCTAACTTTTCAGCTTTATAATATTAAGAAAAATATAGATTAAGTTAAATTGTATAAGTCGCAGGCAATAGCTGTCTATCTGTTCGACATTCAGCCAGACACATAAGAATTACGAATAGGTACCAACTCTTAGCATCTTACACACGTAATAACTTTTAAACGAAATATCCGATTGAGATGAAACAAAAAGTATTTTACTTCTACATAAATACTCTTGATAACATAATGCTTAATTTCGATAAAGATTAATATTTCGATACATATTTAACGAATTTTTTTTTTTCTTCAGACGATGTAATAATTATTTTGAACACAAAATCGGTTATTGTGATTAAACCATGATAGCTAGATATATGTTTTCGCGGACTGTTTTGTAGGTCTTAATGGGATCTACAAACCCGTAGTACATCATTTTGTTCTATTTTCAATAGTTTTTGCAGCGCACGCAAAAATAGGTTTTCGATTTTACACCTTGTGTTACAAAATAGCAATTTCATTACGGATCCCTAAATTTGAAAAAAAAATATATAGCCTATAGCCTTCCTCGATAAATGGACTACCCAACACTGAAAGAATCATTCAAATCGGACCAGTAGTTCCAGAGATTAGCGCGTTCAAACAAACAAACAAACAAACTCTGCAGCTTTATAATATTATTATATTATTAGTATAGATTATTAATGTATGATGAACCAATTAATGTGCAATGTTTGTTTGTATGGAAGTCGTACCACCTTAATACATATTTTTAGGTATGAAATTAAAAAAGCTATTATAGCATTTATCTATTAATAGTTTTGACTAAACTATTACCACTGTTAACGTTAGTACTATAAAGTTTGTCTGGTCAACCGGCAACTTACTTTACAGAAACGGAGTGAAAATAAATACACTGTTCTGTCATCACCGTTTGATGATTGTACATCACATTTTACCAATCGCAATCAAAGATAAAATCAATCATAATAACATTAAAAGAATTCTTAAAGTATATTTCCAAACTTAAAAAAAGAAATTTGTTATGTCGAGGAATAGGAGCAACCTTTATAACGAGCGCACACGCACAAGCGCACTATTGTTCTATTGATTTTATGCATGCGCTGCTGTCTTGAAACTCGTCGTTTTATTTATTTTTTTCTCTGTGGGCTTAGATTAATAACTCTTCGGCGTTATTATTCTAAGTTTGTGGGTATGGCCACTCGCTCAAACATTCTGTATGATAAATACTTATGTGCACCTACCCGATTGTTGAAAATTAATTATGTTTTATAATTCTGTTGTTGGTTGCTCTTTATTAAGTTATTTTTGAGAACCTAGTATCTAGATAAACTTAATTTAGGTTTTAAGATACTACTAAACCATGAATGTAACATGTTTATTGGCAAATGAATAAATTAAAAAAAAAAAAAAAAAAAATCTTAAGCATGTTATATGTGTATGTGGTTCAGAGAGAAATTTATGTGTGTGTAGTGTTATCTGCAGTATTAAAAAAATCAACAAAAGGTATGTCTTGTTAATTATTTGAGTTATTTACAACAAATAATGCTACTGCAACAACTGTAAAGAGTAAATTATTATCTGCTGAAATATTGACTAAGTACCTGTTTGGGCGAACTGAGATTTTGACGACTTGTTTGGCGCAAGGGTGCTGAACCCGCCTTCTGCGCTGGAGGTCCCGGTTGCGGTCCCTAGATGGAAAGAGTGTTTGTGTGCATGAGCGTGTCTAATTGTCTTGGTCTGAGTGTTTACTATGTATATTATGTATGTATTTGCAAGAGGAAAGTACAAGGGTGTGTTTGTCACCAAACAAAACTTGACGAGGCCGCGAGGGCTAGATAATTGGTGTGACTGTATGCAATTATTATTATTTAAACAGCAGCTATTTATGCTTTACAGTGAATGAATTCTAAATAGTTTTATTGATTTTGTATCTGTCTAACGATTTATGATTATTGTAGTGTTAATAATTATGAAAGCATAATAGTACGTGCCATTCAGCATTAGCACATTTTTGATAAAGTATTCTTCTTCTTCTTATTGTGTGATGATTGTTGGCCGCCTCTGGTTTCGCAGTTTGTTGGGCCGCCTATGGTGCTTCCGACTTAGCCTGTTATCAGATGACAACAGTATGTGAATGGGTTAATTTTGTGAACCATATTATATTTCTTTTAGGTAAAGTAAGTAAAAAAAAAATTGACAATAACAAACTCTTTCCCGAGTAGAGATACGTACCATCTGTCAGGATAGGAGCGGAACTGCGGACATGTCCGGGATTCTAGACCTTTGTCTTGGAATTATAAGCTGAGTCTGTTATGATGTGGCAATATCTACCATACCACTTGATAAGGTTAAAGTTGGTATTTTGTGTTATTGAAGTGTCTGGACTGATCATGATAAGTTCGTAATTTTTGACTGCACTTTCTAGCAGTTTCAATGTGAACCCACATCCAGGAAACCACCGGTATCACACAAATCGCCATGTAGGTAAAGTGTTCAACATGTCGCGATTAGTCTGCTTGATGCGACACTTTAAGGTACCTACATACCTATGTAAATTATGATTTTGTAATTTTTGCAAATTTCAATGCAATTTTTATACTTATGGTAAATTTTAAATAGAAAAATATTGGAAAAAATTGACTCGGCTACAAGTGAATTCTCAGACTGGAATCGAACCAGATTCCATTGGACCGGATTTCCAAAGGTCGCTGGTTCGATTCCAGTCTGAGAATTTACTTGTAGCCGAGTCAATTTTTTCCAATATTTTTCTTTTTAAAATTTACCATAACTATGTAAATTATTTGTAAACTGTCATAGTAGATACAGTCCGAATAATGTAGCTGCTACAAATTATTGATACATACACAATATTATTATGAAAAACTGAATATTGGCAGGATGTAAACGGCAGCTAAAGCACTAATTAAATAGTCTGTTATATATTGATAAACGTAAAAGGCCACATTTTACAGATTAGAGCGATGAAGTGCTGTTGTAAGCAAGGCCTACAGTAAAGCGGGGGTAACGATAGTATATTTAACAAACAGCTATCGATAAAAGCGCTAGTTAGCGCTAAAGCAGGATTCATGGCTCAAGCTCGACTATAAAGAAATCAACGAAACAGTCACAAGATCGAGTACATATCGTTAACTTGTTGTTGTTGATGTTTTGAAAAAAAAATTATTTAGCAAGAGATTGGGGCAAGTACTATACGAACTGTCCGATTGTTACATTAACAATTTGTGTTTGGTAGCGTTGTACCGTGCCGAGTGTCGTCCTATTAGTACCTAGTACGTGTACTACTTATTCGATTGATCTCGAGCGCGTAATACTAAAAGCTCGAACACCTCCGTACAATAGCCTAGGTGTACTGTTGGAAGCAGATGATAAAATCGGCCAATTAAGTTTAATTTTAATGTTCGAGGAAGCCTCCTCTGTACATACACACTGACAAAAGGAGATGAGCCTATTGGTCGATCAGTCGAGTCGGTCGCTTGCTTAATCCACTAAATCGCAAAATCCTACTTATATTCTAATGTAAGGGTTTGGTTGGATGTTTAGATGTTTAGAAGTTTGTTACTTGATCACATTGGATGAATTTTGGCATCCGGAAGCTTGTAGCGTGTACATACAAGTTGTCACGATGTTTCCAGGGGAGCAAGGGACACGCTGGACGCGGGTTAACCCGCCGACTGAATAGTTAAATACACTAAGCGTTAACACTATAGTCTACATTACAGTAGTAGTGGAGTTACAAATCGCGTAGTAACATTAACCCTGACGAAAAGGCATAACATCTAGAAGAAAAAAAATCTTTTCTTTACTAAATGATATGACACCAACTTTACATACACTGAGAATGTAATCATATAAATAAATAAATAAATAAATATTTGCATACAATCACACCAATTATCTAGCCCACGTTAAGTTTCATTAAAAACTTGTGTTATGGATACTAGATAACGGATAAACATACTAATATACTTTTTTTTTGTAAATACATACTTAATATACATATTAAACACCCAGACCAAGACAAATAGACATGTTCATGCACACAAATATTTGTCTTGTCCGGGGATCGAACCCGGGACCTCCGGCGCAGAAGGCGGCGTTAGTACCCCTGCGCGAAACAGGTCGTCGTATATTTATTATCCTTTTGATAACTTAATTATATTAGTTGTTTAAATTTTTAGTATGACGATCTAAGGAAATTTCAATAACTCACTTGCAATTTAATTGCAATAAATTGCGTATTGAATCATTGTTATTTATACGGTCAACAACAGATACGGATTTTTAGAACTGTCGAGTTCTTCGACTTTGCACTTTAAGACATAAGCCGTCGAGTTCAGAATAGTAAGTAGAAGTTTGACATTTTCTATAGGCAGTAGTTGCTATTGACTGTACTTGGCAATAGTTACACGTCGACGTATCGACTGAGTATACTTGTAGTCCAAACCTATATAGGCCGATATATTTGTTGATACCAATGATTGCAAGGGAACATAATTATCACTTGTATTATGACGAACAAGATAATCTAACTAATGAATCTAGGCACTGTGGTACATTTCATGAATAGCAGGTGAAATCATATGAAAACAACCATTTCGTTGAATGAAAATGAATAAAAATAGTAAATAGTGAATGGCGTCATTTGTAGATTTAACTACATTTGAGGACATTTGTACTCTGATTTGAGAACATTTTGAATTTAATTAAACTAAACTTATCTGTACATTAGCCTGAAGGATTATATTTTCCCCGTGTGAGATTATTACGGTTCTATTCAGGGGCGTGCATTCCATATAGGCAATTAGGCAGTGCCTACCTCATTCAAAATATTAATAAATATACAATAAGTGTTAAAGTTATTTTATTTTAGTTTAAACTTCTATTCAACACTCACCCACTAAGATATTCCTTACGCTAAATACTGAATACCTACCGGTAGGCAGTCTCGAAATTGCCTACTCGAAGCAAGCAGCGTTTCATACAAGAATACAACATATTTAGAAAAAGTATTGCTCAAGTATAAACCGCCCATGGCAAGAAGGGCGCTGTTTGTACGTGTAACGTTCTAGCTTAAACTTCCGGAATATATCAGTATAAAGTAAGCATGCCTACCTGACGAATGAATTTGGTCGCGAATTATTTTGTTGATGAGTTATTTTAAAACTATCATATTTCCTAAGATATTCATTAAAATTTAATGATGTAAAGGGCAATTTCGTTCAAAATTAAATACTTGTGATGATTAACGTAATTATTAAGATAAGGATTAATATCATGTTTATGAAAACAGGTTCTCAAATAATACATTAGTTTAGAACAAATTTTATTATCTGAAAAATGGTTATAGTGAGTTAACCATAAAACATAGACATATGCTGCCGCGGACTTTTTTTTAGAACTTTTGATGGAGAATAATTTCGTCATACTTGATTTTTACATAACTTTAACCGTTTACACACCGCCCGCAACGGAAGCTCCCAAAACTAATATTTTTTTCCCGTTTCTGTAACGTTTTACATTAGTGCTCTGCTCTTATTAATCGTAACGTGATATTAAATATCTTATAACCTTCCGAGATAAATGGACTATCCAGCACAAAAATATTTTTTCAATTCGAACTAGTAGTTCCGGAGATTAGCGTGCTCAAACAATCAAACTCGTCAGCATTTTAATATTCCTACTAAATATAACGAACCTTATCATTTATGACTAGCGGCCGCTCTCGGTTTCACTCGCCGCGTGGTTGCCGTTACCGTGGGAATATCACGATAATTATAAATATTTGCATATAATGTGGTTTTCTGATATATAAGCTACATTGCTGTAAAGTTTCATCTTCATCAGTTCAGTAGTTTTTGAGTGAAATAGTAACAAACATTCCTCCATCCAAATATCCTCACAAACTTTCAAACTTATAATATTCGGAAGCAGGATAGGATACGTGCAAAGTTACTAGTTAGATCTACAGTGCCTACTACGCTGGAAAACCAATGCACGCCCCTGGTTCTATTAGATGCTTTGGATATGAATACCGAAGCTTTAGTTGACTTCCAGCTATCCTAGCAGTATTGGTGAACGAATTATTATTATTATTAACTGAATACGTGTCGTAATGAGTGTCCTTTTACTGAAAACAGCCTAGCTAGTATTTAATAGTGTTCAGCCTATTGTGAACAGGAATCGTTCACGGTTGTTGGGTTAATTTCAGAACTGTTAATTGGCACAAAGAATAAACCGCAGAACAGTAAAAGGTACTGATGAAAATGCGGATTGATTTTAGTGAAGTAGTACATTTATGGAATATAAGATTAGTGAGTTGAGTAACACTACATATTAATTCTATTCTTTCTCTCAGAACCATTTTGAAAATCGCAACATGACATGTGTGTGGCTTGAGAGCTTGGGACTGCAGCTCCTCTTGTGGGCAAGCGCATGGTGGATGAGCATCTGGAAACTGAAGTTCCTCGCGTGGCCAACGGGTATCGGCTGCGCGACTTGGGACCGTAGCGACCGTGTGGTGAGTGCGTGGCTTGAACCCGTAGCTCCTTGCGTGGGCAGGCGGTAGTTAAATGAGATGGGGTCGTAGCTCCTGGGCCCTTATTCACTATGACCACTTAGATTCCACACTTAAATCTTACCACGCATAAACCCCGTCAATATCGTATCTTGTCACGGTAAGAAATCTGGTCAACTCTATTCTGTAAGTCACACCGCGCTCCAAGACACCTCCAAGACAAATTGTCTTTGGTACGTTATGAAGTCACGAGTGCGTTCGAAAACTAAACTTAAAACTTTTAAGATTTTAAATTTATTACTTGCAAAATTTAATTTCACTAACAATTAACCGTGATTTATTATGTTTATATTAATATTTAATCGTTTATATCATAACAATGCAATTTTAGCAATAACAAAGAAAAAATATTACTCAATAATTTAAACAACACGCAGCAAAACCAAAAGGTTCGAACGTTTTTGAACGTTCCTTTTTACTTTTTTATTTCTTGTTATCGATTTTTACAATGAAAATTAATTGATTCAATTTTGTCTGTTTATTATATGTTTATTACAAGAAAGAAATAATAATACTTAGTATTTCAATGGAAATATATACATACACTTCAAAACATTAATATTGTACCTACGAGTATATTTTGTTTGAAGAATTTTAATGTACTTGGCGGTATTTTATTTGAAGCGATTTGTTATTGTCAGTACCTAATCGTTTGTTACTCCCAAAAATGTTACAAGTTACTTGCCCTATAATATCTAATTTACTTACATAACCCCTAACATATGTCTTTTGCATTTGTTCCAGATTTAAAAGCGATGTAAAACTAAAACATCTTACTTCATTGAAATCAATTTGTTTAAAAATGTGATTCACAAGTTCATTCATGTGTAGATCAAGAATGGTCTTCGGTAGTTGCGTGCAAAATACTTACATAAAAGTTCATAATAAAATGGTTTTATAGTTACATGTGGTTTAATTCTATACAAAGTTTACAAAATCTTAGTAATAGTAGATTATAATATAAATAGCTTGTCTTGTCTCGACACAATGGAGCCAAATAAAAGATTTAGTTGATTTAACTCGAAAATATATATAATGAATTGAAATACAATGTTGCCTTGTAGATAGCGAACAGGTAAGTAACGGTTGTATGAAGATGTGACGTTGAAGTACCGACGCTTTACGTAAACGCCCGATAACAAACGACGGCAAAGACTTCTTCTGGTGTTGTCATCTCTCCTCGTAAAATAGGCGAAATGGTAAGCCGCAACATCTTCCCGCCGCGTTGAAAGCATTCTTTCAACCCTGGACTTGATCCTCGGTCAGTAGAGGACATAACCGAACCAGTGGTCGCCGCACGGAGCCTCTCATAGTGTTGACTTCAGCTACACGTGCGATTCCGTCAGAACCCGGAAATAGCCTGGTGACTCGACCTAGGCGCCAGCATAATGGAGGTGCATCATCTTCTCGCAGGAGCACCAGGTCGCCAACTATCAGATTGCTCTTGTTAGTTCTCCACTTTGTTCGATGCTGCAGTTCACTAATGTATTCTCGTTGCCATCGATTCCAGAAATGTTGATGAAGCCTTTCTACTCTGGCATAGCGACGAAGATTGCTTTCTTTGTTTTCCTTTAGGTCTGGCGATGGCAGCGCCGTCAAGGGTCTTCCTATGAGAAAGTGCCCTGGGGACAAGGATAGGAGGTCATTAGGAGAGGAAGAGAGAGGACACAAGGGACGACTATTGAGTATAGCCTCCACTTGTGCAAACAATGTGGCTAATTCTTCTAAAGTTAAATGACTGTTGCCCATAACTCTCTTTATATGAAATTTAGCCGACTTGACGCCGGCTTCCCAAATGCCTCCGAAATGTGGAGCATATGCAGGACTAAAATTAAAATTTATTCCTTCCTGAATCGCAAAGTCAGATAGTTCCTGCTTATTATTTAACAAAAAACCATAAATCTCTTTAGCTGCCGCAACAAAATTCCGTCCATTGTCACAAAACACTTCAGATGGCTTGCCTCTGCGTGCTATGAATCTGCGGAAGGTCATTATGAAAGCGTCTTTAGTGAGATCTGTGACAATTTCCAAATGAATACACTTATACCGCAAGCAGACAAAAAGACACATGTAGCATTTTATCAAACGACTACCTCTGCCTTTCTTGTTTAAAATCATGAATGGTCCCGCAAAGTCCAGCCCTACGGATAAAAAAGGATGGCTGGGTGTTATTCTTTCTACGGGAAGATTTCCCATTTTAGGACATAAGGGTTTGGCATTCAAACGCTTACAACGCACACAGTTAAATAGTACAGTCCTGGCCAGGCGCCGTCCGTTTACCGGCCAGATAACTTCCCTAATAGTTGACAATAATAACTGCGGCCCCGCGTGTAGAAGCTTAATGTGTTCCCTTTCAAAATATAATTTTGTAAGACGATGTGAGGAATGCAATAGTATAGGGTGTCTTTTTTCGTAAGCATAACATGAGTTCTGTATTCTCCCCCCTACTCTTATTAAGCCATGTTTGTCAAAAAATGGAGACAATGAAAGTATTTTTGATTTAGCATTTGCTGACCTTTTTTGAGAATTTCGTATTCCGAAGCGAAAGACTCGCGCTGAGCAGTCGCACATAAAAAGTGAAATGAATTATTTAATTCTTCAATTGTAATATTGCCAGTGAGTTTATTTTCAGGATGTCTTAAATTATGTATGAATCGTCTAACATACACAAAAGTACGCTGCAATTTAGAAATATTTGAATAATTTTCAAACTTAATAAATGGTTCAGTTACCGTTACACTATGACATTTCAATTCTGGCAATTCTATTTCTAAATGTTTATTATTTAATATAGGCCACTCAGATTCTTCCTTTGAAATAAAATCCGGACCTAACCACCATAAATTCATGGCTGTCAACCGTGTTGCGTCTACACCCCGGGAAATTAAGTCAGCCGGGTTGAAGGAGGTGGGAACGTAACGCCATGCGCCGGCGTCAGTACATTCTGTAATTTCATGCACCCTATTTGCGGCGAAAGCCTTTAGTTTGCTGGTTCCGTTACGTATCCACGCTAACACTATGCTCGAATCGCACCAATGAGTCATGCGCGCCGGCTGCACTCGGAGGGACTCGCATACGGCCCTGCATAACCTGGCTGCGAGGAGCGCCGCGCACAACTCTAATCGTGGCATAGTGGTCGCCTTTAGCGGCGCGACCTTGGATTTGGCGCATAACAACCTAACGGTAACTTCATTCTGAGCATTCACCGACTTTAAGTAAACACATGCCCCATACGCGTGCTGGGAAGCATCACTAAAACTGTGTAACTCAATATGCACGGGATTAATACATAAAACGAATCTTGGTATTTCTATTTTTTGCAATTCTAGAATATGTTTAGAAAATGACTTCCACTCGTTTGCAATAGATAATGGAACAGGCTCATCCCAACTTAATTGTTGAGCCCATAATTTTTGAATTAAAATGTTTGGTATAATAATAACTGGTGACAACAAACCGAGTGGGTCGAATATTTTGAATGACTGCGACATAATAAATCTTTTAGTTATGGTATTGTTTTCTAAAAGGGGTTTAGTAGGAAAATTAAAATTATCAGTGGACGGCCTCCACCCCATCCCTAAAGTGCTAGTTGATTCACTAAAAGCTAAATTATCGGTTTTATTTATTTCATAAACGTCAAAAATATCAGGCAAATTACTTTTTAACTTTCTTAAATTGAAATTCTTATGTTGTCGAGCTCTAATTAATATTGAAAATAAAGAATCTTGTACTGTGGGCCCCACCATCAAAATGTCATTCAATGAATATCCTGAAGAGGATGCCGCGGAGCCGTCAAAAACGACACGTAATTTAGTTGATTCGCTGTCCTCCTTTAGCACAGGGTGATGACATAGAAAATACGAAACATCGGTTTTTGAATGACATTCAGATAAGTGCCCCAACTCAGCATATTCTTCTATAAATTTAGAATATTGTAATTTAATATCTGGATTACGTCGAAAACGTTTTTCTAAATTAAAAAATCTACGTTTTGCTATATTATATGTATCACCCAAACAGTCAGGTGATTTCTTTAGGGGTAGCTTCACTCGAAACCTACCATTATTTAATCTAACAGGTAAGTAACGGTTGTATGAAGATGTGACGTTGAAGTACCGACGCTTTACGTAAACGCCCGATAACAAACGACGGCAAAGACTTCTTCTGGTGTTGTCATCTCTCCTCGTAAAATAGGCGAAATGGTAAGCCGCAACATAGCTGACACTAAATTTCACTGAAATACTTAAAGAAAGAGATGGTGTTTAGAAGGTCTTTGGCCTTAGGTACGTTATAGATTTATTTTAATAGTTTTTAGCACAAAAACAATAAATTTCTTCACAGTCACAACGATTCCTTGCAGATTCCACGTTGATTCCACGCGTTTCTAAAACGTGGAATTTTTGACAGTTCAAACCACGCGCAAGTCACGTTCATACCACACGGTTTCATTTAAGTGTCATAGAGAATACGAATTTTGAAAATGTCGTAACCATGTACGATATTGGCGTGGTTTTGAAGCAAGGAATCGCAAAGTGGTCATAGAGAATAAGGGCCCTGTCTATAAATATGCCTTAAGTAGAGGTTAGAAAAAAAAAATTAAATACCTTCGGGTTAAATGCTATATTTCTAAAACTGACAACCATATTTCGTTCGAACCAATTTTGGTTGAAAGTTTTTATTAAGATCTACGGCATATATTTCTTTAAAAATTTTCACTCTCTTATTTCAAAAGTTAGAGAAGGGGGACACACACATTTTACCACTTTGGAAGTTTACATCTTTCAAACGGTTGACTTTGAGAAAAAATTGTTTTAGAAATATCAATGCAATTTTTAAAGACCTATCTATAGATACCCCACACGTATAGGTTTGATGAAAAAAAAAATTTCAGTGTCAGTTCCATGTATGGGGAGCCCCTCCTTAATTCATATATATTTTTATTTTTGTGTAAAACCGTAAAGCGGTTTACAGAATACATACCAAGTTTCAACTGTGTAATCCTCATAGTTTTGGAATAATAAGGGTGTGACATACATCTGTTTGGCCGAATCTATAAGGGTTTAGTTTTTTGCATTTAGGCTACCAAACCCTAAAAAGTACACAGTTATACAAAATTTATTAATTATTCAATTTAGAAGCCGTTATTCAGCCGTTAGAAGATCATCAGCTCTTTAATAGTTGATGAGGAGACCTTCCATATGTCTTATCATCGGACAAATTGATCTGAATAATAAAATATTAAAAAGCTTGAAATAAAAATTAAATTAAAAATTGAAAATCCCCTAACACAAAAAATACCCCGAAAATGTTAAAAATAATTTTTATTTAGCCTAATTACTTATGTATTACATTTATTATTTTTCTCAGAGGTCGAGGACCGATATGTACTTATCGCTATATAGGCACTCGCACGATACTATTCAGCTCTTAATAGCGGTCCCTCGACGTCTGTGAAATTAATAAACGCAATAAATAAGTAATTAGGGTAAATAAATATTATTTTTAACTTTATGGAGTATTTTTTTGTGTTGGGGGATTTTTATTTTTTTTACAGTAGAGCCAATAAACATATTTTTATCCAGCCGTACAAAAATACGTATTATTCAAGGCGGGGAGACTCTTAGCCTTCATCATACCTAATGTTAAGTATTGATAAGGCTGAAGATGCAAACGAGAGGCTCGCTTCTCCCGGAATCCTCAACCATTGAAGAACTGGCTATCTTATCTAACTGCCGGTATAGAATAGAATCATTTATACTACTGCGTAGGAAAATGTGAATGTTATCGAAAAAAATATCCGGTTTTTACTCTGAATCGGCATCTTATCTTCTATTTTCGTTTATAGGCAGGTTATATCTATTTATTTATTTAACATACAAAATACAGAATCTCATGTTGAATGTTGTTTGTCGTGTGACTTGCTGTTGAAAACGTGGTTTTAATGTTCTTTTGTTAAGTATAATCCCCAAATGAAAAACCCAGCAGTTAGCGCAAGGGGTCTACCAAACCTACCTTTTCCGTAACCCACAAACTCTACCTTCGTCAAAATATGTGGCTTGGCCGTTTCGTTATTAGAAGAAACTATTGTATAGCAGAAAAGTTAACCATACGGTAGCGATAGCGCGATAGTCGCTACCGTAAACGAAACGATAGCGAAACGGCCAAGCCACAACAATTTTTTACTGAAGTCAGGGCTTGTATGGTAGAGTTAAGGCGTTTGAAGTAAAAGTTTGGATTTCCTTGAGTGGACAATGCGAGCTGTATGGCGACGTCTTGGCATAATCATGTTTTTGGTGGGATTTATTTATCGCGCGGCGGCAGCCCTGGCCGTAACTCCAAGTAGTACCGCTCGACAATGGCGCTGTGGGGTTGTATTTAAAAAAACGCGAATACCCGAGGTGGGGCGTGAAAATTCACGCGTTTCAATGCGTGGCGCGTGCGTGCACTCGACGCGCGCGTGTGTGCGTGCCTTACGGTGAAGCGCGTAACGCACTGGCAGACACGCTATTGACACGATGGTAAAAGGTAGCTTGACTTACGTAGGTATGCTAATCTAACTAGCTTGGACGAATTAACCACTGGACACGAAACCCGAGAAGAATGTATGGAATCACGATTGACCACCTCTTGCGGGGGCGAGGGGCTTACTAATTTCAATTAATGACAGTAGTGCTTGAAGTAATCGATAGTTGTGTTTATCGATAAGTAAGGAGTGAATGAATGAACCTATTGAGTTTAATAAAACATGTGTGTTTTAAAGAAATTAGTAAGTTAATTGTTTATTTCGTGGAAAAAATAAAAATAATTCGTCCAAGCCAACTAGGCAAGGCTCCGGACTCAGTATGACCTTGAGAACACCCATAATTTGTAATTCGTTGTATCTAGTGTTATAATTCGTAGTCAGCCTGTGACATGCTGTAAAACCAACAAAGTAAGTCGAGCTATTTCGTTGAATTTGCACTAAGAAAATTGTTATTATTACGGACGCCACAAAATTGTGCAGTGTGCAGTTGTAGGTATAGCACTGGTCTTGACTAGTTGACTACACATATGCTCAACAAAGCCCCGTACTTAAGATCAAAGAAACAGCTTCCAATAGATCTCATCGATCATAATAAGATGTAACACTTTACCAATAATTTGCAGTGCTATCATAATCATCATCATCATCTTCAGCCTCTCTCTATGACATCCGCTTCAGGATACAGGCCTGAAACTAAAAAGATGCGTGATGAGATTAAAAATGGTGTACCTAGTACCTAGCTAGTTCCATTATGTATCTCTCAATCCAATCAAACACCTAATTACGGTCTGTTTCGGTAATTCGGTCTGTCTAATGCGGACTGCGGTGATCATTGCTTAAAGCCAAAACCAAATACTTAAATTGTTAGTTGATTTTTGGTATATATAGCTTGTCTGCCTCAGTATTGTATCTTCGCTGCGCACTGCAACGTTGCCGTTAGCTTGCCAATGTGTCAGTAAGTAATTAGGCGCCGCATTAACAATATTAAAAACTCGCGCATCTTGTAAATATGAGCTTTAATGTTAATTAACGAGGCGACGAGTGACTGACATAAAAATATATAGAATGTACTTGTGTAAAAACTGCTTACTCCCAGTTGTTTCTTAACGTTATGTGTTACATGTAATAGCTTTTACTATTATATTATAGCTTTATTGCCGACACAGGAACTCTCACTTCCTTACTGGTTGACTGTTAGAGAATGCCTCATGGCATTAAATCCGCCATTTGCTGTATTTTATTGTATTGCAATAAAGATTCATTAAATAAATGGAAAGGCAGTGGTCCGGATAAAAAAGGTTATTGCTTCAAGTACCATCTTTTTAGGGTTTCGTAGCCTAAAGGCAAAAAACGAAACCCTTATAGATTCGGTCAAACCGATGTATGTCACACCCTTTTTATTCCAAAACTGAGGTTTACACAGTTGAAACTTGGTAGGTAGATGTATTCTGTAAACCGCTTTACGGTTTTTACACAAAAATTAAAAAATATATGAATTAGAATTCCATGTATGGGGTCGTCACCCCATACATGGAACTGACACTGAAAAAGATAGGTCTTTAAAAATTGCATTGTGGTTTCTAAAACGATTTTTTCTCAAAGTCAACCGTTTGAAAGATGTACACTTCCAAAGTGGTAAAATGTGTCACAATTTACTAAAACTTTACGTGGAATTTTTAGAGCCCATAGTCTAGTATTTTTAGACGGTATCATTACATTCCCTCGTAGTCACTGCTAGAAGTAGATAGCAAAACTGCTAAAAGTGGCCGTTTTTGACACATTTGCTATCTACTTCTACGAATGACTATGACGAGATGTAGCGATACCTTCTAAAAATACAAGACAATGGGCTCTAAAAATTCCACGTTTAGTTTTATTAAAATTGTGAATTAGAATTACGATATTAAATAAAATTCAACGCGGCGCCACTTTCGGTGGGGGTACCGCCTTAACAGAATTGAAACCGGGTGGTGTGTGGCCGGGGGTTCCCCACTTCTCTGCGAAATTTGATAATTCGGTTTTCATTATATCTATCGCGGTGTATCGGTAAATCGGTTGTGCGATGTTTCATTGTATCAATCCATGGTTTAATGGTGCGATGTAATGCTAATGCTAGTGCGAAAAACTTGAGAAAAACCTACAGCGATTGCTCATTAGTTTGATAGTATATTGGTTCGAAACGCCTACTGTTTTCCCTGATCTTTACTAATATTATAAAGAGGAAAGATTTGATTGTTTGCATTGAATAGGCTCCGAAATTACTAAACCGATTTGGATGAAATTTGGTACACAAATAGTAGATAGCCTGGTTATGAACATATGACTTTTTATCCCGATATTCCCACGGGAACGGAAACCACGCAGGTAAAACCGCGGGCAGCCGCTTGTATTAGTATAGTATTATAAATAATATTATTTTGAATTATAGACGTTATGGATAAACCATTCCTTTTATTTCAACATCAAATAAAATTTAAAGCATTATCTAATACTATATATTGTGAATTTTATACTAAAAAATAAAAACATTTTATAAAAAAAATTCAAACCGACTTCAAAAAGTAAAAAATAAAAATTTTGGAGTCGGTGCCAGCCAGGGCATTCTACATTGCACTTCTATTAACTATATATTTTTTTGGCCTTAGCTAGCTAGCACCGACTCCAAAAGTTTTATTTGTTACTTTTTGAAATCGGTTTGAATTTTTTTTACAAAATGTTTTTATTTCAGATTTTTAGTTACATCATGTGCCGTTACTTACACTAAAAATCAGCCCATACACAACAATGTCATCTAGGTAAACGACTACTTGCCAAAAGGTGATTGATATTTTTCAAGATTATGAAAAAACTTCTAGCCAGATCTTCGTAAAAATTATATGGGACCACACATAAACCATTTTCTTTTAGATAAAAAAAGAATTATAAAAATCTGTTAACAACTGGCGAAGTTATGGTAAAACATACATAAAAAAAAATTCAATAAAAATATTGTCGAATTGAGAACCTCCTCCTTTTTTGAAGTCTACCAGCGGCTTACAGAATACATCTACCTAGTAGGTAGATGTATTTTACGGTTTTAACACAAGAATAAAAAAATATATGAATTAAGGGGCTCCGCATACATGGAACTGACACTGAAAAATTTTTTTTCATCATACCTATACGTGTGGGGTATCTATAGATAGGTCTTTAAAAATTACATTAAGGTACCTAACACAGTTTTTTCTCAAAGCCATCCGTTTGAATGATATACACTTTCAAAGTGAAATAATGTGTCCCTCCCCCCCCCCCCCCCTTTCCCTTTCTTATTTTAAAAGTTAGAAGGAACTTTTAAAATAAGAAAGGGAAAAATCTAATATAATAAAAAAATATATGCTGTAGAGTAGACCTTTATAAATACTTTCAACGAAAATTGGTTTAAACGAAATATATTATGCAGTTTCAGAGCTATAGCACATTTGCCAAAATCGCAAATATAACTTTGTCATTCATACAGACACTATGAAAAACAAAGTTATTTTAGCAAGCAAAAAAAAAACAAACACACACAGAGAAAACACACAAAAGGCGGTCTTATTGCTACATAGCAATCTCTTCCAGGCAACCTTGGGTGAGAGACGAAACCCTTCATGTGCGAGTTTGGCTTGCACTTGGCCGATTTCATTTTTGGCTATTTTAGACTTTATGCTATTTCTTTTTGTTTCAACAAATTTATTTTACGCCTTTAACGTTGAAATAAAACACAAAGATAAAGAACGTTCTAAATAAAATTTACAATTTTTGTAGCACTTTTTATTTCCATAACAGATGTCGCTAGTAGTTCTTAAAAACTTTAATTTCCAAAACAGAAAATTCCAACCAACAGTCTATCTTTGGAAAATTATTAAATATCGGGCGGTATGAGGGCATATCAAGGGTAGATGACACAGGCCTTTTATGCCCCGGTAGCCACCATTATTTTTAAATATTAAACGATTGGCTTGCTCTTGGCCTTTTTCTGGTTCAGAGATAAAGAAGAAGCCGAAGATGGAGCGAGGTTGCCTAGAAGGAGCCTATTGACTCGAGCTTTAAAGCATTTCATTCAATCAATACAACATACGTTAGGTTCAGATTCCATGAAGCCAGAAATGTCTACCCAGCTTAATATACTTATATGTCACGTGAGAATCATAAAAAAGAAACACATATACAAACAAATATAAAAAGCCGCACTAAATGTGGTGGATCGCACTGCATACATGATTGCCGTGGTTAGCTGAAAGCCTCACAAAAACTGATATTGTTTTGAGACCCTTCTGCTGATAGCATAGGACAGATAAGTTGCCTTTGCCAAAGTTTGTGTTGGTGTTGTTTGAAGTTATCTTTATCATTGGAACTTAAAATAAACCTAGATGTTACAACGCCTTGATGGTTCTACTGAGCAATAACGCAAGTTTTCTTAAGGCTGCTACCAAGGACCCATTAATCCGGTTATAAGGTTAACCCGTATATTTGATTAACCCTTATACCGATTAACCCTTATACAGATTAACCCTTATAAAATAATGCTGATTAATCCGAATGAAAGAGATAGGAGAAACGAAATACTTCACACACACAACACCAGAGCGGGTGGAGAGCAGTGCGCTCTACGATCTCAAACGATTACATTAAGTACGTTTTGCAGTCCTACTAGGCTGATTTGATATTATACATATAATTATCATTCGTAGCATAGCCCTTTACGGCGCCCCGGTGTGGTACGGCTCCCTCCACAGTAAAACTCTCAGTTTGTTGCGGGAGCCTCAGCGCATGATGGCCCAAAGGGCCACACGAGCATATTGGACGGTGTCGGCTGACGCGGCTTTTGTACTGGCTGGAACCCCGCCCTGGGAGTTAGAGGCGAGGGTTCTTACAAAGGTCTATAAAAACAAGATCGAGGCTAGGGCGCGAGGCGATCGCCTCACAATCGAGGAGATGGAGGGGATACGGCGTGACCAAAGAGAGGTTGTCATGCATTTATGGGTGGAGGAACTGCAATTCGGAGGATATGGTACCCGCACTGTTGAAGCAATAGGTCCGGCGCTAGATGATTGAGTCCTGCGGCGTCATGGGTCGCTGACCTTCAGTGCAGGTGCTAACCAGACATGGCTGTTTCGGGAAATACCTGCACCAGATTCGAAGAGAAACAACGAAAGATGCTACGAATGCAATGCAGCGGAGGACTCCGCACTGCATACCCTGGAGATTTGCCCTGCTTGGAACAACCACCGTCAAGGACTTATTGCAGAAGTAGGACCAGACCTCTCACTGCTGAGCATAGTTGAGGCGATGCTCGAAAATGAAAGGGCTTGGCAGGCAATGGTCTCCTTTTGCGAAGAAGTAATGTCGCTGGCAAAACTATCCCAGCGCTCGCGCAGTACAATTTCGTGCGTACGGGGTGATGTCCAAAACAATCTTCGGTGTGCCCGGACATCCATCACCCGAGATATGTTGTGACCTGAAGCAGGTCGGCCGAGGCGGCGGTGGTAGAGTCCCAGAAGGTTCCCACGTCGCCACACATCGGTAAGAGAGGGCACTACTAGGTGGTTTTAGCAGTTTATACCTCCGCGCGTCTATCCGCTGAGCGTGCTCGTCGGATGGACGCGCGAAGGGGAGCCCCGAACTCGCCGGCTCAGCCGGAAGTCGATAAACTCGTATTTCCCTTAGTATAAAAAAAAAGAAAAAAAGGTTAGGTTAGGTAAGGTTAAATGAATGAATGAATGTATGAATGAATGAATGCATGAAAGAATGAATGGTAGGTGGTAATGGTAGGTACGTGGGTACCCACGTAGGTAATTTGTAGGTACTTCGTATCACTTCGGATCATAACACCGTGATCTAAACACGGCGCAAACGTCGAAATTGTTGTTGTTGATTCGGTGGGTGGTGGTGCATGTCCATCCTTAATTGGTGGAGCGATTTGCCTGGTTAATTCTGGTAACGAACGCGACTCTAGCCTGCTTAATAGGCGTAGTCATTTAGGTGTGCGTGGCTCTGTCACGCAATTCAAAGGTGACGAATTAAAATTCTTCTAGGAGGGAGGGACCGGCGACAGTCAACAGGTCTGTGATGCCCTTAGATGTCGATAGACACGAGTGATCACCGGTGAGCCGACGGAAACACGTCGGTTCAATATCAAAATCCTATCGCGGTGCTCTTAGAGGTCTCGAGGTAGGCCGATGATTTTACTTTTATTTTTTATTTTCAAATTTTTCAAATTAGTGCTCAAAGCGGGCTAAAATGCTGCTTGAATATTTCGTGCATGGAATAAAAGAATATGATCTCGGTTCTATTTTGTTGGTTCTGTTTTGTTCGAGATTCGAAGGCGATAAGATACCGCCCTAGTTCTAACCGTAACCATGTCATCTAGCGATACGCCGACGTTACTACAATGGCTCGGCGGGCAGCTTCCAGGAAACCAAAGATTTTGGACTCCGGAGGAAGTATGGTTGCAAAGCGGAAACTTAAAGGAATTGACGGAAGGGCACCACCAGGAGTGGAGCCTGAGGCTTAATTTGACTTAGCACTGATAATCTCACCAAGCCCGGACACCGGAAGGATTAACAGCTCTTTCTTGGTTCGGTGGGTGGTGGTGATGCATGGCTGTTGGTGGAGCGATTTGACTGGTTAATTCCGGTAACGAACGAGACTCTAGCCTGCTAAATAGGCGACGTCATTTAGGTGTGCGTGACTCTGTCACGCATTTCACTGGCGACGTATTAATATTCTTCGAGCCGCACGAGATTGAGCAATAACAGGTCTGTGATGCCCTTAGATGTCCTGGGTCCCAAGCGTGCTACACTGAAGGAATCGGCATGTTCTTCCTGGCGTAGAGGCCCGGGCAACCCGTTGAAACTCCTTCGTGCTGGGCATTGATTAGTGAGGTCTTCGGACCGACACTCGGTGGCTTCACGGCCGTCGGCGTTGCTGGGAAGTAGACCTAACTTGATCATTTAGAGGAAGTAAAAGTCGTAACAAGTTTTCCGTAGGGGAACTTGCGGAAGGATCATTAACGTGTATCGAACGTGCGTTCGTCGAGCTAACAACCCGTGCGTATGCAATCGTTTGAATACGTTAGAGTTGTCAAATCTTTATCATTTTTTTTATTACATTTTTTTTTTATTACTACCTTGGACTGGGGATCACTTGGCTCGCGGGTCGATAAAGAACGCAGTTAACTGCGCGTCAGAGTGTGAACTGCAAGACGCATTTGAACATCTACTTTTCGAACGCACATTGCGGTCCATGGAGACACATCCAGGACCACTCCTGTCTGAGGGCCGGTCGACTGCATAAAAACAGTAAAACCACACTGTGCGCACTTTACGCGCGTCGAAATCTTTGCCGCGACGCTCACGCGTCCGGAGGTGGAGACGTTTTGGCGTGTTGTCTTGCGCTATTGACGGTTCCTCGCATCGGACGTTGTGCCAATTCACTGGTAACAGTAATTGTACGACGCTTTGCGGAGTCCGTTTAAATATTAGACGTGTAGTATCGTCTTTAGCTTCGCGCAAAACGATCGTGTCGTGTGTGTCGCTCTCGAAATTAGCGAAATCTGTGGAAATTAGCGATTTCGTATGGTGTATAATATATATTTTTATGCATGCATGCTTAGCGCTATTTCTACTGGAGAGCGCAAATTTCGATCAAAGGGTGCACTGCGCGCGAAACGAATATCGTTGTGCGCTTACGCGTGTGTGCATGTAATGTTATGCTGATATCAGCGCCGAACGTCCAACTAACGCCCATCGCAAGCAAGTAAGCAAACAAAAGTATAAGTATAGACGAAACCAAATTATGTGAAACTTAGATTAGCCAAGCAGTCTCCCCGTCGTTAATAAAAAAAAACTTTAAAAAAATATTTCACAGTATTATGGCGATTTGCTTGCCTTGAAATGGGCGTTATTTCAGAAAACACGAACATTCTTTCGGCGTTTAGTTATTTTTAATTAATAATTTTTTTATTGAATTTCAACCTGCTTCTGAGATGTTAAGGTAACGCAAATGATAACGAGTGGTATGTTAATTAATATAACATACTTACTTAAAAATGTAACTATTTGCTATCTTATAGTGAAAGACATCATTTTCTCTGTATGCGTTTGTTTTGGTATCGTGTGGTTCCAATACCGGTATTGAAATATCTGATACCGGGATCTCGGTATTGGTAGTTTTATTTTGTTTTTAGTATAAAACTCATTGCAGTAAACAATCACTGCTGCCCTTAACCCTTTTTACTGTTTATATTATTTTGAAATCGATATTTTAGTGATTTATTGACTTGGAATCCTATTCTTGCTACATATTAATGACCTGCTTGTGCCCGGTACTGTTAGGTATGCAGTAGGCAGCACGGTTCCGGAGAGATGTATCCAATGCGAAACCCATTCTTTAAGAGAAGCCGTGATTGAGCGGACAAAATCGACCTTTAAGTCTTGTCTCCCAATGGAGTGATAACAATCTGGTCAGTTTTAAAACTGGAATACTGCTGTTTTGGATGGTTCACCAACATACCAGCAAGCCGCACTCGATTCGGTGAAAATGGAAAACAGAACCAGGAAACTCGTTGGAAATGATGCACTGGTGCATACCAAGCTCCACAGTCTCCCTCATCATCAAATAGTTTCTTCATTGTCGGTGTTCTACAGATTGTACTTCGGAGAGTGTGCTATTGAAATAACATTTTACCACCGGGAGTCCCCCTACCTGGTTGATATTCTACGTCTATCGTGCACAAACAAATAATTCCCTGCCTGCGTCTGTATTCCCGGGTTACAACCCTGGTATATTCAAAGCTGAGTGAACAGGCGCTTTCTAGGCAAGCTCGCTCCATTTTCGAACTCCTTTTAAATTAACGATTCAGAATGAGGGCAAGAGTAAACCTCTTTAATGTAAGAAAAGCTGATTATGGCCGGAATTTTTTGCTGAGTGAATTATGCGAAAGTATAAACTTTTAATTTGGAAAAATGTGCAGTAACGTTATTTGAATCTTTTACATGGTAACACGTTGTATAGTGTAAACAATTATAAATTTCATGAATAGAATGATACTTATTCGTTATACTTGCTATTTAATAATATCAGTTTACTCGAACGTGGCAACACCGGTCGGCCTTTGACAGCTGTTGTCATTCCAAAAAAAAGAGGGAAGCTAACTTTTAGTCTTCCCGGTGAAAATGTGTTCGTTGTAATTCATTGTGATAATGTACAGAATCAAGAGTAAAGGAGTTTGTAAGCAGTATCCAGGTGTTTTACTTATGTTCTTTAATAGTTCAGAAGCAGGTTGCACCCGCGACAATGAACGTATGCCTACGCTCTAGGCCGTGTGCTTGGTAAGCTCGGATACATCGGGAAGTTTATTACATTTTATTAACCGACTTCAAAAAAGAAGGAGGTTCTCAATTCGGATGGTTTTTTTACACCGATTACGCTGAGATTTCTGAACCGATTTCCATGATTCTTTTTTTTGTTCGATGCAGAATAGTTGCCAATTGGTCCCATAAAAATTTGGTTTAGTTTGGCCCAGTACTTTTTATGTTATGAGCATTTATTTCATTTCATTGTTGACTGGGACGATGTAGTATCTATTTACGATAATTTAGTTTATAATGTACATGACACCTTATCTTATCTAGAAAAACCCCTGCTGTAGTTTACAAAACAGCCTATTACAGACACTAAAAAGTTAAAAAAAAAAAGACGGGTTGCACTCCGGGAGTGCCGGCAGAAGTGAAAACTTGATTATTAACGTTGAGCATGTTTGATATTTTGGAATGGTTAGGGAATAATTTTGCACCAATTGCTTTATCAGTATAAAAGTACTATCATTTATGTGGTAGAATACAATATTCATTTATTGCGCTATCGTACACAAACATGACAAACCATATTAAAGTGAACGTTAAGTTAGGTAATAAGATATAAGAAAACATTAGTTATTATAGAGAATCGAAAAATATATATTGACAATAAAACAAGAGACAAGTAAAAGACATTATCAACAGTCTGTCGCTAAGCAACCGAGACCATAGTCAACCTGTCACCTCAACATTCTCCATCCGTCCTACGCTTTTTCGATCAGGTCACGTGTCCTGACGCGAGTTTAAGATTTTATACCCATTACAGAAAAAGTGCTCAACGCCGCTAAAGAAGTTTTCACTTCAAAAACTGCGTTAAAAAAACCGACTTCAAAAACTAAAAAGCAAAAAATAGGCCTTTTGGAGTCGGTGGCAGCCAAGGCAAGAAAAATAAAAGAATAGGAGCTTAAAGTAGAATGTCTAGAATAGGCTGTTTTGTAAACTACAGCAGGGTTTTTCTAGATAAATGAGTATTGCAGATGTGTAGTGTTGTTTTCTGAATATTGTGATCTGTTTTGATTCGATGCAGGATACTTCACACTTCTGCGGTACCTAACATGAGCATTAACCAAAAGCTTGACGAAAGTCAAAACTAAGTATTTATATGTACGAATTCATTGAATAAATTATATAAAATTACAATGACGAATTATGCAGTCACAGTCACCTTCATTGGAAACCTTGTTCATATCATAATTACCAAGATTATGAATACCCTAGGTTATAACAACATATACCTACATAACACTACTGTATACATTGTAATGTAAAGTGTAACACCTTTTATAAATTATGTTCATCATGTTAAAATAATCCATTTCACTTGTTATTAGTTATTAAAACGGTGATTCAATGACAGATAAACTTGTTTCAATCCAAACACCTAATGTTCATATTCCATATACAAGTACATCATTTGTTTCCATTTAAAATTGATTGTATTACTTACAACACAAATCAGAAGAGAATTTTAGAAGTACTTACTCAATAGCTATTATCAATTTTCACCTGGCTACTTATTATACAAACCACTAAAACTAATTCAATATTTATAAACACAAGTTGTTGTTAACTTCTCCAATCATTAAATTGATAGAGTCATACACATGTTATGGGGGCAGGATGCCATTAAAATAGTAATAGCATCACAGTTAAATAAATTTACAAATTTATGTAGCTATTTAAGTATTCAATAACGTTGAACATGTAATAGTTTACACAATGAGAGGGTGTAGCAATTTAATAATTAAATTTAATACTGATAAGATAGACCACAAAACTGATTAAAATTATCACTTTCTAATTAAATGAGATCACCACTGTGTGGTGCTTAACTAGATTGCAATAAAAATGAACATGCACAATAAAAAATTATCAGATTGACTAGACTAATTTAGGACAGAGTGCCTACTACTTTTCAAACTCAGCACATCTGCTGAGTCAGCCCTGTTTGGTTTCATGGGGTATTATTATATAGCTTATTCTTTGGTAGTGAGCAAAAAAAAAAATACAAAAAAAAGTTAAAGCTACTTTTAACAACCTAAACATTGTTGTGTTACCAGATCACAGCAGCTCTAGTTTTCAGGCAGGAAAGTGTAATAATTAATTGATAATGTTTAAGGAAAGTATTAGTATTCCATCAAAAGGGTACAAATTAGCTTGTATTTTCTAATATTTAATTTAATAGAATCCATTTATAGATTTACTAAATAAATCTTAAATGGTATTAATGGTATACACCCAACACTGTTTAAGTTATAATCCTGCCTATGTTTTTGTTTTTTTTTTGTATGTTATGTATGAAGCAGAATAGTTATTTTCACCTCACACGCTCAGAAGAGGAGGTTTTGTCATTAAGTTTCATCGTAGAAAATCGCTTTTTGCGGCCTAGCGCGGTAAAGTGGCTTTTAATTTAATACCTGAAAATATGTCATAATGCGTTCCGAATCGCACTATTGACATCGCACTATTGACTTTTTTGTTACATTGTATTCTTATTTTAAATAGCTTTGAATAAATTATAATACTCCGTTTTTGTTTTATTATATTATTTTAGTTCATTGAATCATAAAAACAATAACAATAAGATTAAACTAATTGTTATAAGAATTTTATATTAGGCTGGGTGAGATTTAACAACCTATGATTGGATTTCGGAACGTGACATAAATATTTATATTTAAATTGTCTTTGTCTTGAACCTCATGTCAGTGTCAACATTTACGGAGTCGTTTTTATTCTTATTAATAAGTAACAATATATTCCTACTTTAAATAACTTTGAATTAACTATAATACTCCTTTTTTATTATTTTTGTTTTTTATATAATTAAAACAACGAGAATAAGGTATATTTAGATTAAACTTTTGTTTAAATAATTTTTTACCGGAAGTTGACCGCGGAAACAACCATAAAATGTACCTCGCAGTTGTGAGGTGAAAAATTGTATGTTGCGCTCGGCAGAAAAGTTTTTAGCGTCTTGTACCCTTGAAATCCTCGCTTCGCTCAGGATTCCTTATTATTCCTTATAAATATACCTTATTCTCGTTGTTTTAATGATATAAAAAACTAAAATAATAAAAAAGGGAGTAGTTAATTCAAAGTTATTTAAAGTAGGAATATATTGTTACTTATTAATAAGAATAAAAACGATTCCGTAAATGTTGACAGTGACATGAGGTACAAGACAAGGACAATTTAAAATTAAAGATTAATGTCACAGTCCGAAATCCAGTTATAGGTTGTGAAATCTCACCCAGCCTAATATAAAATTCTTATAACAAATTGTTTAATCTTATTGTTATTTTTATGATTCAATGAACTAAAATAATATAATTAAACCAAAACGGAGTATTATAATTAATTTAAAATAAGAATCAAATATAACAAAAAAGTCAATAGTGCGATTCGGAAACCATTAAGGTGGTACGACTTCCATACAAACAAACATTGCACAATTATTGGTACATTATCTATATACTTAATTCAGGTTCGCAAAATTTGTGACGACTCGATAGGGACTTTGGCGCGTAGTACGCGGCCGACTAAGGTATCAAATTAAAGGTACTCGAGTCTATTTGTTCCGAAAACTATAAAATATACAAAATGTTAAACGTGATGATCACAAACTGCAATTAAAAAGTGTCATTATTTTCGCATAATTTTGAATTTTTCGTCGATCGACGAACGCGAGTATCGGGTTGTAACCGCCCTAGTACCTTAATAATTCATGTGTACATGCGCAACTAACACGTTTCAGTTATTTGTTTACGCGAAATAATAATAAAAATATATTTTTATACATAAATCACGAAAAAACTAATATCTTATAATTTCAATAATTCTACGTAGGTATGTGTGTGACTCATCGCATTTATATACCTCGTGTATGAAAGTACATTTTTTTTATAATTTCGCGCAAACAAATAACTGAAACGAGTTAGTTGCACATGTATTTATGAATTATTAATGTATGATGAACCAATTAATGTGCAATGTTTGTTTGTATGGAAGTCGTACCACCTTAATACATATTTTTAGGTATGAAATTAAAAAAGTAATTTGCCGTGCTAGGCCGCAAAAAGCGATTTTCTACGCCTAAACTGAGTGACAAAACCTCCTTTTCAGAGCGTGTGAGGTGAAAAAAATATTAAAGTGGTAACATAAAATTATGTTCCGATTATTATTGAACGACTCAAGTGAAATTGAGTATTAAATGTTGTCATATTAATCGACAAGTAAAATAACTGTGGGAGTTATTCATTTCATAGTATTGTGCTATTATAGCATTTATCTATTAATAGTTTTGACTAAACTATTACCACTGTTAACGTTAGTAAACTTTATTGCCTGGTCAACCGGCAACTTATTTTATAGAAATGGAGTGAAAATAAATATACTGTTCTCAGTCATCACTGTTTGATGATTGTACATTACATTTTATAAGCATGTTATATGTGTATGTGGTTCAGAGAGAAATTCATGTGTGTGTAGTGTTATCTGCAGTATTAATAAATTCAACAAACGATATGTCTTGTTAATTATTTGAGTTATTTACAACAAATAATGCTACTGCAACAAATGCAAAGAGTAAATTATTATCTGCTGAAATATTGACTAGGTACCTGTTTGGGCGAACTGAGATTTTGACGACTTGTTTGGCGCAAGGGTGCTGAACCCGCCTTTGCGCTGGAGGTCCGGGTTGCGGTCCCTAGATGGAACGAGTGTTTGTGTGCATGAGCGTGCCTAATTGTCTTGGTCTGAGTGTTTACTATGTATATTATGTACCTATGTATTTGCAAGAGGAAAGTACAAGGGTGTGTTTGTCACCAAACAAAACGACGAGGCCGCGAGGGCTAGATAATTGGTGTGACTGTATGCAATTATTATTATTTAAACAGCAGCTATTTATGCTTTACAGTGAATGAATTCTAAATAGTTTTATTGATTTTGTATCTGTCTAACGATTTATGATTATTGTAGTGTTAATAATTATGAAAGCATAATAGTACGTGCCATTTAGCATTAGCACATTTTTGATAAAGTATTCTTCTTCTTCTTATTGTGTGATGATTGTTGGCCGCCTCTGGTTTCGCAGTTTGTTGGGCCGCCTATGGTGCTTCCGACTTAGCCTGTTATCAGATGACAACAGTATGTGAATGGGTTAATTCTGTGAACCATATTAGTCTTTTAGGTAAAGTAGGTAAAAAAAACAAACTCTTTCCCGAGTAGAGATGCCATCTGTCAGGATAAAGTCAATATCATTTATTCAGTCTAGGCTGTTAAAAGCACTTATGAACGTCAAAGAAGCTATGCCATCGGAGATGCCATCTATGATATGAGCGGAACTGCGGACATGTCCGGGATTCTAGACTTTTGTCTTAGAATTATAAGCTGAGTCTGTTATGATGTGGCAATATCTACCATACCACTTGATAAGGTTAAAGTTGGTATTTTGTGTTATTGAAGTGTCTGGACTGATCATGATAAGGTCGTCATTTTTGACTGCACATTCTAGCAGTTTCGATGTGAACCCACATCCAGGAAACCACCGGTATCACACAAATCGCCATGTAGGTAAAGTGTTCAACATGTCGCGATTAGTCTGCTTAATGCGACACTTTAAGGTACCTACATACCTATGTAAATTATTTGTAAACTGTCATAGTAGATACAGTCCGAATAATGTAACTGCTACAAATTATTGATACATACACAATATTATTATGAAAAACTGAATATTGGCAGGATGTAAACGGCAGCTGAAGCACTAATTAAATAGTCTGTTATATATTGATAAACGTAAAAGGCCACATTTTACAGACTAGCCGTGCCCCGCGGTTTCACCCGCGTTTTTCTCGTTTCCGTGGAAATACCGAGATAAAATATTGCCTATATTATAGCCTCCCTCAATAAATGGACTATTGAATATTTAAACAGTTTTCATATCAGATCAGTATTTCCCGAGATTACCGCGTTCATAACAAACAACCAAACTTTTCAGCTTTATAATATTAAAAAAAATATAGATTAAGTTAAATTGTATAAGTCGCAGGCAATCGCTGTCTATCTGTTCGACATTCAGCCAGACACATAAGAATTACGATAGAAATGTATTTATTATACTCTTCAAAGATCTTATACTTACAATCATTAACAAATATATTTCAAAAAAGATTATTACAGGATTTTATGTTGATAAAATAAAAAAACTATGGCCCATAACTCAATAATAGGTACCAACTCTTAGCATCAAAGGTAACGTGATAACGATAACTTTTAAACGAAATATCCGATTGAGATGAAACAAAAAGTATTTTACTTCTACATAAATACTCTTGATACGCTTAATTTCGATAAAGATTAATATTACGATACATATTTAACGTATTTTTTTTTCTTCAGACGATTTAATAATTATTTTGAACACAAAATCGGTTATTGTGATTAAACCATGATAGCTAGATATATGTTCTCGCGGACTTTTTTGTAGGTCTTAATGGGATCTACAAACCCGTAGTACAACATTTTGTTCTATTGTCAATAGTATTTGCAGCGCACGCAAAAATAGGTTTTCGATTTTACACCTTGTGTTACAAAATAGCAATTTTATTACTGATCCCTAATTTAAAAAAAAAAAATTGCCTATAGCCTTCCTCGATAAATGGACTATCCAACACTGAAAGAATCATTCAAATCGGACCAGTAGTTCCAGAGATTAGCGCGTTCAAACAAACAAACAAACAAACTCTGCAGCTTTATAATATTATATAGTATAATAGAATATAGTATAGATTAGAGCGATGAAGTGCTGTTGTAAGCAAGGCCTACATTAAAGCGGGGGTAACGATAGTATATTTAACAAACAGCTATCGATAAAAGCGCTAGTTAGCGCTAAAGCAGGATTCATGGCTCAAGCTCGACTATAAAGAAATCAACGAAACAGTCACAAGATCGAGTACATATCGTTAACTTGTTGTTGTTGTTTGAAAAAAAAAATGATTTAGCAAGAGATTGGGAAAAGTACTATACGAACTGTCCGATTGTTACATTAACAATTTGTGTTTGGTAGCGTTGTACCGTGCCGAGTGTCGTCCTATTAGTACCTAGTACGTGTACTACTTATTCGATTGATCTCGAGCGCGTAATACCAAAAGCTCGAACACCTCCGTACAATGGCCTAGGTGTACTGTTGGAAGCAGATGATAAAATCGGCCAATTAAGTTTAATCTTAATGTTCGAGGAAGCCTCCTCTGCACATACACACTGACAAAAGGAGATGAGCCTATTGGTCGATCAGTCGAGTCGGTCGCTTGCTTAATCCACTAAATCGCAAAATCCTACTTATATTCTAATGTAAGGGTTTGGTTGGATGTTTAGATGTTTAGAAGTTTGTTACTTGATCACATTGGATGAATTTTGGCATCCGGAAGCTTGTAGCGTGTACAAGTTGTCTCGACGAGCAAGGGACACGCTGGACGCGGGTTAACCCGCCGACTGAATAGTTAAATACACTAGTCGTTAACACTACAGTCTACATTACAGTAGTATTGGAGTTACAAATCGCGTAGTAACATTAACCCTGACGAAAAGGCATAACATCTAGAAGAAAAAAATATTTTCTTTACTAAATAATATGACACTAACTTTACATACACTGAGAATGTAATCATATATGTATTATCGTTTTGATAACTTAATTATATTCGTTGTTTCAATTTTTAGTATGACGATCTAAGGAAATTTCAATAACTCACTTGCAATTTAATTGCAATAAATTGCGTAATGAATCATTGTTATTTATACGGTCAACAACAGATACGGATTTTTAGAACTGTCGAGTTCTTCGACTTTGCACTTTAAGACATAAGCCGTCGAGTTCAGAATAGTAAGTAGAAGTTTGACGTTTTCTATACGTTTTCCATTTTGTAACCGACCTTTGCTCAATAATTTAAAGGTATAACACCCAGACACAGGACGAGCTTGATTTTCTAGAAATGAAACTAGCTAGATCGATTTTTCTCCCCCGAATCCCCCTTTATGCCCCCCCTTTACTTGGGATCTAAGGATTCTCTATACCAAATTTCGTCAAAATCGGTCCAGTAGTTTTTGAGTTTATTAGTTACAAACAAACAAACAAATCTTTCGTCTTTATAATATTGGTATAGATTTAATAATAAAAATGTTAAATCACATAAAATTTTTCGATCACACCAATAAAATAACTACAATGCAGCACAACACTAATGGAAAATTCCAGAAGGCGGCACTCTTTTATTACGTCAGAAGCGGGCGTGTTTCTCCGGCCGTGGCGAAAGGGGTACTGATAACACTCGTTTAAAAACATGCAGACTATTGCAGACTAGGGATGGGAATGGTCAATTCAGTCACTGTCAAATTAGGCTTTAATGAGTAAATTTTAGGCTTTTTTTATTATAAATAAAATAAAATAAACCCATTTATTTCTACAGTAACAATTGCTTTATTTGTTTTATAATAAATAAGTCAGTATAAACGTAGTAGTTTAATTTATGTGGATTTTGTATCAGTCAATCATCGTTTATGCCCCGTCCCTACTAACGGAATTTTCCGGCATTGGCGTTGGACATCAATACACTTTTCTAAAAATACTATCAGTAATTTATTGAACTTTAGACATTAATTTTAAGTCTTCTAATTATGAAACTTAAGTGTAATCAATTGTAAATAATTACTTCATCATCTATTTATCAAGTAATGAATACTATTTTTATATAATACAGTATCTATCAAACAAATAGGCAGATTGAATTAGTAGTGGTATTTGACCGTAAATATCCGTCCATGGCGATTTGGGCACGAAAATTTTTGGCGGATTAATCCGTTCGTGGCGGTTAAAGGGTTAAATTAAAAATCATTTATTTCAGACTCATAGGATGTCCATTTTCGGCCAACGTTCGGCCAGTGCGCTCAATATACTGTTGGAACTGCTTTTAAATCGGTAGAGCAGTGATGATACAGTGAAAGTCATCTGTATGCGTTTGCGCGAACATTGTCGAAGCACTGCAAAACCGAGGCATTCCCTCAGTACCCTGAACGCATTGTTGTACTGGACACGCAGGGCGCTGTATATCCGCTGTGTGTAACTGGTCCACAGGCTGCCCGAATAAAAAGAATGACAGTAGGCCTTGAATAATGTAAGTTTCACTGGAATCGTACAGTGAGCAAACCTGCGAGCCAGCATGTTGCACCGAATAGACAGCGACCTTCGATATCGTCATTGTCACACAGATCATCCGTCACCCAGTGACCCAGATATTTGAACTAATTTACCCTGTTCAAAGTTACATCACAAAGCGTGATCGGAGATAAAGATGAGTATGTCTTGGTACCTGACTTGAAAATCATAATACTCGCTCTTTTTAGGGTATCTGAGCCCATGGGTAGCGCATATGACTCACAGAGGTGTAGGAGCTTCCGCAATCCGCCGATCGATGGGCTCAGCAGCACCATGTCATTAGTAATAGCTATACATCAACGGAGCATCCGACATTAGCACTGCCGATCAGCCGGTTCATATAGAAGTTGAAGAGGCGCGGCAAAGTCTGCCTCACCCAGCACCCCAACCCATACACGACCGAGTGCGCCCCCGCCCATCTCACACTGTTGCGCTGATGGTTGTACCAATACCTAAACAAATATACTATCTCACCCGGCAGCTGTGTCTCACTGTGCAACTTGGACCATAGCTTATTATAATTTACTAGATCAAAAGCTTTTGAGAGATCCAAGTAACAAATACACAGGAGTTTTCTTGCAGTGTAGTACTGTACAGTCTGCTTGAGACATAGGATGGCTTTCAGTTGATAGGCCCGGCGTAAAGCCGAACTGAGCGTCATGTAGATGAATATGTCTCTCTCTCCAGATGTTGGCCAAGCAGTCTGTCCAGCACCTTAGCTAAGACAGAAGCAAGCGAGATAGGTCTTTATTTATATCCGACACATCACCTGTTTTGTTTTTTAAGATTGGTACAACTATTATAATTACATTCGACTAGTATTGGAAAGTGATCGGACCATGTTGTGTCAAAAACAACGGATACGTTACATATAGATGTTCGCGCTGCACTCGTCACCACACAGTGATCGAGCCACGACCGTGTCCCACCCATGCGCCTCGCTCACAAAAATGTACGTGTCACTAGGCAAAACTTCTTTGGTTATACTACATAATATGTTAGGTGGTATAGTGTTGTTTTTGGAACTACTAGCGACAACTCTTATTGAAAGCATTTTGACATTAATCAGAATGAAGATTATAGTATTTGCACGTCGACAAACTCGACAGGTCATGTTGCGCAATAATCAATATTATAAAATCATGTATTTACCATTTTCTTGCAAATAAATGAATTATGATTTATTATGAAATAAAAGTTTCACAAAATTTTAAGGTTTTGTTCTGAGCTTGAGAATATAAAACAAAAACATTAATTATCTACCTCAAGCTTACTACACTATGCTTATAAAGTTTTGAATAACCACACAAAGCTTACACCATGCATATTAGTAAGAGGGTTTTAATTGCAAAATTTCTGTCTATTACATTTTAGAAACAGAAAACAAGTGAATGCGCCTTAACGGATTTATTGAGCAACTACGCAGGTTTTCATGTAAGAATCTGTGTCTGTGACTAATTGCAGGCACAGCATTGGTATGGAGTCACTAGAAAATAAATGGCATTATTTGAAATCACAGGTCCCTAAATGGTAACATGAAAAACCAATGAGCGCTACCGCGTGTGTTTCAGGATAAAGTGTTGATTTTTCTGCGGCCTTAAGGCACTACACAACACACTACTACGTTTTACAAATATATGCAGAAAATATTTAGCATTACTTTACCGAATCTTGACGGATTTTAGGCCTAACAATATCGAATGATCCAAGATTTGAATCCGCGGGCGGCCGCTAGTCTTAATATTCTTTAATCCAAAAAAGATTCAATTCGTGGTCCCCTTCGTAAATTTTATTAACAACGTGTTAACCCAGTTAGCTTAGGTCCCACAGTGTTTGGTCAAATGATGTTCTGAGAGAATAACTCTTAGCTTGGGAATATAAAGATAAAAACATTAAACAACTATCCCTTACACCAAGCTTTTGAGTAAGAGGGTTTAATTGCAAAATTTATATACATTTTAAAAACACAAAACAAACGAAGACGCCTTATTGGTTTTACTTAGCAATTACACAGGTTTTCATATAAGAATCTGTGATTAAGTACAGGTGCGGCGGTGTTAGAGAGTCACCAGAAAATGGTATTACCTGAAATCCCAGGTCACTTAATTGTGGCACAATAAAACCAATAAGAGCTTCCATGTGTGCTTCTTTATAAAAATTGAGTGTTCTGCTTCCTTGAGGCTACACCACACAACACACTATACTACCATAACTAACTGAAAGATTTTACAGGTTTTACAAATATATGGAGAACATTAATGGCTCTAAGCTTAACTTACTTATATTTAGCATAACTTTAACGAATCTTAACAGGTTTAAGGCCTAACAATATCGAATAATGCAAGTTTTGTTTACAAACAATGTCCATATGTTGACTGGGAATACTCGGATAAACAAAGTTAAGTTATACTTAAAAGTTTCATAGCCACATGTCACTCGGCCATACGATTAAATTTATGAGTGTTTAATAAATGATAATTTTGTTGTTAAAAATATCCCCAATTACTGTAAAAGCCATTAAAATAATTAAACGAGTAGAAGGAACTCAATATTATACTGATGTTGTGATGTATTAGTGACATCTAGCGGTGGTCGTACAAACTAGATTTATTAAAAGCATGCCATACTATTTTGTTCATTTGGGCTATGTGACAATAGTCTATTTTTTAACAGATTTCAAAAAAGGAGGAGGTTCTCAATTCGGTTAGTATATTTTTTTTTTTATGTACACCTATTACGCCTAGATTTCTGAACCGATTTCCATGATTCTTTTTTTGTTCGATGCAGAATAGTTGCCAATTGGTCCCATAAAAATTTGGTTACGTTCGACCCAGGGGGGTTAAAAAGCAAGGATTTTGCAATTCTCGTTAGATTCATATTACAATTCAGATTCAGAATCGTAAAATGGCACTTTTCTCGCAATTCACTATAGGAATTGAATTTGATTCATATTTTGCAATTCATTCATGTGACAGTTTTGTATGGAAAAGCGTAAAATGCTCCACAAAATAGGAATTGCTCAAGCGTCAACTAACAGAATTACAAAAAGATACTAAGGAGCAACTTCTTACAATTCATTTTGTACATGTTGTGTGTTTTTTCCATAAAATTTATTTTATATAACAAAGTTACCACTTTACGAACACTTTTTGAAGAATGCCTGTGCTAAGGAGCGCTTAATATATCGTAGACAAAGTGTGGCAATGTGAAGAATCGAATTATTCTTCGAAGTACCAGACACCGAGTTCGTCGGCTTCTTTCGTCTCATTGACGCCAATAAAGACCTACTGCCTCCAAGCTTGGACGAATTCCTCCAAGTAAGTAACTAAATAGGTACATAATACTACATTTTACTAGTGACTTACCTTATAGTGGTTACATTCTCCGAGTTATTATATGCCTCTAAGTGCTTTTCTAAGTAGATTCTTTTATAGATATCTATCACTCCTTGAATGCTTAAAATAGTACAAGAATAGGTAGGTATAGAGGTAGGCTCTCTACATCGAACCCACATTTTGAATACTTAAAATTTAAATACTTAAAGCATCAAAAGTTTTATCATTAAAAATAAGTAGATATCTTCTAATGTTACACACAAAAGTTATAATTATTTATGTTGTAAATAATTGTAGGCTTAGATACCTTCTATTTATTAAACCTTTAAAAGCTAAAGATTGGTTTTAGTTTTTCAGATATTATTGCACAGACCCACATTTGTAATGATGAGGATGCTTTCGTAGCCACTAACACCCCAAAAGGAGCAGCCTGCCATAAATATGCACATAAGGAATACAATTATTATTTACCACTACAGCGAGGAGGGATGACCATCTAGCTGCTCGTTAGAAGATTAAGATTTTTTAGTAAATAAAAAATGGGTTTCTACTACTGTTTTATTTTCAATCAAATATAACATATTATTTATTACAAATAAGAACCCAACAATTATGTATATCATGCATAAGAAGAGATTTTACAGCTATGTATTTTGTTTATAAACTCTATGTACATAAGTACCTAACAATTACACAGAAATTACTATTTGATCAATTCTAAGGAATAACAAAATCAATGCCAGAGTTTTATTTATTTATTTGTTTATTGGGCAGTCAACAAAAACATGTACTAACAATATGTAATAAATTAAATGTAGAATCTTAGTCTAAGTACAGTTTCTAATTATAGACAGCCACGGCATGCAATTACGAACTTCAAAAAATAAAAATAAAAAAGACAATGTAAAAATCCAATACATGCTGCGGAAGGTTAAAATCAGGTTGTTACAAAATCATCTAATTTAATTTAATTTAATTGGGGTTTACGTTACTAATAATAGATTTAACAATTTCTCTTTATTTTCTCAGGCTGAGGTGGAATATGTCCAAGTCTTCAGAATTATTTGACCGGGATAAGCTGTTGTATTGCTTCTGGATCCTATTCAAAGTTGAGTGACTGCCCAGATTGCTCTTAACACTTTTCTGTACAAAAATGTTGAACCTGCTAACCCGAGGCAGTTTTTTGGGAGCGTTGATTTGAATCTGATCCAGAAGGTTAGAACAATCCAGCCCTCTATTCATTAGTTTGTACAAAAACATGCTATCGAAAAGGAGCCCTCTATGCTTGAGGCTTTGGATCTTAAAATATTCAAGTCGACTCTCATAAGAGTTTTAAATATTATATAAATTATTACAAGTACTTATTTACTTTAACTTATAAAATTAATTACTACCTCATTTTTATTTGTACCTATCATTTTTATGATGGTATGTCTACAAATGATAGGTTAAAATTAAGTAATTCATTTAATTATTAATCATATTTAACTTTTAAAGTAAAATTATTTTTTAAATAACAATAATGAGCCACTAATAACTACGAGTTCTACAATAAAAGCTAATCTAATTAAAAATAATCAAGAAATCATTGTTGAAAAAACTTAGTTTAATAATTTTTATGCTTATAGCAAATACTAAAGACACTGTTAGTTAATATTGATATGTATTAAAGGATAACTTATAAATTATAATATAACATAACAAAACAATACTACTTATTTGAAATATTAAAGTTTTTGAGAATATATCATTGCTTTCTTGCCCTAGAAAATAATATAATAAAAAAACATCTCTCATAAAATAGCAATCAAACAGATGTCCCATGGTTCAGCCAACTATTCGCCTAAGATTTGATAACACTAATAGGCCCGAGCACAGTCCTCTCCGGGTCAACTTGAGACAGTATCGCCTTTGCGCCTCATCTATCAGAGTCGGCAGCAAGCGAGCTGAAACAAAATACATTTATTTAAACTTAGCTTAAATTTCAATGACTGCTTCGGAAGGATCTCCGATAGCATGTAAATACATTTTGATATAGTAATATAGTCATGTGAAATACCAATATTAATAGACTTCCTGTTGTTTACAGCATGTAAGCAACTACAATTGAAAACTCAAAATTCAGATGCTAGTTCTACTAGCGGCTCTTAAGATTTTTTTATGTTATGAGCATTTTTATATATTTCATTTCATTGTTGACTTGGACGATGTAGTATTTACGATAATTTTGTTTATAATGTACATGAAACCTTATCTTATCTAGAAAAATCCTGGGGGGTTAAAAAGCAAGGATTTTGCAATTCTCGTTAGATTCATATTACAATTCAGATTCAGAATCGTAAAATGGCACTTTTCTCGCAATTCACAATAGGAATTGAATTTGATTCATATTTTGCAATTCATTCATGTGACAGTTTTGTATGGAAAAGCGTAAAATGCTCCACAAAATAGGAATTGCTCAAGCGTCAACTATCAGAATTAAATAAAAATAATTAAACATAAAACTCAATATTACTTTTAAAGTAATGAGTATGTGACATCTAGCGGTGGTCTTACAAACTAGATTTATTAAAAGCATGCCATACAAATGCCATACATTTTTTTTCATTATGGCTCTGTGTAAAGTTAAAATGTACAGAATAGAGAATTTACCATTAATTTAGAATTTTTATTTTGTAAAATAGTAAAATTAATCTATTATTATGAGGGCATATCAATGGAAGATGGCCCAGCCATTTTAAGCCCGGGTACGCACCGCACTTTAAGCACTTTCATGCAATCCTCACTATCATAGTGTTAAGCTTAATATATTAAACAAAATTCTCACAAGACATGTACATTTAGCTTGTTATTTTATAATAACAAGCTAAATGTACTTACTTTGCAGTCACAAAACTGTACATTTTCGTGAGTTTTTGGGACTTTCATACGCAGGTCGAGTATTCGACTAATATCGACGTGAAATTTTTTGCATAACTGTTTAAACGTTTTGAATAATGAGGCTACGAGAAAGTGGTTTGTATGAAAAAAGCGCAGTGGTTCAATTTGTTTGCTGACAAGTGTATTACATTTTGGAAACACTAAACAAGTGAATACGCCTTAATGGTCTTACTGAGCAATAACACAAGTTTTCATATCATAATCGCTAAATAATGTGAGGTTAAGTAGGTCCTATGGAGACACCACAAAATGGTATTAAATTAACTGATATTCCAGGTCCAAAAATGGTGGCACAAGGTAACCAGTAAGGGCTACCGCGTGTGTTTCAGATTAAGTGTTAAGTTTTCTGCGGCCTTGAGGCTACACTATATATAACACGACTTCCATAACTAACTCAGAGATTTTACAAATATATGCAGAACATTAATTGACGACCTGTTTGGCGCATGGGTTCTAACCCCACCTTCTGCGCCAGAGGTCCCGGGTTCGATCCCCGGACAAGACAAATATTTGTGTGCATGAACATGTCTATTTGTCTTGGTCTGGGTGTTTAATATGTATATTATGTATGTATTTACAAAAAAAAGTATATAAGTATGTATATCCGTTATCTAGTATCCATAACACAAGTTCTTCATGATACTTAACGTGGGCTAGATAATTGGTGTGATTGTATGGACTGTAACTGCAACTTATCTCAACTACAACTTACTTTCCTGTATAACGTAACACGATATACAAACTGCTAAATTGATGTTGTCTTTATCTTTTATGGGACTTAAATAAGTCCAGGAATTGCAACGCCTTTACGGTTCTATTGAGCAATAACGCAGGAATGTAGTGTTCTGGATTCTATCAAATAAAAGCACAATTTATATAGTACTAATTAATGGCTATAAACTTAGTTTTATAATATTTAACATTGCTGTAATGAAACGTAACCTGTTTTAAGCCTATTTTAGCTTAAGGTTTGTTTACTAACAATATTTCCATATGTTGACTGGGGTATATGTATAAGTACACGATTTAATTAATGTGTTATGCAATTTTTTTCATTTGGGTTTTGTGAAAACTCTAAATTGACTTGTTTAGATTTGTTAAACTCAAAATTGATATGTAATATAGTATTATTAATTTATTTTTTTTATTAATTCATTTTATGCCTTCTATCGTTAGAAGAATACAAAAAGAAAGTGCGAACGTGTTTGGTTGTCATTCCTTCACGCTATATCTAACGAACCATTCAACTTGATTTTAAGCATAGAGGCAGCTGAAAGGATGACGGCTTCTTTTGTCCCAATATTCCCACGGGAACGGGACCACGCGGGTGAAACCGCGGGCGTCCGCTAGTCATTATAATCCTTAATACAAAAGAAGTTAAATTCGTGGTCCCCTTAGTTATTTTATTAACGACGTGTTAACGCAGTTAGCTTAAGTCCTTAAAAGTAGTTACACACAGTGTTTTGCCAAATGATATTCTGACAGAATAACTTTGAGCTTGAGAATATAAAACAAAAACATTGATTATCTACCCCAAGCTAGCACTATGCTTATAAGTAAGAGGTTTTATTGCAATATTTCTATTTGTAACATTTTAGAAACACCAAACAAATGAATACGCCTTAATGGTTTTACTTATCAATTACACAGGTTTTCATATAAGAATCTACGATTTAGTACTGGCGCGGCGGTATAGGGAGTCACCAGAAAATGGTATTACCTGAAATCCCAGGTCACCCAATTGTGGCACAATAAAACCAATAAGAGCTTCCATGTGTGCTTCTTGATAAAAATTGAGTGTTCTGCTTCCTTGAGGCTACACCACACAACACACTACTACCATAACTAACTGAAAGATTTTACAGGTTTTACAAATATATGGAGAACATTAATGGCTCTAAGCTTAACTTACTAATATTTAGCATAACTTTAACGAATCTTAACAGGTTTAAGGCCTAACAATATCGAATAATGCAAGTTTTGTTTACAAACAATGTCCATATGTTGACTGGGAATACTGGGGTAAATGAAGTTAAGTTATACTTAAAAGTTTCATAGCCACATGTCACTCAGCCATACGATTAAATTTTATGAGTGTTTAATAAATGATAATTTTGTTGTTAAAAATATCCCCAATTACTGTAAAAGCCATTAACCATTAACCAGAGTAGAAGGAACTCAATATGATGTTGTGATGTATAAGTGACATCTAGTGGTGGTCGTACAAACTAGATTTAACAAAACTTGCAAGTTCTGTGACACTTTTTACTTCTATGGCAGATGTCCCTAGTGATTCTTTTAAATTGAATTTCCGAATCAGGTAATTCCTACATAGTCTAACTTTGGTTATATAAATCATTAAAGTATGGGATCGGTAAAATGAATCTAGTATTATGAGGACTTATCAATGTAATGTAATGTAATAAATGTAAAATTCCGCGCTAAATGTGTTGGAACGCACTACATTACATAGGAACACGACATGATAGCTGTGGTCAGCGGAAAGCCCCACAAAATACCTTTATGGTTTTGAGACCCTTCTGCTGATAGCATTAACAGACAAGCCCAAAGAAGGTGAATTTTAATATCAAACTTGTACGGATTACTCGACTAATGACATACATTTGTTTACCTACTTATTGAGGTCAATGAATCACGCATACTTAATAATTTTATTTATTCAATTATAATAACGATAGAGTGCAAACTCAGCAACTGTAAACATCTGACGTCGCGTGAGAGTCACCTTTTTATAAACTATATTTAATACTGTGTATGAAAATAAACAGTGAAATTGGTGTGACTTTCATCTTCTGGTACTCCACAACAACTGCAACTTATCTCAACTACAACTTACTTTCCTGTATAACGTAACACGATATACAAACTGCTAAATTGAAGTTGTCTTTATCTTTTATGAGACTTAAATAAGTCCAGGAATTGCAACGCCTTTACCGTTCTATAGAGCAATGACGCAGGAACGACTGGAATTATAAAAGCACAATTTATATAGTACTATACTACTAGATGTAAATTACAACTTACAACTATTACAACTTGTAATAGGCTGCAATTTTACTCGCGTGGTTTTAATTCCCATGGGAATATCTAGTTCTTCGTGATTTTTATTAATTTAGATAAATATATATAAGTATCGTGGTTCAATGAGAGCGATGGTAGTTCAACACATCATTTATAATCCATAATCCAAAATCAAGTGAAATTCGTGGTCCCCTCAGTAATTTTATTACGACTAGCGGCCGATCGCGGTTTCTCCCGCGTGGTTCCCGTTCCCGTGGGAATATCGGGATAAAATGTATCCTATGTACCTATCAGCGTTTGAATGTCATAGCCTATTCAATACAAACAAACAAATCATTCGTTTTTATAATATGAGTATAGATATGTTGGCAGTTTGCTTAAGACCTTATGGTAGTTACACACACAGTGTTTTGTCAAATCGCAAGGACCCATTAATCCGGTTAATAGGGTAACCCGTATATTTGATTAACCCTTATACAGCAACACAAAGTGACAACAAAACAAGTGAATACGCCTTTATAGTTTTATTGAGCAATTAAACAGGTTTCCCTAGAAGAATCTGTGATTAAGTGCACGCACAAAGTCCTGTATATGGAGTCACAAAATGGTATTACCTGAAATCACAGGTCCCTAAATGGTGACTCAATTATTAAAAAAATGAAAACCGACTTCAAAGCACTAAAACGCAAAAAATAAACCTTTTGGAGTCAATGCAAGCCAATGCAAGAAAAATAAAATAGTAAGACCTTAAAGTAGAATGCTTTGGCTGGCACCGACTCCAAAATGTTTATTTTTTGCTTTTTAGTGTTTTGAAGTCGGTTTTCATTTTTTTTATAAATAGTTTTTATTTCACAGTTTTTAAAGGAAGATAATATCATGTCATCCAAGAAAAAAATATGAAGTGAAATATATAAAAATGCTCAAAACATAAAAAGTACTGAGTCAAACTAAACCAAATTTTTATGGGACCAATTGGCAACTATTCTGCATCGAACAAAAAAATAATCACGGAAATCGGTTCAAAAATCTCGGCGTAATCGGTGTACATACATAAAAAAAAACCAACCGATTTGAGAACATCCCCCTTTTTTAAAGTCGGTTAAAAACCAATGAGAGCTATCGCATATATTACACTACACTACACTACACACTACTACCTTATGTAACTGAAAGATTTTACAGGTTTTACAAATATATGCAGAACATTAATGACTACAAACTTAATTATGTAATATTTAGCATCAGCCTATTTTAGATTAAATTCCGTTTACTAACAATATTTCCACATGTTGACTGGAGAGTTTCACAGCCACATGGCACTCAGCCAAACGATTGAAATTATGAGAGTTTAATATATGAAAACTTGTTGTAAGAATAACCCCAATTTCTGTAAAAACCATAAAAATAATTAAACATAAAACTCAATATTACTTTTAAAGTAATGAGCATGTGACATCTAGCGGTGGTCTTGCAAACTAGATTTATTAAAAGCATGCCATACAAATGCCATAATTTTTTTTTCATTATGGCTCAGTGTAAAGTGGAAATGTACAATAATAGAATTCTTATTTTGTAACGGTGAATGTAAAAAAAGAAGATACAAAACGTTCTCAACATAACTTGCATGTTTTGTGACATTTTTTTATTTTAATAAGAGATGTCGCTAGAAGTTCTTAAAACTCGAATTTCTAATAACAAGAAATTCCAAAATAGTCTATCTTTGGGAAAATCATTACACTATGGGATCAAGAAAATTAATCTATTATTATGAGGGCATATCAATGGAAGATGGACAAGCCATTTTAAGCCCGGGTAATGGCCACTTTCATGCAATCCTCACTATCATAGTGTTAGCTTAATATATTAAACAAGATTCTCACAAGACATGTACATTTAGCTTGTTATTTTATAATAACAAGCTAAATGTAATGATTTTTGTAATTTTTGCATTTTTCAATGCTATTTTTATACTTATGGTAAATTTTAAATAGAAAAATATTGGAAAAATTAACTCGGCCGGAGCATCGCAGCAAGAGCATTGGACCGGATTTCCAAAGGTCGCGGGTCCGATTCCCGTCTGAGAATTCACTTGTGGCCGAGTTAATTTTTCCAATATTTTTCTATTTAAAATTTACCATAAGCTAAATGTACTTATTTTGCAGTTACAAAACTGAAAATTTTCGTGAGTTTTTGGGACTTTCATACGCAGGTCGAGTATTTGACTAATATCGACGTGAAATTTTTTTCATAACTGTTTAAACGTTTGAAATAATGAGGCTACGAGAAAGTGGTTTGTATGAAAAAAGCGCAGTGGTTCAATTTGTTTGCTGACAAGTGTATTACATTTTGGAAACACTAAACAAGTGAATGCGCCTTAATGGTCTTACTGAGCAATAACACAAGTTTTCATATCATAATCGCTAAATAATGTGAGGTTAAGTAGGTCCTATGGAGACACCACAAAATGGTATTAAATTAACTGATATCCCAGGTCCAAAAATGGTGGCACAAAGTAACCAATAAGGGCTACCGCGTGTGTTTCAGATTAAGTATTAAGTTTTTATTATTAATTATATTATTAAATAACAAAACTTAATAATTATATTATTATTAAGTTTTTGTTATTTAAGTTTTCTGCGGCCTTGAGGCTACACTATATATAACACGACTTCCATAACTAACTCAGAGATTTTACAAATATATGCAGAACATTAATGGCTATAAACTGAGTTTTATAATATTTAACATTGCTGAAATGAAACGTAACCTGTTTTAAGCCTATTTTAGCTTAAGGTTTGTTTACTAATAATATTTCCATATGTTGACTGGGGTATATGTAAAAGTACACGATTTAATTAATGAGTGTTATGCAATTTTTTTCATTTGGGTTTTGTGAAAACTCAAAGTTGACTTGTTTAGATTTGTGAGACTCAAAATTGATATGTAATATAGTATTATTAATTTAATTTTTTTATTAATTCATTTTATGCCTTCTATCGTTAGAAGAATACAAAAAGAAAGTGCGAAAGTGTTTGGTTGTCATTCCTTCACGCTATATCTAACGAACCATTCAACTTGATTTTAAGCATAGAGGCAGCTGAAAGGATGAAGGCTTCTTTTGTCCCAATATTCCCACGGGAACGGGACCACGCGGGTGAAACCGCGGGCGTCCGCTAGTCATTATAATCCTTAATACAAAAAAAGTTAAATTCGTGGTCCCCTTAGTTATTTTATTAACGACTTGTTAACGCAGTTAGCTTAGGTCCTTATAAGTAGTTACACACAGTGTTTTGTCAAATGATATTCTGACAGAATAACTTTGAGCTTGAGAATATAAAACAAAAACATTGATTATCTACCCCAAGCTAACACTATGCTTATAAGTAAGAGGGTTTTATTGCAATATTTCTATTTGTAAAATTTTAGAAACACCAAACAAATGAAAACGCCTTAATGGTTTTACTTATCAATTACACAGGTTGTCATATAAGAATCTACGATTTAGTACTGGCGCGGCGGTATAGGGAGTCACCAGAAAATGGTATTACCTGAAATCCCAGGTCACTAAATTGTGGCACAATAAAACCAATAAGAGCTTCCACGTGTGCTTCTTGATAAAAGTTGAGTTTTCTGCTTCCTTGAGGCTACACCACACAACACACTATACTACCATAACTAACTGAAAGATTTTACAGGTTTTACAAATATATGGAGAACATTAATGGCTCTAAACTTAACTCACTAATATTTAGCATAACTTTAACGAATGTTAACTGGTTTTAGGCCTAACAATATCGAATAATTCAAGTTTTGTTTACAAACAATGTCCATATGTTGACTGGGAATACTCGGATAAACAAAGTTAAGTTATACTTAAAAGTTTCTTAGCCACATGTCACTCAGCCACACGATTAAATTTATGAGTGTTTAATAAATGATAATTTTGTTGTTAAAAATATCCCCAATTACTGTAAAAGCCTTTAAAATAATTAAACGAGTAGAAGGAACTCAATATTATACTGATGTTGTGATGTATTAGTGACATCTAGCGGTGGTCGTACAAACTAGATTTATTAAAAGCATGCCATACTATTTTGTTCATTTGGGCTATGTGACAATAGTCTATTTTTTAACCGACTTCAAAAAAGGAGGAGGTTCTCAATTCGGTTAGTATATATTTTATTTATGTACACCGATTACGCCGAGATTTCTGAACCGATTTCCATGATTCTTTTTTTGTGCGATGCAGAATAGTTGCCAATTGGTCCCATAAAAATTTGGTTTCGTTCGACCCAGTACTTTTTATGTTATGAGCATTTTTATATATTTCATTTTATTGTTGACTTGGACGATGTAGTATTTACGATAATTTTGTTTATAATGTACATGAAACCTTATCTTATCTAGAAAAATCCTGCTTTAGTTTACAAAAAAACCTATTACAGACACAACAAAGTAAAAGAAAAACTGCGGTAAAAAAACCGACTTTAAAAACTAAAAAGCAAAAAATAAGCCTTTTGGAGTCGGTGGCAGCCAAGACATTCTACTTTAAGCTCCTATTCTTTTATTTTTCTTGCCTTGGCTGGCACCGCTCCAAGTCGGTTTTTTTAACGCAGTTTTTTTATATAAAAAAAATATCATTTTTATATTGTTTTCATGAATTCATTGTATGCCTTCTTTATCGTTGAATGAAAAAAATATATAAAACTTTCTTAACAAAACTTGCAAGTTTTATGACACTTTTTACTTCCATAACAGATGTCGCTAGTGGTAGTTAAAACTTGAAATTTCGATGCAAGCTGTTATTCCTACGTGGTCTATCTTTGGTTAAATCATTAAAGTATGGGATCGGTAAAATGATCTATTATTATGAGGGCATATCAATCAATGGTAACTGACTCAGCCATTTTAAGCCCTGGTTGTGGCCACTTTCTGTCAATCATAACAAACATAGCGTTACTTTAAGGTTCCAAGAACTCAGTCCGTATTTAGCCTAATATACATGTCATGTGAGCATCTTATAGAAGAATCACAAATATAAAATGCCGCGCTAAATGTTGTGGAAGGCACTACATTACACAGGTACATGACATGACAGGTCAGCGGAAAGCCCCACAAAAAACCATTAGGGTTTGGAGACCCTTCTGCTGATAGCATTAGACAGACAAGTTGTTTTTACCTAAGTCCAAAGAATTTAAATTTTAATATCAAACTGCTAAATTGAAATTGATAAACCTAGGTATTACAACGCCTTGATGATTCTACTGAGTAATGACGCAGGTAGTCTTCAAAAAGCACGATTTACATAGTGGTTGTTGTTCATCTGGAGTTTTGTAATTAGCAACCCTTTTGGAGATATGAGTCACGTGGTTCAGAGATAACGATGGTAATTCAACACATCATTTAAAATCCATCATCAAAAAGAAAAGTTAAATTCGTTGTCTTAGTAATTTTATTAACGACATGTTAGCCCTCATATGGCTCATGATAGTTACACACAAAATTCTGTCAGGTATTTGGAGCCTGTGGATTTAGGACCAAATACTGAATAACCACACAAAGCTTACACCATGCATATTAGTAAGAGGGTTTTAATTGCAAAATTTCTGTCTATTACATTTTACAAACAGAAAACAAGTGAATACGCCTTAACGGTTTCATTTATTTAATTATTCAAAAAAACTCACAGGCTTACAGAAAATTCCAACACGCCAGTAAGCTAAAACTTACAATAAATAAATAAAAAACACGAAACAAATGAATACGCCTTAGTGGTTTTACTTAGCATATACACAGGTTTTCATATAAGAATCTGTAATTAGGTGCAGGCGCGGTGGTAATAGGGAGTCACCAGAAAATGGTATTACCTGAAATCCCAGGTCACTAAATTGTGGTACAATAAAACCAATAAGAGCTTTCATGTGTGCTTCTTGATAATAGTTGAGTTTTCTGCTTCCTTGTGGCTACACTACACAACACACTACTACCATAACTAACTGAAAGATTTTACAGATTTTACAAGAATATGGAGAACATTAATGGCTCTAAACTTAACTCACTAATATTTAGCATAACTTTAACGAATCTTAACTGGTTTTAGGCGTAACAATATCGAATAATGCAAGTTTTGTTTACAAACAATGTCCATATGTTGACTGGGGAATACTCGGATAAACAAAGTTAAGTTAAACTTAAAAGTTTCTGAGCCACATGTCACTCAGCCATACGATTAAATTTATGAGTGTTTAATAAATGATAATTTTGTTGTTAAAAATATCCCCAATTACTGTAAAAGCCATTAAAATAATTAAACGAGTAGAAGGAACTCAATATGATGTTGTGATGTATAAGTGACATCTAGCGGTGGTCGTACAAACTAGATTTACCAAAACTTGCAAGTTTTGTGACACTTTTTACTTCTATGGCAGATGTCCCTAGTGATTCTTTAAAATTTGATTTCCGAATCAGATAATTCCTATATACATAGTCTATCTTTGGTTATATAAATCATTAAAGTATGGGATCGGTAAAATGAATCTAGTATTATAAGGACTTATCAATGGTAGATGACTCAGTCAGTCAGTCATTTTAAGCCCTGGTAGTGGCCACTTTCATTAAATCCTACTAACATAGCGTTACTATAAGGTTCCAAGAAGCCAGTCCGTGTTCATCTTAATATACATGTCATGTGAGAATCATATAAAACAAAAACAAATGTAAAATTCCGCGCTAAATGTGTTGGAACGCACTACATTACATAGGAACACGACATGATAGCTGTGGTCAGCGGAAAGCCCCACAAAATACCTTTATGGTTTTGAGACCCTTCTGCTGATAGCATTAACAGACAAGCCCAAAGAAGGTGAATTTTAATATCAAACTTGTACGGTTTACTCGACTAATGACATACATTTGTTTACCTACTTATTGAGGTCAATGAATCACGCATACTTAATTATTTTTATTTATTCAATTATAATAACGATAGAGTGCAAACTTAGCAACTGTAAACATCTGACGTCGCGTGAGAGTCACCTTTTTATAAACTACGTGTATGAAAATAAACAGTGAAATTGGTGTGACTTTTATCTTCTGGCACTCCACAACAACTGCAACTTATCTCAACTACAACTTACTTTCCTGTATAACGTAACACGATATACAAACTGCTAAATTGATGTTGTCTTTATCTTTTATGGGACTTAAATAAGTCCAGGAATTGCAACGCCTTTACGGTTCTATTGAGCAATGACGCAGGAATGTAGTGTTCTGGATTCTATCAAATAAAAGCACAATTTATATAGTACTAATTAATGGCTATAAACTTAGTTTTATAATATTTAACATTGCTGTAATGAAACGTAACCTGTTTTAAGCCTATTTTAGCTTAAGGTTTGTTTACTAACAATATTTCCATATGTTGACTGGGGTATATGTATAAGTACACGATTTAATTAATGTGTTATGCAATTTTTTTCATTTGGGTTTTGTGAAAACTCTAAATTGACTTGTTTAGATTTGTTAAACTCAAAATTGATATGTAATATAGTATTATTAATTTTTTTTTTTATTAATTCATTTTATGCCTTCTATCGTTAGAAGAATACAAAAAGAAAGTGCGAACGTGTTTGGTTGTCATTCCTTCACGCTATATCTAACGAACCATTCAACTTGATTTTAAGCATAGAGGCAGCTGAAAGGATGAAGGCTTCTTTTGTCCCAATATTCCCACGGGAACGGGACCACGCGGGTGAAACCGCGGGCGTCCGCTAGTCATTATAATCCTTAATACAAAAGAAGTTAAATTCGTGGTCCCCTTAGTTATTTTATTAACGACGTGTTAACGCAGTTAGCTTAAGTCCTTGTTTGTTTCCTCACAGTGTTTTGCCAAATGATATTCTGACAGAATAACTTTGAGCTTGAGAATATAAAACAAAAACATTGATTATCTACCCCAAGCTAGCACTATGCTTATAAGTAAGAGGTTTTATTGCAATATTTCTATTTGTAACATTTTAGAAACACCAAACAAATGAATACGCCTTAATGGTTTTACTTATCAATTACACAGGTTTTCATATAAGAATCTACGATTTAGTACTGGCGCGGCGGTATAGGGAGTCACCAGAAAATGGTATTACCTGAAATCCCAGGTCACTCAATTGTGGCACAATAAAACCAATAAGAGCTTCCATGTGTGCTTCTTGATAAAAATTGAGTGTTCTGCTTCCTTGAGGCTACACCACACAACACACTACTACCATAACTAACTGAAAGATTTTACAGGTTTTACAAATATATGGAGAACATTAATGGCTCTAAGCTTAACTTACTAATATTTAGCATAACTTTAACGAATCTTAACAGGTTTAAGGCCTAACAATATCGAATAATGCAAGTTTTGTTTACAAACAATGTCCATATGTTGACTGGGAATACTGGGGTAAATGAAGTTAAGTTATACTTAAAAGTTTCATAGCCACATGTCACTCAGCCATACGATTAAATTTTATGAGTGTTTAATAAATGATAATTTTGTTGTTAAAAATATCCCCAATTACTGTAAAAGCCATTAACCATTAACCAGAGTAGAAGGAACTCAATATGATGTTGTGATGTATAAGTGACATCTAGTGGTGGTCGTACAAACTAGATTTAACAAAACTTGCAAGTTCTGTGACACTTTTTACTTCTATGGCAGATGTCCCTAGTGATTCTTTAAAATTGAATTTCCGAATCAGGTAATTCCTACATAGTCTAACTTTGGTTATATAAATCATTAAAGTATGGGATCGGTAAAATGAATCTAGTATTATGAGGACTTATCAATGGTAGATGACTCAGTCAGTCAGTCATTTTAAGCCCTGGTAGTGGCCACTTTCATTAAATCCTACTAACATAGCGTTACTATAAGGTCCCAAGAAGCCAGTCCGTGTTCATCTTAATATACATGTCATGTGAGAATCATATAAAACAAAAACAAATGTAAAATTCCGCGCTAAATGTGTTGGAACGCACTACATTACATAGGAACACGACATGATAGCTGTGGTCAGCGGAAAGCCCCACAAAATACCTTTATGGTTTTGAGACCCTTCTGCTGATAGCATTAACAGACAAGCCCAAAGAAGGTGAATTTTAATATCAAACTTGTACGGTTTACTCGACTAATGACATACATTTGTTTACCTACTTATTGAGGTCAATGAATCACGCATACTTAATAATTTTATTTGTTCAATTATAATAACTATAGAGTGCAAACTTAGCAACTGTAAACATCTGACGTCGCGTGAGAGTCACCTTCTTATAATCTATATTTTATACTGTGCACGAAAATAAACAGTGAAATTGGTGTGACTTTCATCTTCTGGCACTCCACAACAACTGCAACTTATCTCAACTACAACTTACTTTCCTGTATAACGTAACACGATATACAAACTGCTAAATTGAAGTTGTCTTTATCTTTTATGAGACTTAAATAAGTCCAGGAATGGCAACGCCTTTACGGTTCTATTGAGCAATGACGCAGGAAAGTAGTGTTCTGGGGGGTTAAAAAGCAAGGATTTTGCAATTCTCGTTAGATTCATATTACAATTCAGATTCAGAATCGTAAAATGGCACTTTTCTCGCAATTCACAATAGGAATTGAATTTGATTCATATTTTGCAATTCATTCATGTGACAGTTTTGTATGGAAAAGCGTAAAATGCTTCACAAAATAGGAATTGCTCAAGCGTCAACTAACAGAATTACAAAAAGATACTAAGGAGCAACTTCTTACAATTCATTTTGTACATGTTGTGTGTTTTTTCCATAAAATTTATTTGATATAACAAAGTTACCACTTTACGAACACTTTTTGAAGAATGCCTGTGTTAAGGAGCGTTTAATATATCGTAGACAAATTGTGGCAATGTGAAGAATCGAATTATTCTTCGAAGTACCAGACACCGAGTTCGTCGGCTTCTTTCGTCTCATTGACGCCAATAAAGACTTACTGCCTCCAAGCTTGGACGAATTCCTCCAAGGTAAGTAACTAAATAGGTACATAATACTACATTTTACTACTACTAGTGACTTACCTTATAGTGGTTACATTCTCCGAGTTATTATATGCCTCTAAGTGCTTTTCTAAGTAAATTCTTTTATAGATATCTATCACTCCTTGAATGCTTAAAATAGTACAAGAATAGGTAGGTATAGAGGTAGGCTCTCTACATCGAACCCACATTTTGAATACTTAAAATTTTGAATACTTAAAGCATCAACTTTACAAGTTTTATTATTAAAAATAAGTAGATATCTTCTAATGTTACACACAAAAGTTATAATTATTTATGTTGTAAATAATTGTACCCACTAAACACGAAACTTACGAGAAGTTTCAGTAAGTTTCTTTATCACGCATTTGGAAGTTACAAAAAAAATGTACCGATAATATTATGGTAATTTCCAAATACTAGCTAAGACCTTATTTTCGAAACTTATTGGAATTCATAATTATAATGTTACGATTATATTACAATTGAAAGTTTTAATTTTCATTTTGCAATAACATAACTCACTCAACTTTGTAAAAAGTTAAATTATAACGTTGTTACAATTATTTAATTGTAACGTTCCTAAATACATGTTGCCGCAACGTTACTTTATAAACATCATCAGTTAATAATTGCCTCTACCTTGCTGGTGAAAGATGCTGAAATGTTAATTAATGAAATTGCATCAAAATGTCTTTTGCAATATTACTTTTTTCATTTATTGACAGCGTACAAAGTGATCGTTTTGTAAGGTTAGCTTAAAAATATTGCTGGAATCAAATATTTGGAATTGCTGGGAAAAGTTTTTTGATAACATTGAAAGGATGTATCCCAAGTTAGGTTGGTACCTAGGTACCTATGCACCCCGAGTTTGTACTTACAAAAATAATAATAGGATGTCTGTCCTAAATTCAATGTACATGAACAATTTTAATAATAAATTAAGTGAGCCGCGGATCTTAATGATTGGTGGTATACTGATAGTGATAATAATGTAGGTACTTATACCTAATAGATATCATAATTAAGGTTACCTACCTTATATTTACCAAAGAAATGTGCCTTCAACGTACGTACCAACCAACCTCCCAAAAATAATTATAATAACAATAATAATCAAAAAATATAATGCGACGAGTACCTAATTGCGAGAGTTTCATGAATACTTTTGGCGCCTACCATTTTTTCATAGCAATAATTAAATAAATAAATAATAAATAAATAAATCATTTAATCATGAGTAAGTATTTAATTTTTGTTCTACTATTTTTTCTAAGTCCCCCAGAGTATTTTTTTTAATTAACTTCCATTTACAGACTTTTTTCCTCTCTCTTTAATTACTATATAAGTATAGATAGCGAAACAAATATACCTACTCGTATTGCTATGAAAAAATGGTAGGCGTCATTTAACTAAATTAAATTTTAAAAAATCTTGATTTTCTCTTTTTATTTAATGGATGTTTTGAAATATTGATGTATCGTCATAAATATCGAAGTTTTAACATCGATGTTTATGAACGATGTATAATTGATGTTCCGGATGATGATGATTAAGATGATGTTTGATATAACTTCACCTTTGTTGATGAACCGATTAAGATGATTTTGCTTTTCGTTAGAAAGGGGATACCTCGAGGGTGGTCCCATTAAAATTTATTGAGGATCTGACAAGGATCTTCGGATTTATGAGCAGATTAGCTCCTCAGAATACAGTAAATCGCTCACTTTTAGATTTTTACCAGTAGAATCAGACCTTAAACTAGCTAAGTGGGGATTGATTGATGGACCACCGAGACCCGCATTCTCGTGACTCGTCACAAAAATCCTCAGTGGGTTACGATTAAGGGTTGCAATTTGGCGAATTTCGTCTCTCTGGCTGGTCTGATCGTGTGGGATTTTCAGTGACAATAGAAAAAATCACAAAAAAATACAAAATAAAATAAAAAACCTCTACAAAAAAAAACTAAAAAAAGTGAAAAATTATTTTCAATGTTTTTGGAGATTTGATTCCATTTCTTTCGCGGAAAACATTTATAGGTAAGTACCTACATTGACTTATATTATATATATATTACTAGCGTTCATTGGGTAAGTACCTATACATGCTCGCCTCGTTCGCCACATTAAACGTCACGACATTGTGTGTGATTTTGATTATAAAGCGAAACTTAGCCTAAACTTTTTTCGAACGAAATTAGTTATTTGTTTGATTTCGATATTTGCCGGTTTCCTGCTCAATTAAATTGATTACTTACTGAAAGGTACGTACTTAGATCTACGAACATAATCTTAATTGCGCCTAGGGATTGCATCCAAAACATCGATGTTGCAATATCGATCGTTTATTGTTTTATCTATCTATCGATATTTCCAAAAGTGAAACATCGATGTTTTTGCTTAAGAATAAATAAAACTGGGTAGAACGGACGCTCCCGCTCCGGACGGGCTCAAAGTCACGATATTAGCCTACACGTAAATGGGAAACTCAGTCGTGCTGCCTGCCACGGCCGGCTGTTTGTGCGTTCTATGATCTTAGAAATAAATAAATAAATACTTAATTAGTGTTTAGTTGTACAAACATTTTAATTTTTTTTTATTAATAGCGCTGCCATCGGTTGTTCATCTCATATTTTGTAAAACTAGAATAAAATATAAGATTTTAAACTTTCGCGTTCCATTATAATTATATATTAAAACAACGGGACTAAAACGCGACATTTATTATTTAGTACAACTATGTAGCTTGACGTTTCGGCTATGTTGCAATAGCCGTGGTCACACAGTCTGCTTGTTGTTTTAATGTACCTATAATTAGAATAAAATAATGATTATAACTTTTTAATTTTGCATATATCGATGCTATTTTTATGTGATAAATGTTAATCAAGAAAATAGCACTAAAAAGTTATAATTAGATAGCTGTTTCATCTTATCAATATTCAAACATTTTTATGTGATAAATGTTAATCAAGAAAATAGCACTGAAAAAGTTATAATTAGATAGCTGTTTCATCTTATCGATATTCAAACATTGGTAACAATGTTTCTATCGATTGCGAGGATATTCCTCTCATTGATGAAACGACGGTGGCCAACACCGTAGAAAGGTGAATATACTAGAATATTCGACGTGTACTGATAGATCTTTGTAGCATAATAAAATTGGTTAGTGCATTGGGCCGGACTCCCAAGGATGTAAGTTCGAATCCCGTCATCGCGACATGCGAGAAGTTGCTTTTTCTAGTATATTTTCTTGTTCAATATTTGTCGATGTTATAAAATAAAAAGTTCAACATGTTTCACTGAATATTTCAGCATGCAAAAAGGCAAAATACATTATTAAAATTATCATTACCACAGACCTGTATCTCGATATAGGTCTGTGAGCATTACATTAAAATAATGAATACCACAAAAAAAAACATATTTTAACAAGAATTAGAAGTAGAAGGTTGATTGGTTTATGAAACTTTTTTCGCTCCTCTGAATCAGATTTCGAACTATTACTTTTATGCAAACTTGGCGCACAAAACGCTAGCGGGTTGTCAAAATGACAGATGATTATGTTATTTTATTACCCTGCCCCTAGACCCACGCAAAATGTTTTGTGTAGGTACGTGTTTTGCACCGGGCAAAAACATTGTTTCTCTACACAAAAATGTGTTGTGTAGACGATTTTGTTTAATGTTGAGATGTTTTTGTTGATTGTTTAGGGCAAAACACGCTTTATGGACCCGACCTAAAAAAGACGAGGTTTTTGTGAGACACTCACAGTCACCGGTTTACGAAGAACAGCCCGGTATACCGTGTGGTGTAATAGACGCTGTATATTGTATCGCCGATGTATTTCGATATTTCAAAACATCGGTGTCGTTTACATCCCTACTTGCGCCCGACCGCCGCGCCGCGCCCGCGCCGACCGACGCGATGGACGCCATATTGTTTCTATTCATAATAATAATAGGACGCTTTTATGTTGTGATGTGCTTAAAAATTGTTTACTATGGAGGTGAGTACTAAATTGGTAGTAAAATTATGTAGTAAGTAGTTGTAGATAGGCGTAGTACTAAGTAGTAAGTAGAGCTTTAAAATTATGTTGATTGAACTTCGCTTCTTTGAACATTGGTTAAGAAATGTTTTCTTGTCTCTTGAATAACCTCCAAATCTAATGTCCAAGTGAATATTTACCGGACGAGCAGCTTTGGGTATTACGATACGATTTGGTGCGCTTGCCCGCCGAGCGTTCGTTCTGACGAGCAACGTACCTACTGTACGGACTGAGGTGCCTTTGATTGAGCATAACTAGTACCTAGTAGTAATAACGATAACTTTTAATGATAGGTACATATTTAATAAAGTTGAATATTTACAGCAACGTTAACAAAAGCTATGAATGTGAAAAAAGACAAACAAAACAGTACTTCTTTCAGCGAGGCAGAGGTTAGAGGAAAAGAAAAAAGAAAAAATATAAATATCGCGACGACTCCATTTCTCCACCACCTGGAGTTGACGGTAGGCATGTCACACGTTTAGATTATAGTGTATATAGGCTGTAGTGCGGAGTGCAAAGATTTCATATTTTGGCCAATTGTTCATTGTTCCTATTCGGTTCACTTGTGAATTCATGTAGCACATGAGAATTTGTCATTTGTAAGTTCAGACAGTTATGTGAATTAAGATAAGATAATTCTTTATTGAGTACTATACACATACATCAAATAAAATTAGACACAGTGACCTGTGGTAGTACTAACTGTGCTACAGGCCACGGTACTCCCAGGTAGATTAACAAATAAATTTATGTGTTTATAAAAGTGTGGTCTTAATTATAGTTATTCCAATAGTACAGTAGAATTGAATTAAAATGCCAACAAACAAATGCTTGCTACTGTAACCTTACAAAGAGATTTTCTGTTGTTTCGTAATCAAGTTACTTAAAATTACTCAAAATTATATTTTTAAACATGTTATTTACCTAGGCTGTTGTGTATTTTAAATTTTTTCAAAGTCTGATGATGAAGATGCTATATTAGTTGTTAAAAAACCACCATTTAACCTCTTGTAAATATTAATATGTTCTTATGCTCTTAGATAAATTATATCAAATTACATTAAAACGTGTAGGTACAGTACAGTACCTACACGTTTTTAGGGTTCCGTACCTCAAGAGGAAAAATGGGATAACCTTAAGGGATCACTCACCTGTCCATCTGTCTGTCTGATTAGTATTTTAACCTATATCCATAATATTTGCTTATAGGTAATGATTACTATTTATGTTTTTGCAGAAAGAGATTTTCCTACTGTAAACAACATTAATCAACGCGAAAATTATACTGGAGACTCCTCCAGCAGTCGTCTTGGAAATTGAAAAACACGAAGAAAATACAAAAAATTCAGGAGCAGATTGCATTGTCATTTCTGAAGCAAGCGGTTCAAACATTATTGGACATGATAATATGGCGAGCTCATCTAACAACGTAGTGCAACATTCGCCATCAATTTACAATATTTAAAAAAACATCAAGTGACACAGAAAGTATTCAAAGCGATTCTGCAAAAGGCAGTACGAGTATTTCTGGAAACAGCTCTATCGGTTTTGTTTTTTAACTCTATTGTATTTTACTTCTAGATTATTTACTTACAGTCCATTTATGTGCTTAAGTATGTAGGTACTAAATGTTTTTATTTCTTATTATTGCAGATGAACTTGTATCAGAGATGAAACAGATAAAACATTTTGTAATGTATGCTATGCGCAAAGTTGAATCACTAGAAATAACTCTGGCCAAGCACAAAACAGTTACGTCACTTGAGCTACATAAAACTGTTACCAAAATTGCCATTAATGGAAATTGCGCAACTTCGTAGAACTAGAATACAATCTCGGAAATGAGAACATTCAGAGAGAATTGGTATGTTATTTATAGTATAGCCTACCTACTAATACACAAAAGAGAGGAATGTGACACAAAATAGTAGACAAAAAATCGAGGTTTAACTTGATCCCTATAGGGATCAAGTTTAGTTAGTTCTAACAATACCACTGCTAAACGTGTGTGTATTATTATTTGGAATGAAACGTATGTGTAGGTACGAAACCCTCGGCGCGTGAGTACAACTCACACTTGACCGGATTTTTTAAACCCACTGTTAATTTGTAATTTTTTTAAACCCAAATAATATTTGGGTCATATAATAATAATTGATTAAATATTGTTTTTTAATTTAAGTTTGACATGCTGAGACACACCGGAGGAGCAAAAGAACGTCACTCGATGTTTAGAAAAAGTATTTTCTAATTACCTAGGGCAATACTGCTCATGGACTGGAAAAAAAAAACAATTACAAACTGTCATCAATGAATTTGATGACCACATTAAAACGTAAGTATTTATTACGTTATTTTACAGCATTATATAATATTATACTACTATAGTTACAACGGGCGAGTGGTTGATCGAGAACCAGTGGTTGTTGTCCGAGGCTCTTGTTAACCTGTTTGTATAGGAGGGAGAAGGAATTATGTTTGGTTCTACGTATACAAATCAAAAAAATAATGATATTTTGATTTAAATGCTATTGTTGCTAAAATAAAATTCTTATGGCATTTATCTTTTCTAACAGTTGCCGTTAGGGAGACATTCCCTAATATTACCGACGACAGCTTCGAGCGTCACGTTATGGGGTGGTTCCAGTACGCCAGTACGAGACTGAAGCGCGAAAATTAGTCTCTGATTTGTGTTTACACTGTGACCAATAATTCTACTGTAATAATAATTAGAAGGAAAAAGGATAAGGATAATTATATTTTTTGTAATTATTATTATTACTTAAAAGCATAAACAGCAGTTGTTGGTTAACTTTTTTAAATAAATGTTATGGGCACTGTTTTTCCTATTATTATTTGTTTCCGATCATTACTAAATAATTTGAATTTTTGTATTTACTATTAGTTTTTAAATGTTTATTTTTTAGTTCTGTTTTTAACTGTTTGATATCCTAGTATGAAAGTTAATAATAAGTTCCATGGAAGTTTCCTTAGCAAGTTACCATTAATGTTACGATTATAGCATCCCATGAATTGCAGTTTGTTGCAGCAGAAAGGATTCAAGGATACATACAACAACACAAAGGTCAATTGCAAAAATCCAAGTACTACCTGGAATTCGAGCGTTATTTTATCTTTCGAAAATATATAATTAATATTATGAAAAGATAAGATAATTCTCGAATTTCCGGTACTTCCTGGATTTTTGCAATTGATCTACATGTGTGTTGTATGTATCCTTGTATCCTTTCTGCTGCAACAAACTGCAATTCATGGCATGTTATAATCGTAATATTATTGGTAGCTAGCTAAGGAAACTTCATGAAACTTTTATTTGCAACATTGCTGCAATAACAAAAATTCAAGTTACTAAAACCTTACACGTGAAACTTTGATGCAATATATCGAGATAAACTTACACACAGGTTTTAAATACAATTTTGCAACAACTTACTATACGCATGTTACTGGAAACTTACATTTGCAACATTAGGGCAACTTACTATTTGGAAGTTACTTGAAAGTAATTTACGAAATATTAATGCAATATTAGATTTAAAACATCCATGTAAGTGACATTTGCAACATCAATGTAATGTTATTGACCTAACTTACATATAAATTATAAACGTTAAGTTGTGACAATGTTACGGTCAAAAGTTTTTGAAATTTTAGCTAGATAGTTATTGAAAGTTTCAGCTGTAATATTACCATGACATTACGTTTGAAAGTTATTGAAAGTTTTATAGATGAGAGCTGGGTAAGTTACCGGGTATATATAATGGGCGGCCGTTAGGGCTTTGCATCAACATTGCTCACATATTACAGGGACTTTGCAAGTTTTAATTTGTAATTTACATACTCCCGTATATGACGTTCAGCAATATTGCTGCGATTTCTGCTTGCTTAGTGGGTAGGCTTAGATACCTTCTATTTATTAAACCTTTAAAAGCTAAAGATTGGTTTTAGTTTTTCAGATATGATGAGTAATGATGAGGATGCTTTCGTAGCCACTAACACCCCAAAAGGAGCAGCCTGCCATAAATATGCACATAAGGAATACAATTATTATTTACCACTACAGCGAGGAGGGATGACCATCTAGCTGCTCGTTAGAAGATTAAGATTTTTAGTAAATAAAAAATGGGTTTCTACTACTGTTTTATTTTCAATCAAATATAACATATTATTTATTACAAATAAGAACCCAACAATTATGTCTATCATGCATAAGAAGAGATTTTACAGCTATGTATTTTGTTTATAAACTCTATGTACATAAGTACCTAACAATTACACAGAAATTACTATTTGATCAATTCTAAGGAATAACAAAATCAATGCCAGAGTTTTATTTATTTATTTGTTTATTGGGCAGTCAACAAAAACATGTACTAACAATATGTAATAAATTAAATGTAGAATCTTAGTCTAAGTACAGTTTCTAATTATAGACAGCCACGGCATGCAATTACGAACTTCAAAAAATAAAAATAAAAAAGACAATGTAAAAATCCAATACATGCTGCGGAAGGTTAAAATCAGGGGGGCTAAAAAGGATGTAACGCGTGATATTGCTAAAAGTAATTCATTAGCAGAATTTCTTGCAGATCCTAAACAATTCCTCTAATTTTCGTAAAATAGTACTTTTTTTTTGCAATATTACTTCAATTCAATTCGTTAGCAGAATCTATTTTGGTGGTTATGTTGCCACCTAAAAATAATAGAAAACCGTACTTGATAGCAAATAACCGGTTTTCATTTTTAATCAATATTTATTATTAAAAAAGATGAAAACTGTTACTTCAACTTACTAAGTAATATTTATTAACGAAACTAACCAACAAACACTGAAAAGTTTAATTATAAGTACAAACAATGAATGTGAAATAGTCACAATTTTATCTTATAATGGCAACAAGCTAAATATCACGTGACACGCCAAACGTCAAATTGACGTCGAGCAATCAAGTCAAAATATTAAATTAATTGGTTTTTAAGTAAACTTTTATAAAAACTTCAAGTTTAAAGCTCAGTTTCATTCATCACTTATTAGATGAATCTCGGTTTCTTGTATACCTACTTCAGCACATTTCAAATATTGTTTTTTGGGACATTCTTTCATGGAAACGACTGTCTACTTTGATGTATCGAAGAAGTTTCTAAACAAGTAAGATAAACCTTGTTATGTACCTTAGATTGTACGTTAAAACGAACTACTTCGGTCAAAGAAAGTGCTAACGTTGTACGCCGCAAGTTGTGTATGAATAAATATTTGTTGTGCTTGTGCTACAAGTTCGTATATAGGTACCTACCTTCTTATGTTTCTTATGTTTTGCAGAAATAACATGGCCCTAGTCCATTTTTTGGAGTTTAATGACATATTCGGTCAGAGTTCTATTGGAGTTACAAGGATAGTATAAGAAACTACAGAAATAAACCTCGAGGTAAAGTGCCGTGAAGAATTGACTAACCTATCAATTTAAACACCGAGGGTTTTGACACATACAGCAAAGGAATGGTCCATTGTAAGTACTCATTCTATAATAATGACATGATAAATATACCTAGGTATTCTGTTAGGTATTGGTTTTTTGTAAATATTTACTCCAATCTCGAAAGTGATTTCTCAGTTCATTACTCCTATTATTCATAATATGACAAAACTTGATATTCTTTTCTTTTGTATCTTTTAAATGCAATATAGGTAGGTAACATAATTTTTGAATGCATAATACAATTTTACTGATATAGGTATGTAATTTTGTCATTAATACATATAATCATAGTATGCTTGGTTTAACCACAGAATACTTAATAGTACAAGTACAACATACATTTGATATCATTTGTCTAATTTAATATAATTATGTACAAACAACAGATTAATTATTGTAAACTTATTAATTTCATGATCCGTTGAAAACTATATTAGTTATAAATCTTAAAAGCCACTAGTAGAACTAGCATCTGAATTTTGAGTTTTCAATTGTAGTTGCTTACATGCTGTAAACAACAGGAAGTCTATTAAAATTGGTATTTCACATGACTATATTACTATATCAAAATGTATTTACATGCTATCGGAGATCCTTCCGAAGCAGTCACTGAAATTTAAGCTAAGTTTAAATAAATGTATTTTGTTTCAGCTCGCTTGCTGCCGACTCTGATAGATGAGGCGCTAAGGCGATACTGTCTCAAGTTGAGCCGGAGAGGACTGTTCTCGGGCCTATTAGTGTTATCAAATCTTAGGCGAATAGTTGGCCGAACCATGGGACATCTGTTTGATTGCTATTTTATGAAAGATGTTTTTTATTATATTTTTTTCTAGGGCAAGAAAGCAATGATATATTCTCAAAATTTTTATTATTTCAAATAAGTATTGTTTTGTTATGTTATATTATAATTTATATGTTATCCTTTAATACATATCAATATTAACTAACAGTGTCTTTAGTATTTGCTATAAGCATAAAAATTATTAAACTAAGTTTTTTCAACAATGATTTCTTGATTATTTTTAATTAGATTAGCTTTTATTGTAGAACTCGTAGTTATTAGTGGCTCATTATTGTTATTTAAAAAAGAAATTTACTTTAAAAGTTAAATATGATTAATTATCAAATGAATTACTTAATTTTTACCTATCATTTGTAGACCTACCATCATAAAAATGATAGGTACAAATAAAAATGAGGTAGTAATTAATTTGATAGTAAATAAGTACTTGTAATAATTAATATAATATTTAAAACTCTGGCATTGATTTTGTTATTCCTTAGAATTGATCAAATAGTAATTTCTGTGTAATTGTTAGGTACTTATGTACATAGAGTTTATAAACAAAATACATAGCTATAAAATCTCTTCTTATGCATGATAGACATAATTGTTGGGTTCTTATTTGTAATAAATAAATGTACCTACTTAACTATTATATTTGATTGAAAATAAAACAGTAGTAGAAACCCATTTTTTTATTTACTAAAAAATCTTAATCTTCTAACGAGCAGCTAGATGGTCATCCCTCCTCGCTGTAGTGGTAAATAATATCCTTATGTGCATGTTTATTTCAGGCTGCTCCTTTTGGGGTGTTAGTGGCTACGAAAGCATCCTCATCATTACAAATGTGGGTCTGTGCAATAATATCTGAAAAACAAAAACCAATCTTTAGCTTTTAAAGGTTTAATAAATAGAAGGTATCCAAGCCTACGATTATTTACAACATAAATAATTATAACTTTTGTGTGTAACATTAGAAGATATCTAGGTACTTATTTTTAATGATAAAACTTGTAAAGTTGATGCCCTAAGTATTTAAATTTTAAGTACTTACCTACTCAAAATGTGGGTTCGATGTAGAGAGGTATTTGGTACCTATTCTTGTACTACTACTTACTTTAAGCATTCAAGGAGTTATAGATATCTATCAAAGAATCTACTTAGAAAAGCACAGAGTTAGATAATAAGTCGGAGAATGTAACCACTATAAGGTAAGTCAGTAGTAGTAGTAAAATGTTAGTATTATGTACCTATTTAGTTACTTACCTTGGAGGCAGTAGGTCTTTATTGGCGTCAATGAGACGAAAGAAGCCGACAAACTCGGTGTCTGGTACTTCGAAGAATAATTCGATTCTTCACATTGCCACACTTTGTCTACGATATATTAAGCGCTCCTTAGCACAGGCATTCTTCAAAAAGTGTTCGTAAAGTGGTAACTTTGTTATATAAAATAAATTTTATGGAAAAAACACACAACATGTACAAAATGAATTGTAAGAAGTTGCTCCTTAGTATCTTTTTGTAATTCTGTTAGTTGACGCTTGAGCAATTCCTATTTTGTGGAGCATTTTACGCTTTTCCATACAAAACTGTCACATGAATGAATTGCAAAATATGAATCAAATTCAATTCCTATTGTGAATTGCGAGAAAAGTGCCATTTTACGATTCTGAATCTGAATTGTAATATGAATCTAACGAGAATTGCAAAATCCTTGCTTTTTAGCCCCCCAGGTTGTTACAAAATCATCTAATTTAATTGGGGTTTACGTTACTAATAATAGATTTAACAATTTCTCTATATTTTCTCAGGCTGAGGTGGAATATGTCCAAGTCTTCAGAATTATTTGACCGGGATAAGCTGTTGTATTTAAATAACAATAATGAGCCACTAATAACTACGAGTTCTACAATAAAAGCTAATCTTATCAAAAATAATCAAGAAATCATTGTTGAAAAAACTTAGTTTAATAATTTTTATGCTTATAGCAAATACTAAAGACACTGTTAGTTAATATTGATATGTATTAAAGGATAACTTATAAATTATAATATATCATAAAACAATACTACTTATTTGAAATATTAAAGTTTTGAGAATATATCATTGCTTTCTTGCCCTAGAAAATAATATAATAAAAAACATCTTTCATAAAATAGCAATCAAACAGATGTCCCATGGTTCAGCCAACTATTCGCCTAAGATTTGATAACACTAATAGGCCCGAGCACAGTCCTCTCCGGGTCAACTTGAGACAGTATCGCCTTTGCGCCTCATCTATCAGAGCCGGCAGCAAGCGAGCTGAAACAAAATACATTTATTTAAACTTAGCTTAAATTTCAATGACTGCTTCGGAAGGATCTCCAATAGCATGTAAATACATTTTGATATAGTAATATAGTCATGTGAAATACCAATATTAATAGACTTCCTGTTGTTTACAGCATGTAAGCAACTACAATTGAAAACTCAAAATTCAGATGCTAGTTCTACTAGCGGCTCTTAAGATTTATAACTAATGGAGTATAGTTTTCAACGGATCATGAAATTAATAAGTTTACAATAATTAATCTGTTTGTACATAATTATATTAAATTAGACAAAATGATACCAAATGTATGTTGTACTTGTACTATTAAGTATTCTGTGGTTAAACCAAGCATACAATGATTATATGTATTAATGACAAAATTACATACCTATATCAGTAAAATTGTATTTAGCATTCAAACATAATTATGTTACCTACCTATATTGCATTTAAAAGATACAAATGAAAAGAATATCAAGTTTTATCATATTATGAATAATAGGAGTAATGAACTGTGAAATTACTTTCGAGATTGGAGTAAATATTTGCAAAAAATCAATACCTAACAGAATACCTAGGTATATTTATCATGCCATTATTATAGAATGAGTACTTACAATGGACCATTCCTTTGCTGTATGTGCCAAAACCCTCAGTGTTTAAATAGATAGGTTCGTCAATTCTTTCCGGCACTTTACCTCGAGGTTTATTTCTGTAGTTTCTTATACTATCCTTGTAACTCCAATAGAATATCTCCTTAAACTCCAAAAATGGACTAGGGCCATGTTATTTCTGCAAAACATAAGAATTGTATTATAGCGGTAGGTACCTACGAACTTGTAGCACAAGCACAACAAATATTTATTCATACACAACTTGCGGCGTACAATGTTAGCCCTTTCTTTGACCAAAGTAGTTCGTTTTAACGTACAATCTAAGGTACATAACAAGGTTTAACTTACTTGTTTAAAAACTTCTTCGATACATCAAAGTAGACAGTCGTTTCCATGAAAGAATGTTCCAAAAAACAATATTTGAAATGTGCTGAAGTAGGTATACAAGAAACCGAGATCCATCTACGGCCGGTTTCAATAATTTATCCCTAACAAGAGATAGGCCTATCTTAGTTACATTACTTAGCAACCGCTGTTATTTCTGGTTATTTTGGGCTGAATAACAAAAATATCTAGGCAACAAAGCTCTAGTAAGCCTATCTCTTACTGTAGATAAGTTATTGAAACTGACCGTTAATAAGTGATTCCAAACTGAGCTTTAAACTTGAAGTTTTTATAAAAGTTTACTTAAAAACAAAATAATTAATATTTTGACTTGATTGCTCGACGTCAATTTGACGTGGCGTGTCACGTGATATTTAGCTTGTTGCCATTATAAGATAAAATTGTGACTATTTCACATTCGTTGTTTGTACTTTTAATTAAACTTTTCTGTGTTTGTTGGTTAGATTCCTTAATAAATATTACTTAGTAAGTTGAAGTAACAGTTTTCATCTTTTTTAATAATAAAAATTGATTAAAAATGAACACCGGTTATTTGCTATCAAGTACGGTTTTCTATTATTTTTAGGTGGCAACATAACCACCAAAATAGATTCTGCTAACGAATTGAATTGAAGCAATATTGCAAAAAAAAAGTACTATTTTACGAAAATTAGAGGAATTGTTTAGGATCTGCAAGAAATTCTGCTAAGGAATTACTTTTAGCAATATCACGCGTTACATCCTTTTTAGCCCCCCCTGGATTCTATAAAAGCACAATTTATATAGTACTATACTACTAGATGTAAATTACAACTTACAACTATTACAACTTGTAATGGGCTGCAATTTTACTCGCGTGGTTTTAATTCCCATGGGCATATCGAGATCTTCGTGATTTTTATTAATTTAGATATAAGTATCGTGGTTCAATGAGAGCGATGGTAATTCAACACATCATTTATAATCCATAATCCAAAATCAAGTTAAATTCGTGGTCCCCTCAGTAATTTTATTACGACTAGCGGCCGATCGCGGTTACAACCGCGTGGTTCCCGTTCCCGTGGGAATATCGGGATAAAATGTATCCTATGTTCATAATCATAACCAGACTATAGGCTACCTATCTGCGTATCGAATGTCATAGCCTATTCAATGCAAACACACAAACAATCAAATCATTCCTCTTTATAATATTATGAGTATAGATTAATTCGGTTAATAGGGTAACCCGTATATTTGATTAACCCTTATACAGCAACACAAAATGAACAACAAAACAAGTGAATACGCCTTTATAGTTTTATTGAGCAATTAAACAGGTTTCCCTAGAAGAATATCAATCTGTGATTAAGTGCACGCACAGCAGTCCTGTATATGGAGTCACAAAATGATATTACCTGAAATCACAGGTCCCTAAATGGTGAATCAATTATAAAAAAAAAAAACCGACTTCAAAACACTAAAACGCAAAAAATAAACCTTTTGGAGTCGATGCAAGCCAATGCAAGAAAAATAAAATAGTAGGACCTCAAGGTAGAATGCTTTGGCTGGCACCGACTCCAAGTGTTTATTTTTGGGTTATTAGTGTTTTTTTCAAGTCGGTTTTAATTTTTTTTTATAAAAAGTTTTAATTTCACAGTTTTTAAAGGAAGATAATATCATGTCATCCAAGTAACAAATATGAAATGAAATATATAAAAATGCTCAAAACATAAAAAGTACTGAGTCAAACTAAACCAAATTTTTATGGGACCAATTGGCAACTATTCTGCATCGAACAAAAAAGAATCACGGAAATCGGTTCAAAAATCTCGGCGTAATCGGTGTACATACATAAAAAAACAAACAACGGGTTGCACTCTGGGAGTGCCGGCAGAAGTGAAAACCCCTTAAACGAAAATAACAATCAAAATCCACTATATCTTGACCACAACTTCATAAAAAGTTGATGAAAACGGAGACCAACTTGATTTGGCAGGTAAATCCACCGTCCTACGCTTTTCTTAGAATTGAACAAATAGTAATTTCTGTGTAATTGTTAGGTACTTATGTACATAGAGTTTATAAACAAAATACATAGCTGTAAAATCTCTTCTTATGCATGATATACATAATTGTTGGGTTCTTATTTGTAATAAATAATATGTTATATTTGATTGAAAATAAAACAGTAGTAGAAACCCATTTTTTATTTACTAAAAAATCTTAATCTAACGAGCAGCTAGATGGTCATCCCTCCTCGCTGTAGTGGTAAATAATAATTGTATTCCTTATGTGCATATTTATGGCAGGCTGCTCCTTATGGGGTGTTAGTGGCTACGAAAGCATCCTCATCATTACAAATGTGGGTCTGTGCAATAATATCTGAAAAACTAAAACCAATCTTTAGCTTTTTAAGGTTTAATAAATAGAAGGTATCTAAGCCTACAATTATTTACAACATAAATAATTAAAACTTTTGTGTGTAACATTAGAAGATATCTACTTATTTTTAATGATAAAACTTTTGATGCTTTAAGTATTTAAATTTTTAGTATTCAAAATGTGGGTTCGATGTAGAGAGCCTACCTCTATACCTACCTATTCTTGTACTATTTTAAGCATTCAAGGAGTGATAGATATCTATAAAAGAATCTACTTAGAAAAGCACTTAAGAGGCATATAATAACTCGGAGAATGTAACCACTATAAGGTAAGTCACTAGTAGTAGTAAAATGTAGTATTATGTACCTATTTAGTTACTTACCTTGGAGGAATTCGTCCAAGCTTGGAGGCAGTAGGTCTTTATTGGCGTCAATGAGACGAAAGAAGCCGACGAACTCGGTGTCTGGTACTTCGAAGAATAATTCGATTCTTCACATTGCCACAATTTGTCTACGATATATTAAACGCTCCTTAACACAGGCATTCTTCAAAAAGTGTTCGTAAAGTGGTAACTTTGTTATATCAAATAAATTTTATGGAAAAAACACACATCATGTACAAAATGAATTGTAAGAAGTTGCTCCTTAGTATCTTTTTGTAATTCTGTTAGTTGACGCTTGAGCAATTCCTATTTGGTGGAGCATTTTACGCTTTTCCATACAAAACTGTCACATGAATGAATTGCAAAATATGAATCAAATTCAATTCCTATTGTGAATTGCGAGAAAAGTGCCATTTTACGATTCTGAATCTGAATTGTAATATGAATCTAACGAGAATTGCAAAATCCTTGCTTTTTAACCCCCCAGGTCACGTGTCCGCGAGTTTAAGATTTTATACCCATTACAGAAAAAGTGCTCAACGCCGCTAAAGAAGTTTTCATTTCAAAAAAACCAACCGATTTGAGAACCTCCTCCTTTTTTAAAGTCGGTTAAAAACCAATGAGAGCTATCGCGTATGTTACACTACACAACACACTACTACCCTAAGTAACTGATAGATTTTACAGGTTTTACAAATATATGCAGAACATTAATGACTACAAACTTAATAATGTAATATTTAGCATCAGCCTATTTTAGATTAAATTCCGTTTACTAACAATATTTCCACATGTTGACTGGAGACTTTCACAGCCACATGGCACTCTGCCAAACGATTGAAATTATTAATATATGAAAACTTGTTGTAAGAATAACCCTAATTTCTGTAAAAACCATAAAAATAATTAAACATAAAACTCAATATTACTTTTAAAGTAATGAGTATGTGACATCTAGCGGTGGTCTTACAAACTAGATTTATTAAAAGCATGCCATACAAATGCCATACATTTTTTTTCATTATGGCTCTGTGTAAAGTTAAAATGTACAATAATAGAATTTTTATTTTGTAACGGTGAATGTAAAAAAAAGGATACAAAACGTTCTCAACATAACTTGCATGTTTTGTGATATTTTTTAATTTTAATAAGAGATGTCGCTAGAAGTTCTTAAAACTCGAATTTCCAATAACAAGAAATTCCAAAATAGTCTATCTTTGGGAAAATCATTACACTATGGGATCAGTAAAATTAATCTATTATTATGAGGGCATATCAATGGAAGATGGCCGAGCTATTTTAAGCCCGGGTAATGGCCACTTTCATGCAATCCTCACTATCATAGTGTTAAGCTTAATATATTAAACAAGATTCTCACAAGACATGTACATTAAGCTTGTTATTTTATAATAACAAGCTAAATGTACTTACTTTGCAGTCACAAAACTAAAAAATTTCGTGAGTTTTTGGGACTTTCATACGCAGGTCGAGTATTCGACTAATATCGACGTGAAAATTTTTGCATAACTGTTTAAACGTTTGGAATAATGAGGCTACGAGAAAGTGGTTTGTATGAAAAAAGCGCAGTGGTTCAATTTGTTTGCTGACAAGTGTATTACATTTTGGAAACACTAAACAAGTGAATGCGCCTTAATGGTCTTACTGAGCAATAACACAAGTTTTCATATCATAATCGCTAAATAATGTGAGGTTAAGTAGGTCCTATGGAGACACCACAAAATGGTATTAAATTAACTGATATCCCAGGTCCAAAAATGGTGGCACAAAGTAACCAATAAGGGCTACCGCGTGTGTTTCAGATTAAGTGTTAAGTTTTCTGCGGCCTTGAGGCTACACTATATATAACACGACTTCCATAACTAACTCAGAGATTTTACAAATATATGCAGAACATTAATGGCTATAAACTTAGTTTTATAATATTTAACATTGCTGAAATGAAACGTAACCTGTTTTAAGCCTATTTTAGCTTAAGGTTTGTTTACTAACAATATTTCCATATGTTGACTGGGGCATATGTATAAGTACACGATTTAATTAATGTGTTATGCAATTTTTTTCATTTGGGTTTTGTGAAAACTCTAAATTGACTTGTTTAGATTTGTTAGACTCAAAATTGATATGTAATATAGTATTATTAATTTCATTTTTTTATTAATTCATTTTATGCCTTCTATCGTTAGAAGAATACAAAAAGAAAGTGCGAACGTGTTTGGTTGTCATTCCTTCACGCTATATCTAACGAACCATTCAACTTGATTTTAAGCATAGAGGCAGCTGAAAGGATGAAGGCTTCTTTTGTCCCAATATTCCCACGGGAACGGGACCACGCGGGTGAAACCGCAGGCGTCCGCTAGTCATTATAATCCTTAATACAAAAAAAGTTAAATTCGTGGTCCCCTTAGTTATTTTATTAACGACGTGTTAACGCAGTTAGCTTAAGTCCTTAAAAGTAGTTACACACAGTGTTTTGCCAAATGATATTCTGACAGAATAACTTTGAGCTTGAGAATATAAAACAAAAACATTAATTATCTACCCCAAGCTAACACTATGCTTATAAGTAAGAGGGTTTTATTGCAATATTTCTATTTGTAACATTTTAGAAACACCAAACAAATGAATACGCCTTAATGGTTTTACTTATCAATTACACAGGTTTTCATATAAGAATCTACGATTTAGTACTGGCGCGGCGGTATAGGGAGTCACCAGAAAATGGTATTACCTGAAATCCCAGGTCACTAAATTGTGGCACAATAAAACCAATAAGAGCTTCCATGTGTGCTTCTTGATAAAAATTGAGTGTTCTGCTGCCTTGAGGCTACACCACACAACACACTATACTACCATAACTAACTGAAAGATTTTACAGGTTTTACAAATATATGGAGAACATTAATGGCTCTAAACTTAACTTACTAATATTTAGCATAACTTTAACGAATCTTAACAGGTTTAAGGCCTAAAATATCGAAAAATGCAAGTTTTGTTTACAAACAATGTCCATATGTTGACTGGGAATACTGGGGTAAATGAAGTTAAGTTATACTTAAAAGTTTCATAGCCACATGTCACTCAGCCATACGATTAAATTTTATGAGTGTATAAATGATATAAATGATAATTTTGTTGTTAAAAATATCCCCAATTACTGTAAAAGCCATTAAAATAATTAAATGAGTAGAACTCAATACTTTTGTTGTAATGTATAAGTGACATCTAGCGGTGGTCGTCAAAACTAGATTTATTAAAAGCATGCCATACTATTTTGTTCATTTGGGCTATGTGACAATAGTCTATTTTTTAACCGACTTCAAAAAAGGAGGAGGTTCTCAATTCGGTTAGTTTATATTTTTTTTATGTACACCGATTACGCCGAGATTTCTGAACCGATTTCCATGATTCTTTTTCGTTCGATGCAGAATAGTTGCCAATTGGTCCCATAAAAATTTGGTTTCGTTCGACCCAGTACTTTTTATTTTATGAGCATTTTTATATATTTCATTTCATTGTTGACTTGACGATGTAGTATTTACGATAATTTTGTTATATAAATCCTGCTTTAGTTTACAAAACAGCCTATTACAGACAATAAAAAGTAAAAAAAACTGCGGTAAAAAAAACCGACTTCAAAAACTAAAAAGATAAAAATAAGCCTTTTGGAGTCGGTGGCAGCCAAGACATTCTAAGTACTTCAAGCTCCTATTCTTTTATTTTTATTGCCTTGGCTGGCACCGCTCCAAGTCGGTTTTTTAACGCAGATTTTTTATATAAAAAAAAATATCATTTTTATATTGTTTTCATGAATTCATTGTATGCCTTCTTTATCGTTGAATGAAAAATAAAACTTTCTTAACAAAACTTGCAAGTTTTATGACACTTTTTACTTTCATAACAGATGTCGCTAGTGGTAGTTAAAACTTGAAATTTCGATGCAAGCTGTTATTCCTACGTGGTCTATCTTTGGTTAAATCATTAAAGTATGGGATCGGTAAAATGATCTATTATTATGAGGGCATATCAATCAATGGTAACTGACTCAGTCATTTTAAGCCCTGGTTGTGGCCACTTTCTGTCAATCATAACAAACATAGCGTTACTTTAAGGTTCCAAGAACTCAGTCCGTGTTTAGCTTAATATACATGTCATGTGAGAATCCTATAAAATCACAAATATAAAATGCCGCGCTAAATGTTGTGGAAGGCACTACATTACACAGGTACATGACATGACAGGTCAGCGGAAAGCCCCACAAAAAACCATTAGGGTTTGGAGACCCTTCTGCTGATAGCATTAGACAGACAAGTTGTTTTTACCTAAGTCCAAAGAATGTAAATTTTAATATCAAACTGCTAAATTGAAATTGATAAACCTAGGTATTACAACGCCTTGATGATTCTACTGAGTAATGACGCAGGTAGTCTTCAAAAAGCACGATTTACATAATACTACTAGTTGTAATTGTAATAGCCCGAACGTAATTTCACTCGCGTGTTTTTCATTCCCGTGGGAATATCGGGATAAACCTTTGTGTCAATCTAAGCTATAAGCTATCTGTGTGGCAAAAAACCAAATCCGTCCAGTTGTTGTTGCTGAGTTATAATAAAATTATAAACGATGACTAACCCGACTTCATTTCAAAGTGGTTGTTGTTCGTCTAGAGTTTTGTAATTAGCAACCCTTTTGGAGATATGAGTCACGTGGTTCAGTGAGAACGATGGTAATTCAACACATCATTTAAAATCCATCATCAAAAAGAAAAGTTAAATTCGTTGTCTTAGTAATTTTATTAACGACATGTTAGCCCTCATATGGCTCATGATAGTTACACACAAAATTCTGTCAGGTACTCGGAGCCTGAGGATTTAGGACCAAATACTGAATACCACACAAAGCTTACACCATGCATATTAGTAAGAGGGTTTTAATTGCAAAATTTCTGTCTATTACATTTTACAAACAGAAAACAAGTGAATACGCCTTAACGGTTTTATTTATTTAATTATTCAAAAAAACTCACAGGCTTACAGAAAATTCCAACACGCCAGTAAGCTTAAACTTACAATTAATAAATAAAAAACACGAAACAAATGAATACGCCTTTGTGGTTTTACTTAGCAATTACACAGGTTTTCATATAAGAATCTGTGATTAGGTACAGGCGCGGTGGTAATTGGGAGTCACCAGAAAATGGTATTACCTGAAATCCCAGGTCACTAAATTGTGGTACAATAAAACCAATAAGAGCTTTCATGTGTGCCTCTTGATAAAAGTTGAGTTTTCTGCTTCCTTGAGGCTACACTACGCAACACACTACTACCATAACTAACTGAAAGATATTACAGATTTTACAAAAATATGGAGAACATTAATGGCTCTAAACTTAACTCACTAATATTTAGCATAACTTTAACGAATCTTAACAGGTTTAAGGCCTAAAATATCGAATAATGCAAGTTTTGTTTACAAACAATGTCCATATGTTGACTGGGAATACTGGGGTAAATGAAGTTAAGTTATACTTAAAAGTTTCATAGCCACATGTCACTCAGCCATACGATTAAATTTTATGAGTGTATAAATGATATAAATGATAATTTTGTTGTTAAAAATATCCCCAATTACTGTAAAAGCCATTAAAATAATTAAATGAGTAGAACTCAATACTTTTGTTGTGATGTATAAGTGACATCTAGCGGTGGTCGTCAAAACTAGATTTATTAAAAGCATGCCATACTATTTTGTTCATTTGGGCTATGTGACAATAGTCTATTTTTTAACCGACTTCAAAAAAGGAGGAGGTTCTCAATTCGGTTAGTTTATATTTTTTTTATGTACACCAATTACGCCGAGATTTCTGAACCGATTTCCATGATTCTTTTTCGTTCGATGCAGAATAGTTGCCAATTGGTCCCATAAAAATTTGGTTTCGTTCGACCCAGTACTTTTTATTTTATGAGCATTTTTATATATTTCATTTCATTGTTGACTTGACGATGTAGTATTTACGATAATTTTGTTATATAAATCCTGCTTTAGTTTACAAAACAGCCTATTACAGACAATAAAAAGTAAAAAAAACTGCGGTAAAAAAAACCGACTTCAAAAACTAAAAAGATAAAAATAAGCCTTTTGGAGTCGGTGGCAGCCAAGACATTCTAAGTACTTCAAGCTCCTATTCTTTTATTTTTATTGCCTTGGCTGGCACCGCTCCAAGTCGGTTTTTTAACGCAGATTTTTTATATAAAAAAAAATATCATTTTTATATTGTTTTCATGAATTCATTGTATGCCTTCTTTATCGTTGAATGAAAAATAAAACTTTCTTAACAAAACTTGCAAGTTTTATGACACTTTTTACTTTCATAACAGATGTCGCTAGTGGTAGTTAAAACTTGAAATTTCGATGCAAGCTGTTATTCCTACGTGGTCTATCTTTGGTTAAATCATTAAAGTATGGGATCGGTAAAATGATCTATTATTATGAGGGCATATCAATCAATGGTAACTGACTCAGTCATTTTAAGCCCTGGTTGTGGCCACTTTCTGTCAATCATAACAAACATAGCGTTACTTTAAGGTTCCAAGAACTCAGTCCGTGTTTAGCTTAATATACATGTCATGTGAGAATCCTATAAAATCACAAATATAAAATGCCGCGCTAAATGTTGTGGAAGGCACTACATTACACAGGTATATGACATGACAGGTCAGCGGAAAGCCCCACAAAAACCCATTTGGGTTTGGAGACCCTCCTGCTGATAGCATTAGACAGACAAGTGGTTTTTACCTAAGTCCAAAGAATGTAATTTTTAAATATCAAACTGCTAAATTGAAATTGATAAACCTAGGTATTACAACGCCTTGATGATTCTACTGAGTAATGACGCAGGTAGTCTTCAAAAAGCACGATTTACATAATAGTTAATACTACTAGTTGTAATTGTAATAGCCCGAACGTAATTTCACTCGCGTGTTTTTCATTCCCGTGGGAATATCGGGATAAACCTTTGTGTCAATCTAAGCTATAAGCTATCTGTGTGGCAAAAAACCAAAACCGTCCAGTTATTGTTGAGTTATAATTATAAACGATGACTAACCCGACTTCATTTCATAGTGGTTGTTGTTCATCTAGAGTTTTGTAATTAGCAACCCTTTTGGAGATATGAGTCACGTGGTTCAGTGAGAACGATGGTAATTCAACACATCATTTAAAATCCATCATCAAAAAGAAAAGTTAAATTCGTTGTCTTAGTAATTTTATTAACGACATGTTAGCCCTCATATGGCTCATGATAGTTACACACAAAATTCTGTCAGGTACTCGGAGCCTGAGGATTTAGGACCAAATACTGAATACCACACAAAGCTTACACCATGCATATTAGTAAGAGGGTTTTAATTGCAAAATTTCTGTCTATTACATTTTACAAACAGAAAACAAGTGAATACGCCTTAACGGTTTTATTTATTTAATTATTCAAAAAAACTCACAGGCTTACAGAAAATTCCAACACGCCAGTAAGCTTAAACTTACAATAAATAAATAAAAAACACGAAACAAATGAATACGCCTTTGTGGTTTTACTTAGCAATTACACAGGTTTTCATATAAGAATCTGTGATTAGGTACAGGCGCGGTGGTAATTGGGAGTCACCAGAAAATGGTATTACCTGAAATCCCAGGTCACTAAATTGTGGTACAATAAAACCAATAAGAGCTTTCATGTGTGCCTCTTGATAAAAGTTGAGTTTTCTGCTTCCTTGAGGCTACACTACGCAACACACTACTACCATAACTAACTGAAAGATATTACAGATTTTACAAAAATATGGAGAACATTAATGGCTCTAAACTTAACTCACTAATATTTAGCATAACTTTAACGAATTTTAACTGGTTTTAGGCGTAACAATATCGAATAATGCAAGTTTTGTTTACAAACAATGTCCATATGTTGACTGGGAATACTCGGATAAACAAAGTTAAGTTATACTTAAAAGTTTCTGAGCCACATGTCACTCAGCCATACGATTAAATTTATGAGTGTTTAATAAATGATAATTTTGTTGTTAAAAATATCCCCAATTACTGTAAAAGCCATTAAAATAATTAAACGAGTAAGTGACATCTAGCGGTGGTCGTACAAACTAGATTTAACAAAACTTGCAAGTTCTGTGACACTTTTTACTTCTATGGCAGATGTCCCTAGTGATTCTTTAAAATTGAATTTCCGAATCAGGTAATTCCTACATAGTCTAACTTTGGTTATATAAATCATTAAAGTATGGGATCGGTAAAATGAATCTAGTATTATGAGGACTTATCAATGGTAGATGACTCAGTCAGTCAGTCATTTTAAGCCCTGGTAGTGGCCACTTTCATTCAATCCTACTAACATAGCGTTACTATAAGGTTCCAAGAAGCCAGTCCGTGTTCATCTTAATATACGTGTCATGTGAGAATCATATAAAACAAAAAAAAAGACGGGTTGCACTCCGGGAGTGCCGGCAGAAGTGAAAACTTGATTATTAACGTTGAGCATGTTTGATATTTTGGAATGGTTAGGGAATAATTTTGCATATTATTATTAATAAATTATTATTAATAAATAATAAGAATAATAATAATAATAATAATAATAATAATAATAATAATAATAATAATAATAATAATAATAATAATAATAATAATAATAATAATAATAATAATAATAATAATAATAATAATAATAACAATAACAATAACAATAACAACAACAACAACAACAACAACAACAACAACAACAACAACAACAACAACAACAACAACAACAACAACAACAACAACAACAACAACAACAACAACAACAACAACAACAACAACAACAACAACAACAACAACAACAACAACAACAACAACAACAACAACAACAACAACAACAACAACAACAACAACAACAACAACAACAACAACAATAATAATAATAATAATAATAATAAATCCAACCACTCGTCCGGATCGAACATCAGATCACGTAGGGGGCGGACACACGATTAGTTTAAAGTACTGGCGTGGCTAACGTGGCAATGGTAACCCATTTGTAATGGAGACTCGTAGTATGAGAAAACTGAGAGGACCGCTTCCCGGGGGCGATCGCCGGGGCGCACCTGGAGCTGACGCTGGGTGTTTCAGCATACGAACCGTCAGTGGTGAGGAGTGGAGCAGGCGGGCTCCCACCGGGGAATCACAACCCGAAAATACAACAGCCGACGACACATTGAACAGACAGACTGACGCAACTCCAGAACCTTATAGCCCAAGTACAATATCATACAATCCCTCTGTACAATCATCACCAACTACAGCTAGCTCTAGAGCTACACCTGTCGAGGATGTTGCGCGGGTGGCAAATGCCTTTTTGCCCGCGTCCACCAAGGCAGGCAAACCTCGGGTGCGCATGCAATGGAGTAAGGATGTTAACATTTTTATCATGCGCTCCTATTATTATATCACAAAACTGGAAACCGACATGACATTATACAGGCAAAAACTACAAAAAGCCGCCATCTTAAACACCTGTAGAATCGTACGAAAGTTCCTACAAATGGATGAAAATAATCAAACCACATTAAATACACCATTAACTCACCTCACCCTATAATTTACTTGGCCTTGCCCGTAATTATAGGTAAACCAGCGGATGCTGAGAAAAAAAAAACTAGAAAATAATAATAATAATAATAATAATAATAATAATAATAATAATAATAATAATAATAATAATAATAATAATAATAATAATAATAATAATAATAATAATAATAATAATAATAATAATAATAATAATAATAATAATAATAATAATAATAATAAATAATAATAATAAACAAATTTATTAAATTTATTAAAAGCCTAAACGAAACAGTAGGCCCAGGCATACATTTTCGCCGCGCCGTAGAGAGGGGATAGCTGTCTACTCTCCATCCGTCCTACGCTTTTTCGATCAGGTCACGTGTCCTGACGCGAGTTTAAGATTTTATACCCATTACAGAAAAAGTGCTCAACGCCGCTAAAGAAGTTTTCACTTCAACAAATGTAAAATTCCGCGCTAAATGTGTTGGAACGCACTACATTACATAGGAACACGACATGATAGCTGTGGTCAGCGGCAAGCCCCACAAAATACCTTTATGGTTTTGAGACCCTTCTGCTGATAACATTAACAGACAAGCCCAAAGAAGGTGAATTTTAATATCAAACTTGTACGGTTTACTCGACTAATGACATACATTTGTTTACCTACTTATTGAGGTCAATGAATCACGCATACTTAATTATTGAAGTGAAAACTTCTTTAGCGGCGTTGAGCACTTTTTCTGTAATGGGTATAAAATCTTAAACTCGCGTCAGGACACGTGACCTGATCGAAAAAGCGTAGGACGGATAGAGAATGTTGAGGTGACAGGTTGACTATGGTCTCGGTTGCTTAGCGACAGACTGTTGATAATGTCTTTTACTTGTCTCTTGTTTTATTGTCAATATATATTTTTCGATTCTCTATAATAACTAATGATTTCTTATATCTTATTACCTAACTTAACGTTCACTTTAATATGGTTTGTCATGTTTGTGTACGATAGCGCAATAAATGAATATTGTATTCTACCACATAAATGATAGTACTTTTATACCGATAAAGCAATTGGTGCAAAATTATTCCCTAACCATTCCAAAATATCAAACATGCTCAACGTTAATAATCAAGTTTTCACTTCTGCCGGCACTCCCGGAGTGCAACCCGTCTTTTTTTTTTTTTATTTATTCAATTATAATAATGATAGAGTGCAAACTTAGCAACTGTAAACATCTGACGTCGCGTGAGAGTCACCTTTTTATAAACTACGTGTATGAAAATAAACAGTGAAATTGATGTGACTTTTATCTTCTGGCACTCCACAACAACTGCAACTTATCTCAACTACTACTTACTTTCCTGTATAACGTAACACGATATACAAACTGCTAAATTTAAGTTGTCTTTATCTTTTATGGGTCTTAAATAAGTCCAGGAATTGCAACGCCTTTACGGTTCTATTGAGCAATGACGCAGAAATGTAGTGTTCTGGATTCTATAAAATAAAAGCAAAATTTATATAGTACTACTAGTTGTAATAGGCTGCAATTTTACTCGCGTGGTTTTCATTCCCATGGGAATATCGAGATCTTCGTGATTTTTATCAATTTAGATATAAGTATCGTGGTTCAATGAGAGCGATGGTAATTCAACACATCATTTATAATCCATAATCCATAATCAAGTTATATTCGTGGTCCCCTCGTAATTTTATTACGACTAGCGGCCGATCGCGGTTTCACCCGCGTGGTTCCCGTTCCCGTGGGAATATGGGGATCAAAAGGATCCTATGTTCATAATCATAACCAGACTATCGGCTACCTATCGCGTATCGAATTTCATAGCCTATTCAATGCAAACAAATAAAAAACAATCAAATCATTCCTCTTTATAATATGAGTATAGATAATAATATGTTGGCAGTGTGCTTAAGACCTTATGGTAGTTACACACACAGTGTTTTGTCATATCGCAAGGACCCATAAATCCGGTTAATAGGGTAACCCGTATATTTGATTAACCCTTATACAGCAACACAAAACGACAACAAAACAAGTGACGCCTTTACAGTTTTATTGAGCAATTAAACAGGTTTCGCTAGAAGAATCTGTGATTAAGTGCACGCACAGCAGTCCTGTATATGGAGTCACAAAATGGTATTATCTGAAATCACGGGTCCCTAAATGGTGACTCAATTATAAAGAAAATTGAAAACCAACTTCAAAACACTAAAACGCAAAAAATAAATTTTTGGAGTCGATGCAAGGCAATGCAAGAAAAATAAAATAGTAGGACCTCAAAGTAGAATGCTTTGGCTGGCACCGACTTCAAAATGTTTATTTTTTGCTTTTTAGTGTTTTGAAGTCGGTTTTCTTTTTTTTTTTTATAAAAAGTTTTTATTTCACAGTTTTTAAAGGAAGATAATATCATGTCATCCAAGTAACAAATATGAAATGAAATATATAAAAATGCTCAAAACATAACAAGTACTGAGTCAAACTAAACCAAATTTTTATGGGACCAATTGGCAACTATTCTGCATCGAACAAAAAAAGAATCACGGAAATCGGTTCAAAAATCTCGGCGTAATCGGTGTACATACATAAAAAAAATACCAACCGATTTGAGAACCTCCTCCTTTTTTAAAGTCGGTTAAAAACCAATGAGAGCTATCGCGTATGTTACACTACACTACACTACACTACACAACACACTACTACCTTATGTAACTGAAAGATTTTACAGGTTTAACAAATATATGCAGAACATTAATGACTACAAACTTAATTATGTAATATTTAGCATCAGCCTATTTTAGATTAAATTCCGTTTACTAACAATATTTCCACATGTTGACTGGAGAGTTTCACAGCCACATATGGCACTCAGCCAAACGATTGAAATTATCAGAGTTTAATATATGAAAACTTCTTGTAAGAATAACCCCAATTTCTGTAAAAACCATAAAAATAATTAAACATAAAACTCAATATTACTTTTAAAGTAATGAGTATGTGACATCTAGCGGTGGTCTTACAAACTAGATTTATTAAAAGCATGCCATACAAATGCCATACATTTTTTTTCATTATGGCTCTGTGTAAAGTTAAAATGTACAGAATAGAGAATTTACTATTAATTTAGAATTTTTATTTTGTAAAATAGTAAAATTAATCTATTATTATGAGGGCATATCAATGAAGATGGCCCAGCCATTTTAAGCCCGGGTAATGGCCACTTTCATGCAATCCTCACTATCATAGTGTTAAGCTTAATATATTAAACAAAATTCTCACAAGACATGTACATTTAGCTTGTTATTTTATAATAACAAGCTAAATGTACTTACTTTGCAGTCACAAAACTGTACATTTTCGTGAGTTTTTGGGACTTTCATACGCAGGTCGAGTATTCGACTAATATCGACGTGAAATTTTTTGCATAACTGTTTAAACGTTTTGAATAATGAGGCTACGAGAAAGTGGTTTGTATGAAAAAAGCGCAGTGGTTCAATTTGTTTGCTGACAAGTGTATTACATTTTGGAAACACTAAACAAGTGAATACGCCTTAATGGTCTTACTGAGCAATAACACAAGTTTTCATATCATAATCGCTAAATAATGTGAGGTTAAGTAGGTCCTATGGAGACACCACAAAATGGTATTAAATTAACTGATATTCCAGGTCCAAAAATGGTGGCACAAAGTAACCAATAAGGGCTACCGCGTGTGTTTCAGATTAAGTGTTAAGTTTTCTGCGGCCTTGAGGCTACACTATATATAACACGACTTCCATAACTAACTCAGAGATTTTACAAATATATGCAGAACATTAATGGCTATAAACCTAGTTTTATAATATTTAACATTGCTGAAATGAAACGTAACCTGTTTTAAGCCTATTTTAGCTTAAGGTTTGTTTACTAACAATATTTCCATATGTTGACTGGGGTATATGTAAAAGTACACGATTTAATTAATGAGTGTTATGCAATTTTTTTCATTTGGGTTTTGTGAAAACTCAAAATTGACTTGTTTAAATTTGTTAGACTCAAAATTGATATGTAATATAGTATTATTAATTTCATTTTATTATTAATTCATTTTATGCCTTCTATCGTTAGAAGAATAAAAAAAGAAAGTGCTAAAGTGTTTGGTTGTCATTCCTTCACGCTTTATCTAACGAACCATTCAACTTGATTTTAAGCATAGAGGCAGCTGAAAGGATGAAGGCTTCTTTTGTCCCAATATTCCCACGGGAACGGGACCACGCGGGTGAAACCGCGGGCGTCCGCTAGTCATTATAATCCTTAATCTAAAAAAAAAAAAGGTTGCACTCTGGGAGTGCCGGCAGAAGTGAAAACCCCTTAAACGAAAATAACAATCAAAATCCACTATATCTTGACCACAACTTCATAAAAAGTTGATGAAAACGGAGACCAACTTGATTTGGCAGGTAAATCCACCGTCCTACGCTTTTTCGATCAGGTCACGTGTCCTGACGCGAGTTTAAGATTTTATTCCCATTACAGAAAAAGTGCTCAACGCCGCTAAAGAAGTTTTCACTTCAAAAATTCGTGGTCCCCTTAGTTATTTTATTAACGACGTGTTAACGTAGTTAGCTTAGGTCCTTAAAAGTAGTTACACACAGTGTTTTGTCAAATGATATTCTGACAGAAAACTCTGAGCTTGAGAATATAAAACAAAAACATTCATTATATACCCCAAGCTAACACTATGCTTATAAGTAAGAGGGTTTTATTGCAATATTTCTATTTATAACATTTTAGAAACACCAAACAAATGAATACGCCTTAATGGTTTTACTTATCAATTACACAGGTTTTCATATAAGAATCTACGATTTAGTACTGGCGCGGCGGTATAGGGAGTCACCAGAAAATGGTATTACCTGAAATCCCAGGTCACTAAAATGTGGCACAATAAAACCAATAAAAGCTTCCATGTGTGCTTCTTGATAAAAATTGAGTGTTCTGCTTCCTTGAGGCTACAACACACAACACACTACTACCATAACTAACTGAAAGATTTTACAGGTTTTACAAATATATGGAGAACATTAATGGCTCTAAACTTAACTCACTAATATTCAGCATAACTTTAACGAATCTTAACTGGTTTTAGGCCTAACAATATCGAATAATGCAAGTTTTGTTTACAAACAATGTCCATATGTTGACTGGGAATACTGGGGTAAATGAAGTTAAGTTATACTTAAAAGTTTCATAGCCACATTTCACTCAGCCATACGATTAAATTTATTAATGTTTATTAAATGATAATTTTGTTGTTAAAAATATCCCTAATTACTGTTAAAGCCATTAAATTAATTAAACGAAAAGAACTCAATACTGATGTAGTGATGTATAAGTGACATCTAGCGGTATTCTTAGAAACTAGATTTATTAAAAGCATGCCATCCTTTTTTTCATTTGTGCTTTGTGAAAAGTAATTTTTTTATAACAGTTATCATTTTCATTTTGTTTTCATGAATTCATTTTATGCCTTCTTTATCGTTGAATGAAAAAAGATATTAAACGTTCCTAACAAAACTTGCAAGTTTTGTGTCATTTTTTTATTTCCATAACAGATGTCGCTAGTAGTTCTTTAAACTCTATTTTCTGATGCAGGTAATGCCTACATACAGCCGGTTTCAATAATCTATCCCTAACAAGAGGTAGGCTTATCTTAGTTACGTTACTTAGCAACCGCTGTTATTTTGGGTTATTTTGGGCTGAATAACAAATATATCTAGGCAACAAAGCTCTAGTAAGCCTATCTCTTACTGTAGATAAGTTATTGAAACCGACCGATAGTCTATCAGAGTCTATCTTGTCTTGAGTCTTGATGGCTTTTTGAGCAATGCTGCAGGAAAGTAGTCTTCAAAGCACAATTTATTTACATAATTAATAGTAAATGATGCATATTCCCACTCGTTTTATAGTGATTATTTCTGTTCTCGAGGTTAGAATAGAAACACATTTGGAGGCAGATTTATAAAAACTATCCTATGTTCGTAACCATAACCAGGTTATATACTACGTGTATCAAATTTCATCTAACTCCGCCGTTAAATAGTTTTAGAGCCTATTCAATGCAAACAAACAAACAATCAAATCTTTCCTCTTTATAATATTAGTACAGACAAGTACTGTGTTTGGTATGTATTGTCCAAAACACTGAATAACTACACCAAGCTTACACCATGCATAATAGTAAGAGTTTTAATGGCTATAAACTTAATTTTATAATATTAAACATCTCTAAAATGAAACCTAGCCTATTTTAAGCCAATTTTAGCTTAAGTTTAGTTTACTAACAATATTTCCATATGTTGACTGGAAAGTTTCACAGCTACATGGCACTCAGCCAAACGATTGAACTTATGAAAGATTAATAAATGAACATTTTGTTTTTAAAATATCTCCACTTACTGTAAAAACCATAATAATAAAATAACAAAGAAATCTCAATATTACTTTCAAAGTTATGAATATGTGACATCTAGCGGTGGCCTTACAAACTAGGTTTGTTAAAAGCATGCCACACAAATGCCTTGCAAACTATGTTTAATAAAAGCATGACATACAATTGCCTTACATTTTACATTTGCATTTGCATGCGATTTTTATAATCAGCAAAGAAAGCATGAGCACTTTATTTTGTAAAGCCTTGGCTCACCATCATTATACCATGTTTTTTGCAAATAAAATATCATTTATCATTTATTTATCATTTAGTTTCAATAAAAGCATGCCATACAAATGCCATGCAAACTAGGTTTATCTAAAGCATGCCATACAAATGCCATATTTATTTTTTATTAGGGCCTATGAAAAGTTAAAATTTACGATATTAGAATTTTCGTTTTGTTTTTATAAAAACATTTTATGCTATTTTTAAAGTTAAGTGTAAACAAAAATATACAAGACGTTCTCAACACCACTTGAATGTATTGTGACACTTTTTATTTCAATGAGAGATGTCGCTAGTAGTTTTTGAAACTTGAACTTCCGATACAGGAGATGTGGGAAAGGCGCTACTCGGAAAAAGTATGGACTTTTTGATATAAAACTATAGCACAGTTACAGTTGTTACAAATCTGGTAATAACATATATATTTCTTCATACCTTTATCTAGATTCGTATAGTTTCAAAAACACGATTTTATGATTTTGCCTCGACACTTTTTCTTTTTGAAAAAACCTCTAAAAAATACGAAAATTCAAGATTGTTCTTAAATGGGGTTACTTACACTATTGGAAATTGGTTTAATAAGTGGACACCAATAATATTTAGGATCGTATAGAAGCATTTTTTTTAAATCGCTGTAGTTTTTTAATGCGAAGTGATTTTGTGTTTTTTTTGCCTAATCTGTAAAATCGGTCTCGCTCCCGTGCGCGTCGTTTTCTCATTGCTATCTCGCTTCAGCATATTTTTTTCGAGTATCGCCTTAAACTATAGGATCTGTAGAATTAATTTATACTTTTCATAATTTATTTATACATATAGAATGCAATTTTACATAACGTAATATTATTACTTTATTAGATGACTAAATTGCTATAATCTGGGGACACGGCACGGTAGCGTCCCTGCCAAGACGAGCCAACCGAAGTGCTAGGACATCAGTACGACACAAAAAAGTAGAACCAGATTTTTGAGGAACTAAAGACCAACTTCTTCTTTTCTTGATTAATTGCTTGCTCGCGATAATAACGCATTTAGCCAATGGCAAGTGAATATATTATAATATAATTGAAATTGTACGGTAGATTGAATTAAAAATCGGCCAAGTGCGAGTCGAACTCGCACATGAAGGGTTTCGCCTCTCACCCAAGGTTGCCTGGAAGAAACTGCTAAGTAGCTATAAGACCGCCTATTGTGTGTTCCTCTTTTTTGACATTTTCTCATGTTTGTTTTTGTATGGTGTGCAATAAAGTTTCTATTATTATTATTATTGCCAAAATGCCATTATAATTTTTCGTCTGCAAAAATAAGTTTGTTTTTCATAGTGTTTGTATGAATGACAAAGTTATATTTGCTGTTTTGGAAAATGTTCTATAGCTCTGAAACTACTAAATAAATTTCGTTCAAACCAATTTTCGTTAAAAGTTTTTATAAAGATCTATCATATTTTTTTTTTTGATTTTTCACTTTCTTATTTTAAAAGTTAGAAGGGACACACATTTTTCCACTTTGGAAGTGTATAACTTTCAAGCGGTTGACTTTGAAAAAAAACTGTTTTCGAGGCCTCAATATAATTTTTAAAGATCTATCTAATGATATCCCACACGTACAGGTTTGAAGAAAAAAAAATTTTCAGTAACAGTTCCATGTATGGGGAGTAGGGATGGGCCGAATATTCGTTTTATGTTCGGTATTCGGCATATTCGGCAGGTTTATCGAACATTCGTATTCGGCCGAATATTCGGTAAACCTGCCGAATATTCGGGACAGCGGTAATTAAAGATTTTAATAAAAGTTACTCTATTGTGAACTATATTAAAATGAGAATGATTGATTGAACGATGCATGTGCATATTATAGGTAGATCTAACCTAAGTAAATCACTGTGTAGCTTTATACTTTTGTGATAGTGTAGCTGTATTTCTTTATAAAAGTAGATGAAAATATGATAATTGAACAAGAATATCAAGATACAGTAATTTGAGACCTTATTTATTTTTAAATTTAATCAGAGGGTTTAAGTGTAAGAAATTAAATATATATTCGAAATTATAATAACTGATTATTGTCATCGGTAAGAATTAGTTGCATTATTACAACGATTTCTTAATAAATCTTTTTTTTTATTTTTATTATAGTAAAATTTTAGTGTGGCGAGGATTTCTTAAAATTTGTTTCGAACATTTATTTAATCAAATAATAGCACTTCAGAAAAAGCTAGATGAATCAAACAAAAAATAGTTATAAAAACTTAAAAATCAAACTTAAAATAAATGCAAGTGGTGCCGTTTCGTTTCGCACTGGATGATGCAATAATAATGACAGGTATTGACAAGTGTAGCGGGGGAAGCGAGCGGGCGGGTGCGCCTGGCGTCAATTCGCGCCATTTCGCGCGGTTAGCGTAAACACGTATAAACCTACTCCGGTATGCCGAATATTCGGCCGAACATTCGGTTCGGTGAAAATTTACCCGAATATTCAGCCAAATGTTCGTATTCGGTGAAATCTATGTTCGGCCCATCACTAATGGGGAGCCCCCCTTTAATTAATATTTTTTAATTATTTTTGTATAAAAACCGTAAAGCTGTTTACAGAATACATCTACCGACCAAGTTTCAACTGTATGATCCTTATAGTTTTGGAATAAAGTGGCTGTGACATCTTACCAGTTTGGAAGTGTATATCTTTCAAACGGTTGATTTTGAGAAGACCTATCTATAGATACGCCTCACTCAAGTATAGGTTGAAAAAAAAAAGTAAGTTTTCTTGACTTCTAAAAATTAAAAGCAAATTCTACTACACTGACATTGACACAGTTCTAAACTCCAAAGAAAATAAACAATTAAATGAATTGTTAGGGTATTCGCCGATATTGCATAAGCCCTTTTTACACCCTCTGCTGACAAACCTTTGGCGTCTTCATAATCATTTTATATTCAAATAAACATGTTGAAATAGTAAAATCTTTGCCAGATGATGTTGGTTTCTGTATAAATGATTTTGTTTTATGATAAAACACTATACTTCTTGTCACTATAACGTTTAACTACATACATCTCATCATCAGGAACGAAAAAGTGTAGACCACATCCACACAGGCAGAATCTCTGTATCATTCTATTACATAAATACTAGAGATGCGCCGAATGTTTGGCCGAATATTCATATTCGGTACATTCGGCATATTTTTTTATGTTCGTATTCGGTTCATTTGCCGAACAATTACCGAATATTGAAATTATTGTTAATATAAAAAAAGTAATTTTATTAAACGGTACGGTAAACCAAACCACACTTTTTTACTAAATAAGTGTGGTTTATTCCGAAATTTTTGCATAGTTTTTTGTAAATGAAAGAAACACTACTTTGTGTACCAATTATTTATTGTCAAAATAACAAAGATTTTGAGATTTTTAATTGCTTTTTATAGCTTTAAATAATAAGAAATAACTACATTGCTTGTTACAATACATTTTGACACTAAAAAACTGTTGTACAATTATTCTGTGCTTTAACTCTATAATAATAGGTAAAATACTAGTGAGAATTTGACTGTTCCTACTGTGCATTGGGCCCAATGGTCCATGCTAGGTGAATGATGTCCTTTAGCTCTCTAGGTAAAGTGCAAGTACTAGATCTTTTTGATAATCGGTGACTGTGTCACTAATAAAGTTGCTTCACTTTGATTGGCAATGGTGAACTAATAGGTAAGCATGGTATGAAATTAAAGGATATAGCTAAGTTTAGTACATACTTATCTTTTTTCGACATTGAAAATTTATACCTCTAGCTTTATTCAAAAGGCAGTTACAACAGCGGGGTCTAAGGAGCCCTGACAGGGTTCGAGAAAAGGCTGTCTTTTTTGCCTGACTTGGCGGGGACACTGCCGTGTCCACACAGAGGTACGATACAGCTGTGCATTTTTTGGTCGACTTGACGGGGGCACTGCCGCGCCGATGCCGTGCCCTAGATCCGCGGTTGCTGTTGTAATGTTTTAAAATTACAACCGCATTTAAACTTAGGTACTATAAATATAATTATCTCTATGTATTGAAGTAAATTATCATGTGATTATTACTTCCAATAGAGGTGCGCTATGCAAGACCCAATCAGCCTGGCAGTGAAAGCAGTAGTTGCCATTGCCACACACCTTTTATAAACTTTGTTCCTTCCATGTGAATTTTACGGATGTGAAAGTTAAAAAGCTCATAAATTACTACTTCGGTTAGTTTCTACTCGTACTTCTGTTGTTGATGAAATAATTTTTGTCCATCAATGTGATGTCATCATTATATTTTCTAAGTTTAGTAACACTTTTTAGCAAGAGATGTCGCTAGCAGTTCTTGAAATCCTTTGTTCTCTGCAAATAAATATATGTGCTTTTGAATATGTTATTGTTCTTTCTGCGGAAAGATGTCGTTAGCAGGCTTTTTTAAACTCATTTTCTATTCATTATTAATATGTTATCTATATTTCTCCAAATATCTTTACAACAAAGTTAATAAAAAAGTAGAGTTTGCCCCTTGCGCTTATCGAAGCTACAAATTAAAATAAGACAACGGTTGCTTACCCTTAACTATGACCAAACTGAGTCTTTATTATATAATTAACACATACACACACATAAGCACACACACACACACACACACACACACATAACTCATATACGCACGCTTCTTTCAAACTGTAATAAGTACTTCTGGTTACTGGATTTCATTATGTTTTTGAAATTTTGTTAAGTTTACTTTATCTTGTTTATTGTTAACATAAAAATTGTTAAGCTGAGCCCTAATTAAGTAAGAGGGCACTGACCTCTGTCACACAGGTGATAAACCAACCTATTACAGGGGTCAGGGACTTCATCATCATCATTAATGTCAAATTATTTTATGTGACAATAAAATATTATTTAATATGTGGGGGTCGAAAGAGGTTTTATACCTCATTGTTTTCGATCTTCCACAAAATAAGAAAGATAACAACAAGGACTTGTCAGTCATGACAGTTACGAGAATAATTGTATATATTTTCAGGTAGTGAAATTATAATTACCACAATTTGATAACTAATGCTACCTGTTAGTGTTGTAAATATTATGTACATAATACACAGTTGTAAATATACTGTTGCCGTCTTATTTGAATATCCTCTTTAAAGTGCGGGATGAAAATCTCGTACATTGGTTACTCCCCTTGGACAATATCCTTTACTATCTAAGCGTTTCCGTCATGTTCATATCGACATCATCGGTCCTCTGCCTCACAGTGGTGGTTTTCAGTACTGTCTCACAGCTGTGGATAGGTTTACTAGATGGCCGGAGGCCTGGCCGATGACTTCTATGACGGCGGAACAATGCGCTGAGACGTTCTTCAGGGAATGGATATCTCGCTTTGGCGCTCCTTCTGTTATAACTACAGATCAGGGACGTCAATTTGAGTCCGGCCTATTTCAGAGTCTCTTGCGCTATTGTGGTATACAAAGAATTCGCACCACTAGTTACCATCCTTGTGCGAATGGTCTTGTAGAGCGCATGCACAGGCATCTTAAATCAGCTCTCATGTGTCACAATGACACGTGGCATAGAGCCTTGCCAATTGTCCTCTTGGGCATGCGTTCTTCTTTTAAAGAAGATCTTCAGGCGTCTCCGGCTGATCTTGTGTATGGAGAACCTTTGCACTTGCCGGGTGAGTTTGTGTGTCCCTCTTCTCTTCTAGGGCTTATCGGAGACTCTGCTTTTGCAGAACAACTTCGCAAACACATGGCGTCTTTAAGCCCGACTCCACCCTCGCGCCACGGTGAAAGACGTACTTTTATTTTTAAAGATCTTGAGTCGGCAACTCATGTATTTTTAAGAGATGATACGATTAAATCATCTTTAAAGCCACCTTACTCAGGCCCTCATAAAGTTATATCCCGTGCTCAAGATGGCAAAACCTTGACAATTTTGGTGGGTGAAAGGCATCTTACTGTAAGCCTCGATCGTGTCAAGCCAGCATTTATCTTGAGCGAGCCTTCTCTTTCGGCTCCATTACCTGTTGATCTTGGGCCTCCTTTAACCTCCTTACCAAGTCCATCTTCTCAGCCACCGGTATATCAAACACGGTCTGGGAGGAAGGTTAGGTTTAGGGTTTAAAGTTTAATGTACTTATGTATTTTCATTGTATTTTGTAACTACTCAGTTGTTATTGTTACTTGTTAGTTCTAAGTTTAGTTCTAAGTTTTTTTTTTCCTTATTTTTGTTTTTATTTCACTCCGTAGGGGGGTGATGTGGGGGTCGAAAGAGGTTTTATACCTCATTGTTTTCGATCTTCCACAAAATAAGAAAGATAAAACAAGGACTTGTCAGTCATGACAGTTACGAGAATAATTGTATATATTTTCAGGTAGTGAAATTATAATTACCACAATTTGATAACTAATGCTACCTGTTAGTGTTGTAAATATTATGTACATAAAATGTAAATATACTGTTGCCGTCTTATTTGAATATCCTCTTTAAAGTGCGGGATGAATATCTCGTACAAATATTATTCTGTAAACCGCTTTACGGTTTTTAGACAATATATATATATTCATTAAAACTACACGTGTGGGGTGTCTATAGATGGGTCTGTAAAAAATACACTGAGGTTCCTTAAACAGTTTTTTCTCAAAGTCAACCGTTTGAATGATATACACTTTCAAAGTGGTAAAATGTGCGTTCCCCTCCAACTTTTAAAATAAGAATGTGAAAAATGAATGAGAATGTCTTAAAAAATATATATATGCTGTACACCTTTATAAAAACTTTCAACGAAAATTAGTTTGAACGAAATAAATTTAGCAGTCTCAGAGCTATATGACATTTTCCTAAACCGTAAAAATAACCTTGTCATTCATACAAACACTATGAAAAACAAAGTAATTTTTGCAGACGAAAATTATACTGGCGTTTTGGGTAGGTGTAATAGAAACTTTATTGCACACAATACAAAAACAAACACATAGGTACAGAGAAAATGACAAAAAGAGGAACACGCAATATGCGGCCTTATTGCTACATAGCAATCTCTTCCAGGCAACCTAGGGTGAAAAGACGGAACCCTTCATGTGCGAGTTCGACTCGCACTTGGCCGATTTTTTTGGAAACTATTTTTGATAGAAGTTTTTGGTGACATTTTGGCGTTCCAAATTTAAATGTTATCATAATTACCTAAGGGAAGCTCCATAAAACAATAGCTCCCTGCGGGCATTAATAGCTTAGGTACTTTCAATTTGAGAATACTTGATATTTAATACGTGCTACAGATGCAAAATTACAATACACAATTACAAATATGTATTACTTATTTATAGTGTTTTTGTACAAAACAAGAACATTTATTGTGCTTTTTAGCCGAGAAAATATGTGAAGCAACTTAGGGCCTATTTCACAATCTAAAAGTAAGATCTGAGTAGCTTAGTTGGCAGAAGATTTGACATATTTTTCATTTCAAATATCCAAAAAAATGTGACAAGTAAGCTACTCAGAACTTACTTTTAGGTCGTGAAACAGGCATTTACTATTATACTTATTTAGCAAATAGCGGGATGCGTATTTAAAAACAGCAACAAACTTTCAGTATTTATTTACAAAGCAAGCTCAGAGCGGAATGCATACATCGACATTTATACACATAAATTATTAATAATAATTAAGGTTCGCGCTTGACACTTGCTGCGGGCACCGCCCCACATACGAACCTCGCTGCGTGTCGTGTCGTGTCGTGTGTCGTCGTGTGACGCTGCTATTGGTCGCGTCGGCGCGTCCATATTACGAAGGGGGCTGGGGGACGGCTGCGCGTGCGAGTCACCGACACATAATACTAGGAACGGCTCCAAACTGCACCACCTTCGGTGGCGCTTTGGGGCCCAAGAGAGGCGGAGCGCCGCGAGCTTTTACAACTTTATGTCGGCATAACTCTGTGAGGACATGACGGATTTAGACGCGGTTTATTGCATTAAACGCAGAATTACATTCTGGTCAAATTTGTAATGTATTGCGATGCACAAAAGTCGAGCAAAACCCTAAAAACCGAATTTAAGGTTATGGTGATGGTAGGACATCGAATTTTTGTCCTAGGTATGGTTGATGTCTAAGTATGTGCCAAGTTTCATTAGAATCGGTTAAACGGTCTGGGCGCTATGACCGGGCGGACAGATTTTCAAAAGAGTCAACATAAGAGAGGCTCCGCTACGCTCCGCCTCAATAATATTAGTACCTCACAGAATATATATATTAGTACCTTACTCCCGAGTTTAGGTATGATAAACGCAGGCGTCCGGTCCGGTCACCGGACTAGTCTCAATAGGCTGGCACTCGATCGACTAGTCGCACGGCAGACAGTTATTGTACTATGAACGCTATACGCAATGCAAAAGGTTGAAATTAGGTTGTTTTCCAAAATAGTAGGTAAATATCTCGTGGATTTTGCGCCGCGAAGGAAGTCTCGTCGCGCGAGTGGCGAGGCGAACGAGGAGGCGATCAGACATGAGAGTCAAAATGTCAAAATACCATAAGGAATTAAATTATACCGGTCACCAAAAAAATTTACTTATAATGTACTTTTTGTACATCGCTCTAAAAAATCAGTACCTTCTTCAAAATGAAATTATTTTGAAATTAAAATACACCCGCCATATTGACATCAAGATGGCGGGCTTTCTATAATATTTTAATACTTAGCGATCACTCATAAAATGGTAAAACAAGGTGTAACTAGCCACCTTCAGTAACTGGCCAACGTGGAAGTCATCTGTTTAAAATAAGCGCTATGAACAAAGTACGCCATCTATGACAGTTAATGAGCATCCCTTAGTGATTTGGCTATTCATTTAGTACTTCTTTTTAACGCTATAGACACTAGCGACAAAATTGGCGGTTATGTTTTGACAGCCGGCATTCAAGTTCTGACAAGTTTGGTTATCCGCTAAGAAATTACTAAGCGAGTTCCTGTTTGAAAAATAATGATTTTGAGCGATTTTAAGAAATGAGCGTGTTTTGTTTGTGATATTTGGGAAGATTAAATGGTAAGTAACATTTATACTATGTCATTTTTAGTTAAATCCTATTGCGAACATTTATTCTAGGGGTGGCCAGTTTCCGATTCTGATTTAAATAAAATTCAATTATTGGCCGCCTATGCCAGTTACTGGTTTATAACATCACATTTGAATTTCACAATAAAACCCACTTTATTACTTACAACATAAGTTTATGCGAATTTATAGTTAAACTGTCAGAAAGAGGATTTCCCAGAAAAAAGGAAGACATCTAAAATTGTGTCCAGGATTTTTAAAGGAGAATCCTAGACCAAATCCTTTTCGGGATAACAAACCAGGAGAAGTGTGGTTTAAATCTTTTCTCAAACGTCATCCAAATATCTCCATACGAACATCAGAAGGACAACGAAGTAAGTAACTAATGCCAGCGCATGTGTCTCCGAACAAGACATTAGAAAATGGTTTGACGAAATAATGGAATACTTTAAAGATAATCAACTACTAGATGTGATAAACAATCCCACACGAGTTTTCAACGTTGATGAAACTGGGTTCAATATTTGTCCAAAAACGGGAAAAGTATTAGCAGAGAAGGGTTGCAAAAATGTTTACCAAATAGAAAAAGGATCAGCAAAAGAAAACATTACTGTCCTATTTACTTTTTCTGCTGCTGGTCTTGTATGTAATCCTATGATAATCTACCCATACAAAAGGATACCTGATCGAGTGGTCTTGAGCGTTCCGGCTGGCTGGGGAATAGGTAAAAGTGATTCAGGCTGTATGACTGCAGGAGTTTTTCATGATTACATTGGCAACTGTTTTTATCCAGAACTGCTGAAAAATAATATTCCACTACCTGTTATGTTGTGTCCATAAGACCCATCTAACGATTGAAGTATCCAACCTGTGTCGAAGCCTGAAAATACATTTTGTTTCGTTGTATCCAAACTCAACGCGAATTCTACAACCTGCAGACGTTGCAGCTTTTCGTCCTTTAAAGGCAGGTTGGAAAAAAGCTCTGCAAGAATGGTATTCTGCCAACAATTTTCAGGCCACTTTAACTAAAGAAAACTTTGCTCCTTTGTTGAAAACTGTTGTAGACTCCTCAACTAAAAAGGAGACACTGATCAACGGGTTTCGAGTCTCTGGCTTATATCCGTTTGACCCAAACAATGTAGATTATTCTAAATGCATTGCTACTACACGGCCAAAAGAAAATGTGCCTGCACCAGAGATGACTCCAGGAGAAAATTTATGTGTGCTAACCTTTTCAGAGTTTTGTGAAATTGTTGGTCAATCTATTCTGATTAAGTGTCAAACGACAACGTCCTTATCTCTATCCCAAACTGATGATAGTTTCAAAGCGATTTATAAAATCTGGCAGAATCGGTTATGTGACACAAAAACAATAGAAACTTTGACACAAGGTCCTACAGCACATATAGAGTCTGCAGAAAACACATATTCAATAGAGACTGTGCAACCAGGTCCTTTAGAACAAATAGAATCTGCAGAAAACACACAGTCAATAGAGGCTGTGCAACCAGGTCCTACAGAGCAAATAGAGTATGCAGAAAACACACATTCAATAGATGCTGTGCAACCAGACCCTACAGAATATATAGCATCTTCAGAAAACATAAATTCAGAGGCTGTACAGCCTTTTAAAACAAGGTACAGAGGATGTGCAACCAGGTCCATCAAAACAAATTGAATCTACCAAAAAGATTACCATAATCTCAAATGTGTCTTTCTCTGATTATTTAAAGAACAAACAGTTGCCAAATTCTCCTAAACGCAAAGGAAAGCGTCAATCAAATCGCACGCCGTTCGCATTGACTTCTGATCAATGCTTAGAAATTATGACAGGAAAAAAGATAAAAAAAACAAGCTGAAGAGGCAGCAAAGGAAAAAAGAAAGAGATTACGAGAAGAGAAGAAAAAAGAAGAGAAATCAAAGAAAAAGATTAAAAAATATATAACAAAAGAGAGTAAAAAGAAGTTTAACAATAAGGAAAAACAGAAGTCTGTTAGATATAACAGTATCGTCTGTTGTGATGCCTGTTTGGCTGCAATAACAAGAAAGATTATAGAATGCAGCCAGTGTAGAAAAAACTACCACCTAAATTGCATTCCACAAATACACCGAGATCATATCCCTGAGGAAGATGACGATGAGTTTTTGTGCCATGTCTGCTACCATGAAAGTAATACTGATGCATCTGTCAGTGACGACGATGTTTTCTTAAGCTCAATCCGGGAAGAAGCAACAAAGCAAGGGTTTTGAGCTCTGGAAGTCTAAGTATAGCTTAAAAAAGTATAGATATTTGATTTAAATTTAAGTAATTTTGATTCCTATAAGTTTCTGTGATGTTATCATGATCTCATAATGTTAAAATGATGCTTTAAAAAAGTGGCCAGTTTCTAGTCTAATGATTGCCAGTATCTAAATTTGGTGGCCAATTATTACTTAATTTAGTAATTATGACAGTAATTAAAATTTTAATACATAATTTTATTTAGTTTCACTTTATAATCCCAAAAATCTAAAAATGGTATATACGTTCTTTAAGTAGACTTTAAAAACACTTGAAAATTGTGTCCCGTTTTCCAAAATTACTAACATAAACTTGTAAGAGCTCTAAAGTGGCCAGTTACTAGGTGGTTTACCCTATATACACCAAAAAAATTTACCTAAAAAGTACTTCAAGTAAAAAAAACAAGCAACATGATTAGTTGCATAGTTTCTGAGAAATAAAACAATCGTGTTTTGTTTAATTATGCATGTTATTATAATCATAATTTTAACTTTATTAATGATTTTTTGTAATATTCGCTACCGTTATTAACTGTGTATGAGTTTTGACCGATAGTCTGAACTTTAAGCCAGTCAAAACTACTTTTGACCAAGAGCGTTGGTCAAAACCACTTTGGCAAAAATCAGTCAAAAGTGTGTTTTTGACTAACGACACAGGTCAAAACCAATATTGACAGATTTTTGCAGTCAAAAGTAGTTTTGACCGGCTATGAGTTTTTTCTGTAACATTGTATATGATCCAAAAAAATGTAGGTACATCCTTTTTTTTTATTTGAGCTTTGTGAATAGTCATTTTTTTATAACAGTTATCATTTTCATTTTGTTTTCATGAATTCATTTTATGCCTTCTATAACGTTGAATGAAAAAAAGATAATAAACGTTATAACTTTTTTAATTTTGCATTTTACAATGATATTTTTTATGTGATAAATATTAAACAAGAAAATATACTAGAAAAAAGCAACTAGTCTCATGTCGCCCTGACGGGATATTAAACGTTCCTAACAAAACTTGCAAGTTTTTTGTCATTTTTTTATTTCCATAACAGATGTCGCTAGTAGTTCTTTAAACTCTATTTTCCGATGCAGGTAATTCCTACATAGTCTATCAGAGTTTATCTTTGGTTAAATCATTAAACTATGGGATTGGTAAAATAAATCTATTTTTATGAGGACATATCAATGGTAGGTGACTTTTATTTATTTATTTATTTATTTAGCACCAACAAGATATACCTACATCAGAAAATTCAATAATATAACTAAAATACAAAGTTACAGATCTAAATGCTTTCTCAGTTACAGGTACTACACAAATGCATAATGAGAGTAGCTGCTATTTATTTAATACCTATGATAAAAGTGTAATGTACTTATTTATGATTTTACAGTAGTACATAAATTTTATTATTGAGAATTAGAATAACAAAAATGAATGTCAGAAGGGTTAAAAAAAATATATATCAAATAGTCAATGTCAAAAAAAAAAAAATAACAATGTCAATTATGTAATAATAATATAAAAACAGCAAAATATCAATGTCTAAATTACGATGTCAGATTTATGGATTACATATAAAAAGTTACATAAAATAAAATAATAATAAAAAAAAGACGGGTTGCACTCCGGGAGTGCCGGCAGAAGTGAAAACTTGATTATTAACGTTGAGCATGTTTGATATTTTGGAATGGTTAGGGAATAATTTTGCACCAATTGCTATATCAGTATAAAAGTACTATCATTTATGTGGTAGAATACAATATTCATTTATTGCGCTATCGTACACAAACATGACAAACCATATTAAAGTGAACGTTAAGTTAGGTAATAAGATATAAGAAAACATTAGTTATTATAGAGAATCGAAAAATATATATTGACAATAAAACAAGAGACAAGTAAAAGTCATATCAACAGTCTGTCGCTAAGCAACCGAGACCATAGTCAACCTGTCACCTCAACATTCTCCATCCGTCCTACGCTTTTTCGATCAGGTCACGTGTCCTGACGCGAGTTTAAGATTTTATACCCATTACAGAAAAAGTGCTCAACGCCGCTAAAGAAGTTTTCACTTAATAATAATAATTTAATCTATGTCAAGACACAATATAACGTTTATCACCAAGGCGGAGTACAGACTTAATTTAGTCCTGGGGTTTTTAAATTGTCTACAGTTCCTTATTAAAAATCCCAGAACTTTCAGGCTTTTCTCTATTATACATTCGATATGTTTATGAAAACGAAGTTTTGAGTCCAAAACGACGCCCTAATCCCGTACCTGATCGACTTCGGAAAGAATTGTTCCGTTTAGGCGGTAAGAACGCTGCAGTGTTTGTTTTTTCCGCGTGAACCTGGTTATGAAACATTTAGTGGCCACATTTAGTGCCACATTTAGTGGCCAGCTTTAGAGTTAGTAAGGATTGAATGAAAGTGGCCACTAAAATGACTTAGTCATTTTAGTGGCCACTTTCATTCAATCCTTACTAACTCTAAAGCTTTAGCTTAAGGTTCCAAGAAGCCAGTCCGTATTTAGCTTAATATGCATGTCATGTGAGAATACCATAAAAGCAAAGCAAATATAAAATGCCGTGCTAAATGTGACGGAACGCACTACATTACATATAGGTACATGACATGATAGCTGTGGTCAGCGGAAAGCTCCACAAAGAACCTTTATGATTTTGAGACCCTTCTGCTGATAGCATTAGACAGAAAAGTTGTTTTTACCTTAGTCCAAACAATTTAAATATCAAACTGCTAAATTATAGTTGTCATTATTATTTATGGGGCTTAAATAAATCCAGGAGTTACAACTTGATGGTTCTGTTTTGTCAAATGATATTTGGTCAGAATTACTCTGAGCTTAAGAATATTGTCCAAAACACTGAATAACTACACCAAGCTTACACCATGCATAATAGTAAGAGTTTTAATGGCTATAAACTTAATTTTATAATATTAAGCATCTCTAAAATGAAACCTAGCCTATTTTAGCTTAAGTTTAGTTTACTAACAATATTTCCATATGTTGACTGGCAAGTTTCACAGCCACATGGCACTCAGCCAAACGATTGAACTTATGAAAGATTAATAAATGAACATTTTGTTGTTAAAATATCTCCACTTACTGTAAAAACCATAATAATAAAATAACAAAGAAATCTCAATATTACTTTCAAAGTTATGAATATGTGACATCTAGCGGTGGCCTTACAAACTAGTTTAATAAAAGCATGCCACACAAATGCCTTGCAAACTAGGTTTAATAAAAGCATGACATACAATTGCCTTACATTTTACATTTGCATTTACATGCGATTTTTATAATCAGCAAAGAAAGCATGAGCACTTTATTTTGTAAAGCCTTGGCTCACCATCATTATACCATGTTTTTTGCAAATAAAATATCATTTATCATTTATTTATCATTTACAAACTAGTTTCAATAAAAGCATGCCATACAAATGCCATGCAAACTAGGTTTATCTAAAGCATGCCATACAAATGCCATATAAATTTTTTATTAGGGCCTATGAAAAGTTAAAATTTACGATATTAGAATTTTCGTTTTGTTTTTATAAAAACAATTTATGCTATTTTTAAAGTTAAATGTAAACAAAAATATACAAGACGTTCTCAACACCACTTGCATGTATTGTGACACTTTTTATTTCAATGAGAGATGTCGCTAGTAGTTTTTGAAACTTGAACTTCCGATACAGGAGATGTGGGAAAATCATTAAACTATAGGATCTGTAGAATTAATTTATACTTTTCATAATTTATTTATACATATAGAATGCAATTTTCCATAAGGTAATATTATTACTTTATTAGATGACTAAATTGCTATAATCTGGGGACACGGCACGGTAGCGTCCCTGCCAAGACGAGCCAACCGAAGTGCAAGGACACCAGTACGACACAAAAAAGTAGAACCAGATTTTTGAGGAACTAAAGACCAACTTCTTCTTTTCTTGATTAATTTCTTGCTCGCGATAATAACGCATTTAGCCAATGGCAAGTGAATATATTATAATATAATTGAAATTGTAAGGTAGATTGAATTAAAAATCGGCCAAGTGCGAGTCGAACTCGCACATGAAGGGTTTCGCCTCTCACCCAAGGTTGCCTGGAAGAGACTGCTACGTAGCTATAAGACCGCCTATTGTGTGTTCCTCTTTTTTGACATTTTCTCATGTTTGTTTTTGTATCGTGTGCAATAAAGTTTCTATTATTATTATTGCCAAAATGCCATTATAATTTTTCGTCTGCAAAAATAAGTTTGTTTTTCATAGTGTTTGTATGAATGACAAAGTTATATTTGCGGTTTTGGCAAATGTTCTATAGCTCTGAAACTACTAAATAAATTTCGTTCAAACCAATTTTCGTTAAAAGTTTTTATAAAGATCTACATTTTTTTTTTTTTTTTTTACTTTCTTATTTTAAAAGTTGGAAGGGACACACATTTTTCCACTTTGGAAGTGTATAACTTTCAAGCGGTTGACTTTGAAAAAAAACTGTTTTAGAGGCCTCAATATAATTTTTAAAGATCTATCTAATGATATCCCACATGTAAAGGTTTGAAGAAAAAAAAATTTTCAGTAACAGTTCCATGTATGGGGAGTAGGGATGGGCCGAATATTCGTTTTATGTTCGGTATTCGGCATATTCGGCAGGTTTATCGAACATTCGTATTCGGCCGAATATTCGGTAAACCTGCCGAATATTCCGGACAGCGGTAATTAAAGATTTTAATAAAAGTTACTCTATTGTGAACTATATTAAAATGAGAATGATTGATTGAACGATGCATGTGCATATTATAGGTAGATCTAACCTAAGTAAATCACTGTGTAGCTTTATACTTTTGTGATAGTGTAGATGTATTTCTTTATAAAAGTAGATGAAAATATGATAATTGAACAAGAATATCAAGATACAGTAATTTGAGACCTTATTTATTTTTAAATTTAATCAGAGGGTTTAAGTGTAAGAAATTAAATATATATTCGAAATTATAATAACTGATTATTGTCATCGGTAAGAATTAGTTGCATTATTACAGCGATTTCTTAATAAATCTTATTTTTTATTTTTATTATAGTAAAATTTTTAAAATTTCTTAAAATTTGTTTCAAACATTTATTTAATTAAATAATAGCATTTCAGAAAAAGCTAGATGAATCAAACAAATAATAGTTATAAAAACTTAAAAATCAAACTTAAAATAAACTTAAAAACAAATGCAAGTGGTGCCGTTTCGTTTCGCACTGGATGATGCAATAATAATGGCAGGTATTGACAAGTGTAGCGGGGGAAGCGAGGGGAGCGGGCGGGTGCGCCTGGCGGCAATTCGCGCCATTTCGCGCGGTTAGCGTAAACACGTATAACCCTACTCCGGTATGCCGAATATTCGGCCGAATATTTGGTTCGGTGAAAATTTACCCGAATATTCGGCCGAATGTTCGTATTCGGTGAAATCTATGTTCGACCCATCACTAATGGGGAGCCCCCCTTTAAATAATATTTTTTAATTATTTTTGTATAAAAACCGTAAAGCTGTTTACAGAATACATCTACCGACCAAGTTTCAACTGTATGATCCTTATAGTTTTGGAATAAAGTGGCTGTGACATCTTACCAGTTTGGAAGTGTATATCTTTCAAACGGTTGATTTTGAGAAAAAACTGTAATAGAAACTTCAATGTAATTTTTAAAGACCTATCTATAGATACGCCTTACTCAAGTATAGGTTGAAAAATTAAAGTAAGTTTTCTTGACTTCTAAAAATTAAAAGCCAATTCCACTACACTGACATTGACACAGTTCTAAACTCCAAAGAAAATAAACAATTAAATGAATTGTTATGGTATTCACTTACCGATATTGCATAAGCGCCCTTTTTACACCCTCTGCTGACAAACCTTTGGCGTCTTCATAATCAGTTTATTTTCAAATTAACATGTAGAAATAGTAAAATCTTTGCCAGATGATGTTGGTTTCTGTATAAATGATTTTGTTTTATGATACAACACTATACTTCTTGTCACTATAACGTTTAACTACATTCATCTCATCATCAGGAACGAAAAAGTGTAGACCACATCCACACAGGCAGAATCTCTGTATCATTCTATTACATAAATACTAGAGATGCGCCGAATGTTTGGCCGAATATTCATATTCGGTACATTCGGCATATTTTTTATGTTCGTATTCGGCCGAATATTCGGTTCATTTGCCAAACAATTACCGAATATTGAAATTATTGTTAATATAAAAAAAGTAATTTTATTAAACGGTACGGTAAACCAAACCACACTTTATTACTAAATAAGTGTGGTTTATTCCGAAATTTTTGCATAGTTTTTTGTAAATGAAAGAAACACTACTTTGTGTACCAATTATTTATTGTCAAAATAACAAAGATTTTGAGATTTTTAATTGCTTTTTATAGCTTTAAATAATAAGAAATAACTACATTGCTTGTTACAATACATTTTGACAGAAAAAAACTGTTGTACAAATTATTCTGTGCTTTAACTCTATAATAATAGGTAAAATACTAGTGAGAATTTGACTGTTCCTACTGTGCATTGGGCCCAATGGTCCATGCTAGGTGAATGATGTCCTTTAGCTCTCTAGGTAAAGTGCAAGTACTAGATCTTTTTGATAATCGGTGACTGTGTCACTAATAAAGTTGCTTCACTTTGATTGGCAATGGTGAACTAATAGGTAAGCATGGTATGAAATTAAAGGATATAGCTAAGTTTAGTACATACTTATCTTTTTTCGACATTGAAAATTTATACCTCTAGCTTTATTCAAAAGGCAGTTACAACAGCGGGGTCTAAGGAGCCCTGACAGGGTTCGAGAAAAGGCTGTCTTTTTTGCCTGACTTAGCGGGGACACTGCCGTGTCCACACAGAGGTACGATACAGCTGTGCATTTTTTGCTCGACTTGACGGGGGCACTGCCGCGCCGATGCCGTGCCCTAGATCCGCGGTTGCTGTTAATTACAAAATTACAACCGCATTTTAACTTACTATAAATATAATTATCTCTATGTATTGAAGTAAATTATCATGTGATTATTACTTCCAATAGAGGTGCGCTATGCAAGACCCAATCGGCCTGGCAGTGAAAGCAGTAGTTGCCATTGCCACACACCTTTTATAAACTTTGTTCCTTCCATGTGAATTTTACGGATGTGAAAGTTAAAAAGCTCATAAATTACTACTTCGGTTAGTTTCTACTCGTACTTCTGTTGTTGATGAAATAATTTTTGTCCATCAATGTGATGTCATCATTATATTTTCTAAGTTTAGTAACACTTTTTAGCAAGAGATGAGATGAAGAGATTTCTGCAAATAAATATATGTGCTTTTGAATATGTTATTGTTCTTTCTGCGGAAAGATGTCGTTAGCAGGCTTTTTTAAACTCATTTTCTATTCATTATTAATATGTTATCTATATTTCTCCAAATATCTTTACAACAAAGTTCATAAAAAAGTAGAGTTTGCCCCTTGCGCTTATCGAAGCTACAATTAAAATAAGACAACGGTTGCTTACCCTTAACTATGACCAAACTGAGTCTTTATTATATAATTAACACATACACACACATACGCACACACACACACACACACACACACACACACACACACACACACACACACACACACACACACACATAACTCATATACGCACGCTTCTTTCAAACTGTAATACTTCTGGTTACTGGATTTCATTATGTTTTTGAAATTTTGTTAAGTTTACTTTATCTTGTTTATTGTTAATGTTAACATAAAAATTGTTAAGCTGAGCCCCTAATTAAGTAAGAGGGTACTGACCTCTGTCACACAGGTGATAAACCAACCTATTACAGGGGTCAGGGACTTCATCATTTCTGCGGTGGTGTCGTGTGAGGCGGGTCGCTACGTTCCCTAAAATATGGTTGAGCGAAGCGATGGCTGGTTCATGCGTCATGCTCGTGAACGGGTGCTGCCAGCGGGATGGGTCTGCTCATGTTTGCTTGTGTTAAAATGTGTAGAGATATATGTTGTTTTGATTTTATGTTATTTATGTTTTGAGTTGAGATGCGTGGCACTGCTTGATCAGGGTAAACAAAGCTAAATAATGTTTTCAATTATTCCAAATATATAAAAGCTTTTTTTATTTATTTTTTTAACTTAAATTACGATTGAGATTGTGACCCAGCTGATGCGTCTTCTAGTGACATTGTAGGTTGTGTTGTGTATTACATTAAGGCACTTTTATCTTTCTTTTTTTGCTGTTGCCATTGTGTTTTTTTATATTTATGCAGCTTAACATAAGTACCTGAAGTACGTCATGCTCACTCAAACGTTTCTTCGGCGGTGTCGTGTGAGGCGGGTCGTTACGTTCCCTAAAATATGGTTGAGCGAAGCGATGGCTGGTTCATGCGTCATGCTCGTGAACGGGTGCCGCCAGCGGAAATGGGTCTACCTCAGTCTGCTTATCTTAATGCTGTGCTTAAAGCCTAAATATTTTTATCTAAAATAAATTGATACTGACCTGTATGTACCTCACAACTTGCAGTGTAGTAGTCTTGTGGTGCGGGAAATGTTGTAATGTATGATAGATAAGTCTTTCTTTGCCAGTTAAAAATTGTTTACGTTTACAATAACCATAAAATGTAATATTTTCATTAGCATTTTCCTTTTGTGATGGAAATTGACCTTACTGATATGTTAAGGTCACTTTTCAATTTGACGACTCTGTATGAAATAAAACAGGGAGAAAAAAACAGCCCTTGACGAGTTTCTTGCCGGTTCTTCTCGTTACAAGGTCTCCCGCCGTAGGGTTTGTGAACCGATGGCGTAGCTTCTTTGACGTTCATAAGTGCTTGTAACAGCCTAGACTGAATAAATGATATTGATTTTGATTGATTTTGATTTTGATTTTGATCATTAATGTCAAATTATTTTATGTGACAATAAAATATTATTTAATATTATTCTGTAAACCGCTTTACGGTTTTTAGACAATATATATATATTCATTAAAACTACACGTGTGGGGTGTCTATAGATGGGTCTTTAAAAAATACACTGAGGTTCCTTAAACAGTTTTTTCTCAAAGTCAACCGTTTGAATGATATACCTACACTTTCAAAGTGGTAAAATGTGCGTTCCCCTCCAACTTTTAAAATAAGAATGAGAATGTCTTAAAAAATATATATATGCTGTACACCTTTATAAAAACTTTCAACGAAAATTAGTTTGAACGAAATAAATTTAGCAGTCTCAGAGCTATATGACATTTTCCTAAACCGTAAAAATAACCTTGTCATTCATACAAACACTATGAAAAACAAAGTAATTTTTGCAGACGAAAATTATACTGGCGTTTTGGGTAGGTGTAATAGAAACTTTATTGCACACAATACAAAAACAAACACATAGGTACAGAGAAAATGACAAAAAGAGGAACACGCAATATGCGGCCTTATTGCTACATAGCAATCTCTTCCAGGCAACCTAGGGTGAAAAGACGGAACCCTTCATGTGCGAGTTCGACTCGCACTTGGCCGATTTTTTTGGAAACTATTTTTGATAGAAGTTTTTGGTGACATTTTGGCGTTCCAAATTTAAATGTTATCATAATTACCTAAGGGAAGCTCCATAAAACAATAGCTCCCTGCGGGCATTAATAGCTTAGGTACTTTCAATTTGAGAATACTTGATATTTAATACGTGCTACAGATGCAAAATTACAATACACAATTACAAATATGTATTACTTATTTATAGTGTTTTTGTACAAAACAAGAACATTTATTGTGCTTTTTAGCCGAGAAAATATGTGAAGCGACTTAGGGCCTATTTCACAATCTAAAAGTAAGATCTGAGTAGCTTAGTTGGCAGAAGATTTGACATATTTTTCATATCAAATATCCAAAAAAATGTGACAAGTAAGCTACTCAGAACTTACTTTTAGGTCGTGAAACAGGCACTTACAATTATACTTACCTACTTAGCAAATAGCGGGATGCTTATTTAAAACCAGCAACAAACTTTCAGTATTTATTTACAAAGCAAGCTCAGAGCGGAATGCATACATCGACATTTATACAAATAAATTATTAATAATAATTAAGGTTCGCGCTTGACACTTTTGCTGCGGGCACCGCCCCACATACGAACCTCGCTGCGTGTCGAGTGCCGCTGCTATTGGTCGCGTCGGCGTCCATATTATGAAGGGGGACGGCTGCGCGTGCGAGTCACCGACACAGAATACTAGGAACGGCTCCAAACTGTCACCGGACCGGACTAGTCTCAATAGGCTGGCACTCGCTCGACTAGTCGCACGGCAGACAGGAATTGTACTATGAACGCTATACGCAATGCAAAAGGTTGAAATTAGGCTGTTGTTTTCCAAAATAGTAGGTAAATATCTCGTGTCGTCTTGTAGGGTAGACCGGGGACAATGGTACCATTTTTTAAACATTGGTTGATAGCGACAAATCTACTGAAATATATTTTATTCTGCATTTAAATTTCACTACCTACACTCTTAAGCTGCAAATGTATGTATTTAAATAAAACCTACGGTACCGAAAAGTCAATGAAAACCACATCTGAACAGAATGGTGTCGTGTGTTACAATTGAACCCTACTTTGGGTTAATTGTACCAAAAATAAGTTTGGTAATAAAACTCTGTTATACCTATGTGTTAATAATAATGTCTTTATTAATGGTTGGTAATTTTACGTTGTAATAAAGCTACAGTATTAGTCTTTACTCTTAGGAATCAAAATACTTAATAGTAATCAGTCGAAAAAGACAACACGTCATAAACTTAAATAAAAACAACTATTCTACTCCAATAACAAAAAATAGTCAACTCTTGCATAATATACTATTCTTTTGACTCAAACATTACGTAATTATCTTACTAACAATCTCTCAAATCACAAAAATCAAAAACTATCAATTTGTATGAGGGTACAATATTGACCCCCGGTACAATTAACCCTGACAGGCAGTACATTATGATATTTATATTTTAATTATTAATCACATTCAAGGGACATTCATTTTAGGTAGTGGACGAACTGTTTCTGGAGAGAAGTAATGATTTTTAGTCGTTGTTGATGTCGATAGATTGCAGGAAAGGAGAGATCGCAGCTGCAGCCCGAATTGACCGCCCATTTTCAATTTCTTGAAATGCCTGTTCATAAAGGAACATGTCCTTGGAGCCTCTATCAGTTAACTTCGCTCTTCGCCGTGGCATCTTAAACAAAAAGTCCAAATAAGTATGTGCCTAAAATCATTCACCCTAATTAATTTTAACTCATTTTAATTAAATTAATTTTAACTCATTTTAATTAAGAATAATTCATAACTAATATAATATCGGGGTTAATTTTACCATGGGGTTAATTGTACCGCTACAATTGTCCCCACCGTCAGTGGTACAATTATTGTTCCAAATGGACAGTTTAAATATTAACCAACAAATCACGTCATTTTATCAATTAATTTATCTCTAATGAAAGCAATGATTTGATAAGATAGCGAGTTTAATCGGAATTACAAACCAAAACTTTTTTACGAGAATACTTACTGTGACTGATCGAAAACAAAAAATCCCCAGTGTACGCGTCCGCCTCAGCACTGGCGCGCCGCCGACTGGTGAGCAGGAGGGGACGAATTGAGCGCGTGAACTCACGCTACACACACATTCAAACGTTATTTGTGTTTGGAAATATTGGCAATGGTACTATTGCCCCGTGGTACTTTTGTACCCGGTCTACCCTAAGGAAGCGAGACAGGACAGGATCCCTATTTTTGAATCACTCTTCGCGCGAGTGGCAAGGCGAACGAGGAGGCGATCAGACATGTGAGTCAAAATGGCGGGTGTACCATAATGAATTAAATTATACCGGTCACCAAAAAAAATTACCTATAATGTACTTTTTTGTACCTCGCTGTAAAAAATCAGTACCTTCTTCAAAAGGAAATTATTTTGAAATTAAAATACACCCGCCATATTGACATCAAGATGGCGGGTGTTCTATAATATTTTATTACTTAGCGATCAGCGTACACCCGCCATTTTGACTCTCATGATCAGACGATTAGCGACCTTGTGTTCGTAGACATAGCACGCTTATCGCTTTGCCCCTCGCGCGCTTGCGTTGGGAGGCGGTACTACAGCCGAAAAGCGAAGCTATGTAAAGTCGTACTTTCCTGCCAGTAGAACTTGCACGCACGCTACATAAATGTGACGACCTGTTTGGCGCAGGGGTACTAACCCCACCTTCTGCGCTAGAGGTCCCGGGTTCGATCCCCGGACAAGATAAATATTTGTGTGCATGAACATGTCTATTTGTCTTGGTCTGGGTGTTTAATATGTATATTATGTATGTATTTACAAAAAAAAAGTATATAAGTATGTTTATCCGTTATCTAGTATCCATAACACAAGTTCTTGATGATACTTAACGTGGGCTAGATAATTGGTGTGATTTGTATGGAAATATTTATTATTTATTATTTATTATAAATGTGTTTACCATATTGTAATCAGAAGTGGGTAAAGTATCGATGAAAACACAATTTAACTATCACTAATTGTTTATGCTGGCTCGTAGATTTGCTGGTTGCTCGATTCCAGTAAAGGTGACACTTTTTAATGCCTACTGTACCTCATTTTACTCGAGCAGTCTATGGGTTAGTTATTTTCAAAAGTCCTGCGGATACCGTATAATAATTCCTTCAGGGCATTGTTGGGGCTGCCACGATACTGCAGCGCCTCTAGCATGTTCGCGTACGCAGGGGTCGACAGTTTCCAGGCCATAATGCGTAAAAAAGCCGGCTCACTTTTACGGCGAGTTCGTGACAGCCGCAACAATGTTCTGCAGGTCATCGGGCAGTGGGGACTGTCCGCTGCTCCAGCATATCATTAATATAACGAAATCCCTAGTAGTTATTAAATACTAACATTAGTTTTTAAGTTTGTATGTTAACCAAGACAAAAAAACTTATTAAGTCTATTATTATGTCTATTATTACATAAGGATTAATTGTTCCACTTGCGATCGTTGTCACTAAACAAATGCGACTGCCTGAGTTCCGAGCTCTAACATAAATCTTGGGTGTTGTAATAAGTCGATTACAAAATAAAGCACTGGGGCCCCACGGTCCCATACAGGACACTCTTATTACATTAATATAAACAAACTGTTCCTATGAAATACCTAAGAGTAAAGAAGCAATACACGTCATGAATGGTGGCCCTTATCTAAGTCTTGTCAGCTATAAGGTGCCGGGACACTACAGAGGCCCGGGATATGCGACAATGAACCTTACAATATAAAAAATGAAAACCTAGCATTTTACTTTGCGGTCCTACTATTTTATTTTTCTTGACTTGGCTGGCACCGACTCCAAAAGGTTTATTTTTTGCGTTTTAGTTTTTAGAAGTCGGTTTTAATTTTTTTATAAAAAGTTTTTGAAGTGAAAACTTCTTTAGCGGCGTTGTGCACATCAGAGTTTAAAATTTTTGGGATGGGTAAAAATGTTAAAGTCGCGTCACGTGACCCTGATAGAAAATTCAAAGTCAAAGTATTTCAAATTACATAAAGTCTCACACTTGAGGGATCTACGTATATTAGTTAATAACAACCATTATATAAAGATCTCTACTACCAACTTTCATATTGATGCTATGTCAGTTTTAATGAATTTACCTGCCAAATCAAGTTGGTCTCCGTTTTCATCAACTTTTTATGAAGTTGTGGTCAAGATATAGTGGATTTTGATCGTTATTTTCGTTTAAGCGGTTATCACTTCTGCCGGCACTCCCAGAGTGCAACATCTTGTTTTTTTATTTCACAATTTTTAACGGTAGAAAGGTCCCGTGCATACCCAAATAAACTTATGTCAACTCCTCATCGCCATTTACAAAATGCTGCTTTTCCCGGTGCAGGGACGTTACTTATTGACGAGTTCTCCCGATACTTCATCACCAGCTCCACTTCATCACATGCATTGAGTCGGCCATAAATACGACCACGACAATTTCAGATGAGAATATTTTCTTGTTTCATACTTTTTAGAGCGTGATTTTTCAGTACCTAGTCGTGTTTGAGTTTTTGAACTCATTTTATATTTAAATTCTTTTGGAGTGGTTTGAGAAACTTAAACTTAAAAGGAAAAGAAGTTTAAACTAACTCCCTTCTAAGACGTAATCTTATGGAAATTATTGCCAAAATTCGATTTATGCAAGCAAAGCCGCGATCAAAAACTAATAAAAAATATATTTTTGAAACGTGCTTTCATATGACACCAAACACGATATTCTTTAAAAAGAAAGTTTTTTAGTTCACAGCTTTATGTCGTCTAGAGGGCGCCATATTCAATTTCATGTGACGTGACATAGCCTACAACCAGCGGACAATCGAAACGCTTCCAACGATACCTACCTCAATTGTGAATATATAATCAGCAGTTAAAAAGTTATGTGGGTACAGATGAACATACATACATACAAACATACATACATACATACATACATACATACATACATACATACCGGTCAAAATCAAAACCCTCCTTTTTTGTTTTGCCGTAGTCGGGTAAAAAAGGAAGAGGCTATTGAGTCGTCTTTACTTTTTGTGAAAATACTTAACAATTCGCCAGTACCTACGTACTTACCTATATTTTATAAAAGTAGGTACCTAATAAATGCAAAGTATCACCTTTTTGAAGTCGTTTTTTTGTAGTGATGATAATAATTAGTTGGCTGTGATTTATTTTCATCAGTCATGTTTCAAGAAATTCAATTCAATTCAATTCAATTCAATTCAATATCATTTGTTCAGTCTAGGCTGTTACAAGCACTTATGAACGTCAAAGAAGCTACGCCATCGGTTCACAAACCCTACGGCGGGAGACCTTGTAACGAGAAGAACCGGCAAGAAACTAGTCAAGGGCTTTTTTTTTCTCCCTGTTTTATTTCATATAGAGACGTCAAATTGAAAAGTGAGCTTAACATATCAGTAAGGTCAATTTCCATCACAAAGAAAATACTAATTATAATATTACATTTTATGGTTATCCTAACCGTAAACAATTTTCAACTCGCAAGGAAGGACTTACATTATAACATTTCTCGCATTACAAGGTTACTGTACTGCAAGTTGTGACGTACATACAGGTCAATAGCAATTTATTTTAGATGAAAATATTTAAGCTCTAAGCACAACGTTAAGACAAGCAGACTGAAGGAGACCCATTTCCGCTGGCGGCACCCGTTCACGAGCATGACGCATGAACCAGCCATCGCTTCGCTCAACCATATTTTAGGGAACGTAACGACCCGCCTAACACGACACCGCCGACGAAACGTTTGAGTGAGCATGACGTACTTCAGGTACTTATGTTAAAGTTTATAAATATAAAAAATACAATGGTAACAATAAAAAAAAGAATGATAAAAGTGCATTAATATAAGACGCAACTTACAATGTAACTGGAAGACGCATCAGCTGGGACATAATCATAAAGCGTATTTAAATTAAAAATAATAATAATGACTTTCATTATACCTAATTACAATAATTGGAGAACATTACTTATTTTTATTTATTCTGATCAAGCAGTGCCACGTTCTCAATTCAAAACTTCATAATTAACATAAATAAAATTGAAACAAAAATATAAATATCTTAACACATTTTAACACAATCAGACATGAGCAGACCTATACCACTGGCAGCACCCGTTCACGAGCATGACGCATGAACCAGCCATCTCGCCTCGCTCAACCATATTTTAGGGAACGTAGCGACCCGCCTCTCACGACACCACCGTAGAAATGTTTAAAGAGCATGACATACTCAAGAAGGCTTTGTAACTCGCCTTCGAAATTAACAAAGTTGATCAAGATTGTTATACCGATCTAAGCGAAAGTTACCTTGCTAAGGTCGGTTGTTTTTTTTGCTTTTTAGTTTTTTAAGTCGGTTTAATTTTTTTTATAACAAGTTTTTTATTTCACAATTTTTAAAGGTAGAAATACCGAACCTACACTTATAACTTTATGTCAACTGCTCATTACCTTAATATTTTTGTGAGGAGCTGGATGGTGTTGTTGTGCATAGTGCATTAGGCCTGCAGCGACACCTTTTACGAAATGCTGCTTTTCCCGGTGCAGGGACGTTAATTATTGAGGAGTGCTCCTGATACTTCATCATCAGCTCCACTTCATCACATGCATTGAGACGAGCATAAATTGTTTGTTTATGTAATAATTTGTAATAATCGTATAACAAATAAATCGTATCGCTTCCGTGAAATTGTAAATATTTAATAGTTCCGGTCTTCATCATCAGTCCCACTCCACCGAATATTGCTTAACGGAAGCAAATGCACGAGTTACTTAAGAATACATTAAAATCGATATAGGTGTGCCCATAATATTTGAAGAGTTCCCTCGATTTCACCAAGATCCCATCATCAGATCCTGTATTGACTTTAATGGGACCAACTTGAAAGTCCACCCTTTCAAACAATTTTTTTTTTATTAAAATCGGTTCATAAATGACCGAGTACTCAGGTAACAAACATAAAAGTCATAAGCACGAATTGAAAACCTCCTCCTTTTTTGAAGTCGGTTGAAAATATATTCTTGATTTGTATTTTTTATATTTTTAACCGACTTCAAAAAAAGGAGGAGGTTCTCAAATCGACGGAATCTTTTTTTTTAATGTATGTTACTCGATTACTCGAAGATGGCTGGACCGATTTGAGTAATTCTTTTTTTTGTTCAAAAGGGTATACTTCCCATATGGTCCCATTGTCATCATGTCAGGTTCTGATGATGGGATCCTGGAGAAATCTAGGGAACTTTTCAAATATTATAGGCACTCCTAAAGCGATTTCGGTGTTTTCTATGCATAACTTATGCATATGCTTCCGGAAGGCACCATTTGGTGAGGTAGAGCTGATGATGAAGACCACAAATGGTCATAGGAACTATTAAATACTTAGCATTTCACGGAATACGATTACTTAAATGTGGTTCATAAGCAATTTAGGCTTGACTCAATGCATGTGATGAAGTGGAGCTGGTGATAAAGTATCAGTAGAACTCCTCAATAAGTAACCTGCACCGGGAAAAGCAGCATTTTGTAATATGTGATGAGGAGTTGACATAAGGTTATTAGCGTAGGCACGGGACCTCTTTTACCTTAAAAAATTGTGAAATAAAAAGCTATTTATAAAAAAATTAAAACCGACTTCAATGATGACCGACTCAAGGTGATGGAAGGTATTTATATTATACATGCTTCAGTCGAGGAGCCCCTTAACTGGGTATAACATTGCTTAAAAACTAAAAAGCAAAAATATACCTTTTGGAGTCGGTCCCAGCCAAGGCATTCTACTTTGCGGTCCTACTATTTTACTTTTCTAGCCTTAGCTGGTTCCGACTCCAAAAACTTTATTTTTTGCTTTTTAGTTTTTAAGCAATGTTATACCCAGTTAAGGGGCTCCTCGACTGAAGCATGTATAATATAAATACCTTCCATCACCCTTATCAATAGCAATCTTATCACTCGTCTATAATTATACTTAATATTATAAATAGGAAATTTTTTAATGTTTGATTGTTTGTTTGTTTGCAACGAATAGACTCAAAAACTACTACACGGATTTGGATGAAATTTGGTACAATGATAGCCTGTATATGAACATAGGATACTTTTTTATTTATTTATTTAAATCTTAATTGTACATAAACACAAAGTTAGGCACAAAAGGCGGACTTAATACTAAACGTATTCTCTACCACTTTTGATCCCGATATTCCCACGGGAACGTTAATCTAAAAAAAAAGTTGAAACTACAAACTTTTTTGTAAATTAGGGTAAACGTCAACGTCGATGTATTCTCGGGTGCTTTTACTAGTTTCGGGGAACATTTAGTCAAAACAAAGATTGCAATCATACAAATATGTAAAACATACAAACTTACAGCACCAGAATCACAGATTAAGTATTAGTTACTACCAGAATAATCGTCTTTTTTAGCGTGTCTCATTATTATAATTTGACCTCTTCTCTTTTTGCCTCGAGATGTCGCTAGTAGTCCTCACAGCTTGTTACAAACAGTAAGTAAAGTTGTAGGTAAAATTAAGTGGAGCAGATACTTCCAATACCTACTTGAGGCCAAAATTCTATAAATTATCACCAGAATAATCGTCTTTTTTAGCGTGTCTCATTATTATAATTTGACCTCTTCTCTTTTTGCCTCGAGATGTCGCTAGTAGTCCTCACAGCTTGTTACAAACAGTAAGTAAAGTTGTAGGTAAAATTAAGTGGAGCAGATACTTCCAATACCTACTTGAGGCCAAAATTCTATAAATTATCTCTTCATGCTGTAAAAATCAAACTTTAAAATTAAAGTTAAAACAGGTAAGGGCATTTATGCTCCAAAAACGTACCCTTCGACACTCTCAAGGGAATCAAAATTCATTGGATACTCTACGTTGACCTAGACTAGAACTATGAAATGTGGCAATTACTGTCGTCTTTTACTGCAAGTACAGAAAAAATCTGAAAACTAGACATTTGTAACAATATAATGAAAAATGTTAATTATTAATATAAATACAATATGTTTTAATTAATTAATTTGCCTGATTAAATCTATATTTTGTTTGACATTACTTATCATGACTTTAATTTTTTTGACAGTTTATAATATAAATTTTAATTTTGACATTAGGTACATATGTATAGTATGAATTTTAACTTCTATCATTATATACCTACTACCTACTTTTAATTTCAGACATTTTAAAATAAAAAAAATATTATTTTTCATTTCTGACTTATGATATTATTTAATATGCTGTTATTTTATTTGATATTGTTTTGATCTTTATTATTATTACTGTTTTGCACACCCATTAAGGGTAAAATATGACTGACTAGATATTGTACCCTTGTGATTGTGACCTCATATAGCACTCATATTCATATTTATGCAAATAAATGAATTGAATTGAATCGGTATGTAGAGACCCTTCGTCACGGCTAGGTAGGTACCTACAAATTTGTGCGGAACCCTCGGTGGGCGAGTCCGACTCTATTAACCGATAAATATGTAAATTAATATTTTGTGCGAGCTTAGACGGATTGCATTTCAACAAATAGTTTTTTGCCGTCATGTTGGTACCCCGGTTTTATCTGACAGGAAGAATTTGATAAGATGCGATAAAAATAATTCTCTGTCAAGCTTTAAAAATTCTGTTAACTTGCGCAAAAAATATTTAATAGTTGATAATGACAAAATGATTGTAAAATGATGGTTCTAGATCTAACACGTTCGCCTTCATGCAAAACATGAATAACCAACACAACGGAAAGAGAATCATCTGTTGAAACGATAGAATCACCCAAATGAATCACCAGAGAGAAGTCAACAGATTTCTCCGGCCACAATAACGATTACAGTCACCCCGTGTGTACCTTACACCTTTCACCTTGGGTGCTATAAAAACCTTTAGTGCCGGATAAATAATGTCTTATTTCGGTATTCAAAACATTCGTAACGCAAGCGTTTAAGAATTATTGGCATTTAAACATGGGCCTCACGGGATGACGCTTAAGATTATGGATGCTGGAAATAACAAAAACTAGCGAACGAAAGTCCAGTTTCAGTCCCTAGAACGTCAGTGACGCAAAAATAAATAAGATTTAACACTCGAGCATCGTTTAAAATAGAACAGATCTCATAAAATCGACGTTTAAACATGGTACATACAGAACCGTGTGGTCAAATTTTCAATTGCCAAAATATCAATAATCATACCGTTTGGAGCCAAACGAAACATTCTACCAGCATTACGTTTGATATGTGACAGCATTTAACACATGAAATTCGTTCAAATAACAAGGAATCAATATGAAAAAGCGAAAACTATATTTCGTACCGTCACACTGTGTGGCCCATCTTTGAAGCCGTTACGTTACGTGAATTTTGCGTTACGAATGTTGAAAAGCAATTCACAGTAAAGAGAATTTCCGTCACTGAGGATCTATCTTTACCCGGAACCAATCAGTGCAGTACTTACGATACAATTCAAGATTGAAATTTGTATGAAAATTGAGTTAGGGTGACCAAGTAGTATTTTTTTTGCGGACATCGTATTTATTTATATTATTTATTTGGAATTTTGTCAACAACGAGATTAACACTAAAATATTAAGACATATTGCCATTTATAACAAATTGAAACCTTAATTTACAGGTGACAACTACATGAATTATTGATAACTAGCTTTATAAACAAAAACTTACATAAAAAATGAGGTTAAATATGTGGAAATTAAATGAGGTGCCTTCATAATACGGTAAAATGGCCAAAGCTATTCAGATTTGCGCAGACAAATATTTCTGAGTTTGCTTTTAAAGGATCGGCATTCTAACGAAGTGACCACAGTATACTTTGACATTAAATTCTCTAAACATTCTATTTTAATTTGAAAATAAACTTGTATATGAAGTTTAGAACTACCTCTTAGATTTAGAACTTAAGGTAACAAGCAATTTCTTGGCAATTTAGTGGGAGATATCCATATTTTTTACTCGGTAGGCCCCAAGGGGTCGGTCAGGGAGGCCCCTGGACTGTCAATGTAGTATTATTATAGTAATAGCGGATCCTCGCGGTATTACCCGCGTGGTGCCCGTTCCCTTGAAAATATGGGGATAAAAAATTTAGCTTTCTAATGGTCTAAGAATTGTCTAAATCGGTCCAGTAGTTCCTGAGCTTATATAGTATAGATTAGATACAAGACAACGTGATATTTGACAGTGGGGTTATAAAAAAGGTAAAATTATTTGTCAAATTAGAAGTCAGAACTTACTTTATATGATTGTGAAACATGCCAAATAAAAGTACAAAAAAAATATGATTCTGCAATTTGTGTTTTATTAACTCAAAACAAGAAAAATATTTTGCTACAAATTAATTGTTCACCTATCAATAATAAAATGTCAAAGTATTACAGTTACACACAACTCGCAACACTACAATAATTTAAATGATTTGCCGGCCGGTTTATCTGTCGACTTATCTTAAGTTTTGGATAGTTTATTTAGTAAATAATTTGACAGTTAATAAGAAAAATATGTCTAATTTATGACTGATGATGCTCGTCGGCCCTTTGAACTACTTGTACATTACTATATAATTTGTGCTTTTTACCAACTGCATTGCACGACCAGTTGTGCCATGGATTCATTTATTGTTTTGTTAAGATGATATCAATTTATATTTTATGGTATATTTTTAGTTAGGTACCATAAATTACACTCTTTAATTAAATGACATAATAACAACAACAAACAATAAAATTATGTACAAGTTTAAAACAAACTATATTATAGATGAATAATTGGTAATATGCGTTACAGGTCAATCTTTTTATATACGTACCTACAATTATAATAAAAAATGTTATTTTGTTAACAATAATTATAATGTTATAAAGATTACACTGTTAAAATCACAATAATAACGATTTGTTGAAAAACGGACTAGTACTAAGTATTCTAAAATATTATACATCACAGGTCAATCATATAAGTACCCAGGTACTTACTACTAAAAGAAGAAACTAAAAGTTATTTTGTTAACAATAATAATGTCATGAAGATATACACAGTTCAATCACAATATGTACAATAATTGTTAACGATTTGCTGATATACAAATCATACTTCAAAGTTATTTTGTTAACAATAATAATGACATGAAGATGTCACAGTTCAATCACAATATGTACAATAATTATTAACGATTTGCTGATATACAATCATACTAAAAAAGTTATTTTGTTAACGATATTAATGTCATGAAGATATCACAGTTCAATCACAATATGTACAATAATTATTAACGATTTGCTGATATACAATCATACTTAAAAGTTATTTTGTTAACAATAATAATGACATGAAGATGTCACTGTTCAATCACAATATGTACAATAATTATTAACGATTTGCTGATATACAATCATACTTCAAAGTTATTTTGTTAACAATAATAATAATTATTTGTTTCTTGTTAAAAGTTATCATTTTATTTAATCTGTCGAACTGTCGGTTTGTATAATTTTGTGTTATCTAAATACAACACCGACTGTGTGATAGAAAGGGATGGCTCCGCAGAAAAAATCCGAAGTATGGAACTTATCAATACCAAAAATGATTACATGATTAATGACTGACTGATTATATAATAAGAGGCACTGAACACCTGTGCGAGAGAAGGAAAACTTGAAATAAACCCTCTACCAACCCGTCTAGGCAGCGTGGTAGCAGTTAATAATAAATAATTACATACAATCACACCAATTATCTAGCCCACATTAAGTTTCGTGAAGAACTTGTGTTATGGATACTAGATAACGGATGAACATACTATATACTTTTTTTTGCAAATACATACTTAGCATACATATTAAACACACAGACCAAGACAAATAGACATGTTCATATTTGTCTTGTCCGGGGATCAAACCCGGGACCTCTGGCGCAGATATACATTATTCTGTTATTATTTACTTTCTTAGCGTGCATACATGATTTTTGATTTGAGTTGAAATATTAGAATTTGTCGTGAAAAGCAAATTATAAAGTTCGAAGAGTACTCGAGTCCACTAAAGTAGTTTCGAATACTCGTGCCAGTACTCGAATACCTGTCCAAGTCTTCTGACTCGAGTCCTAGTTCGATTCTATTTATAACGATTACCAAAATATTCGAATACCAAATATAGCACGAGACGGCACATCACTAGGTCACAGACTACAGACAAGACAGACCATCATAATCGCAGACAAACAAGAAGAAGATGGTGGTTATAAAGAGTCTGACTCACGAAATATGGCGCATGAGAGACTGTAGTCACCTTCAATATCCGCAAATGAACGCTATTACTATGGAAGATAATTTGAGTATCAGAGAAATTCCGCACGACAACTTTCGTGACACGGACTTAAGACTATTTTGAATGGAAATAGTTTTTTTTTATTATTTTACATGAATTAGGTACATTACATCTCACTTATGTTGCTAGAATCAACGCCGTAAAACAAGCTTATTATCAGGTTAGTTTAGCCTTTTTATCCATCAATGTACGTAAATGGTTGTCACCCTAATTTGAGATTTTCATACAAATTTCAATCTTGAATTGTATCGTAAGTACTGCACTGATTGGTTCCAGGTAAAGATAGATCCTCAGTGAAGAAAATTCTCTTTACTGTGAATTGCTTTTCAACATTCGTAACGCAAAATTCACGTAACGTAACGGCTTCCAAGATGGGCCACACAGTGTGACGGTACAAAATATATTTCTCGCTTTTTCATATTGATGACTTGTTATTTGAACGAATTTCATGTGTTAAATGCTGTCACATATCAAACGTAACGCTGGTAGAATGTTTCGTTTGGCTCCAAACGGTATGATTATTGATATTTTGGCAATTGAAAATTTGACCACACGGTTCTGTATGTACCATGTTTAAACGTCGATTTTATGAGATCTGTTCTATTTTAAACGATGCTCGAGTGTTAAATCTTATTTATTTTTGCGTCACTGACGATCTAGAGACTGAAACTGGACTTTCGTTCGCTAGTTTTTGTTATTTCCAGCATCCATAATCTTAAGCGTCATCTCGTGAGGCCCATCTTTAAATGCCAATAATTCTTAAACGCTTGCGTTACGAATGTTTTGAATACCGAAATAAGACATTATTTATCCGGTACTAAAGGTTTTTATAGCACCCAAGGTGAAAAGTGTAAGGTACACACGGGGTGACTGTAATCAATAACGGACTATCAAGAACATAATTGATGTTTTCTCGACACATTTAACTAAGCAATAGCTACCTTTCCGCCTTTGTTCTGAATTGTAGCTATTGCTTGGCCCGAATTATCGTAAAGACGTGTTAAGGGCTAATATAACTGTTTAATTTGCAAACCTAATCAGTAGCAAGTACATATGGGAGCGTTTCATTAAGGTTTTGCTCAACCTTAAAAATACCAGTTTCATGAAATAGCAAAGTTTATAATCAATTAACCGGTTTATAGAGTATATTTCTTATCTTTCCACTGCAATACAAACAAAATACTATACTTTTCGCAACATAGAAACCGTTTCATTAAAGTTTGACTCTACCGAAACCTTAAAAAAATGGTTTCATGAAAGAGCAATATTAAAAGGGTTTTGAATCAATTAAGCGGTTTATAGATGTTGTTTCTGCTCTTAGTAAGTACCTAAGCACAACGGGACAACACGAGCGCGTGACTGACAAACCAAAATGCCACCTTCGGCTCGTACACATAAGCTCGCTACTTGCCTGAAATACCGCTCTCCCAACGCCAAAAAAAAATTCAGAACAAAGGCGGAAAGGTAGCTATTGCTTAGTTAAATGTGTCGAGAAAACATCAATTATGTTCGTGATAGTCCGTTATTGTGGCCGTAGAAATCTGTTGACTTTTCTCTGGTGATTCCTTTGGGTGATTCTATCGTTTCAACAGATGATTCTCTTTCCGTTATGTTGGTTATTCATGTTTTGCATGAAGGCGAACGTGTTAGATCTAGAACCATCATTTCACAATTATTTTGTCATTATCCACTATTAAATATTTTTTTGCGCAAGATATCAGAATTTTCAAAGCTTGAGAATCTGCAGAGAATTATTCTTATCGCATCTCATTCCAGACGGAAAGGTTCTGGAATGGCGATAATTTTATTGAAAGTTGATTAACATTTATTTTAACAATTGTTTTATTTTTTATATAAGGAAAGGAATACAGTTATCTTGTTTGATTATTTTTAGTTTATCGTGAAAACTTAATGTTTTTTGTGATATGGAAAAAATAATTTCACGTCTTTTTAGTTTGTTAACGTTATTTGCTGTACTACTAGGTAAGTCTCCTTATTTCTAGGTCAACGAAGAGTGCCCTATGAATTTTCATTCTCTTGAGAGTGTCAAAGCATACGTTTTTGTGGCATAAAAACGCGAACGCATGAGTGGCAAAGCTAAAAACGACCTGCCGCATGTAACTATAAGCTCGCTATTTGAATGTAATACCGCTCTCTCAACGCGAGTGCGCGAGTCTTAAATCCACCAGCGAGCTTATGTCTACATACCCTATGGTTGCTATTAGCCTGATCGCCTCGTCAGTTAGTAGGAACATTTCGCAGTTTTGGGTCACCGGCTATTAAGGTTTTGAAGCGCTCTCATTCCGAATACGTCGGAAGCAATTTTTTTTAAAATCTTAATCAAAATCCCTAAATAACCGCTATTTTTTATACCGGTTTCAAGCCTTTTTTTAATTTTAACTCGATAGTTATTACATAAACGCGTTCTCGAGTTTTTCCTGAAATTCAGTTTCCAAATTATATTTTAATGATTAAATTACAAATGTACAGTTTTTATATTTTTTCCTGTAATCGTAATACGATATTAATTGCCAAATTTCATAGTTCGAGGTCAACGGGAAGTATCATATGAATTTTGATTCCCTTGAGAGTGTCGAAGTATACGTTAACCATAATGGCGTAACATTTTTACGTTAACTTTTAAGTTTGATTTTTTCACTGTTTTAAGAAATTGTAAACGTGAATATATAGCTCTAATTTTCTTTTTTTACCTTTTTACGTTAATTTAAAAGTTTTATTTTGTTACCCCTTCAATAGACTGTTGAATTGATTAAATGGCTTTAATTTCTATTCAATACGTCCACGCGTTTTAGAGATAAACGAGGACGGATAGACGGACAGACGGACAACAAAGTGATCCTACAATTGTTCCTTTTTTTAGAGGTTCGGTATCATAAAAAGAGTTAAATAATTTTATGAAAATCCCCCAACTAAAAGTCATGAAGGTATAAGGAGCAAGCGCTCGCAATACTTACTTGAAGCCAAAAAAATATGTAGCGCTATCTTTCAGGGCTTGAAACGGAGCGTTTAATTGATTAAGGTTTTTACAAAAACCGGTTCCGACGTTTTGGAATGAGAGCGAAGCTAAATACACCGAAAAGATGTTTCTTTCGAATGCAAGGATATTTTTAGCACTGATGTGGCAACGCTGACCTACAGCAGCAAGTCTCGGTAGCTCAGTGGTTAGAGCATTGGACCGGATTTCCAAAGGTCGTGTGTTCGAGTCCCATTTAGGAATTCACTTGTGGCCGAGTTGATTTATTCCAATATTTTTCTATTTAAAATTTATCATACGTATAAAAATTGCATTAAAAAATGCAAAAAAATAAAAAATCATGTACTAAATAAACCAGTTTTATCCAAAGCTGCTAAATATACCTACTACTGGCGAGGCGATTAGTCTAATAGCGAGCTTCAGCGTGTAAAACATAACTAGCTAGTCGAGTTACCACTCGCGCGCTTGCGTTAGGAGAGCGGTATTTCAGCCAAGTAGCGAGTTTATGTCTACGAATGGAAGGTCGCTTGTCGCTTTGCCACTCACGCGCTAACGATATCTCGATGTGTTTATAAACTTATAAAGAGCAGAGACCTCTAGAAATCGCTTAATTGATTCAATACCCTTTTAATTTTGCTCTTTCATGAAACCGTTTTTTTTAAGGTTTGGGTAGAGCCTCCCTTAATAAAACGGTTTCTATGTACTCGCAGCTGCACCAGTTTGAAATAAACAGGCTCTGCTATCTCTGCCGAGGTACGATCTCTCTTTCGAGAATGTCAGCCATGTTTACTCGACTTGCGATTTTGTACGTGTTTTTAAGAAATTTGTGTTGTGGATTCTATTAAAAAAAAAGCATTAATATGTTCTACGGGGTGGCAGAAGTAAGTGAATGCCCAGGTTGCTATTTATCCTTTCACTTACATTGTAAAAATAGAAAAACAAAAATTACGGCAGTCATAAGGAAGAGAGATCGTACATCCGGCAGAGATAGCGCTACATGATTTATTTTTATACATTCATCATGTCTTAACGACCTCCTTGGTAGAGTGGTACGTTCACCTGTTTCAAGGTGTCGCCTACTCTGAGGTACTGGGTTTAAATCCCGGTAGGGGCAAATGTTTGTATGATGAATACGAGCATTTGCACCTGAGTCATGGACGTTTATATATACATTTTCACATTAATACTTTTTTATGTATAATTATATGTATTTCTTTTTCTCTTTATTTTGACACATACAGTCATTAGTACAAATTACTATTAAAATAAAATTTACATTAAATACAATGAGTGTCCACTATTACTAATTGTTAGGTAGGTACTTGCTAGAATTTGCAGATATTTTTTGCAAACTCAAATATAAATAGGTACTATTTTTTTTTGTTTAACATAAAACAACAAACATAAGAGTGTAGTGAAGATAACTTTACTATTTCAGATAGGTATTCAATTAATTTAATGAGAAGTGTTATAAAAATTAATATAGAAATAAATAAATTACATAAGTTGATTTATCAAATCTTTTTTCAACGTATGCAATGAGCTTTTGAAAAGATCTATATTATAAAATTCCTCACTGTACATGGGAACACAGCGTGGAAAATAACTATTGGATGAATAGTTTTTCTTGGTTCGAGGCGATACAAAGGCATGAATCAGGGCTTGTTTATCCGGTTAATTTTCAAATCGGTACAGCAGCAAGTACATAGAAACAGTTTTATTAAGGTTCGGCTCTAATCAAACAATTGTTCCATGAAAGAGCAAAATTTAACGGGTTTTGAATCAATAAAGCGGTTTATGGAGGTTTGTTCTGCTCTTTATAATTACCTAAATACAACGGGAAAACGCAAGCGCATGAGTTGCAAAGCGAAAAACGACCTTCCGCACGTAAACATAAGCTCGCTATTTGAATGAAATAACGCTCTCTCAACGCGAGCGCGCTAGTGGTAAATCTACTAGCGAGCTTATGTCTACATACCCGAAGGTAGCTATTAGCCTGATCGCCTCGCCATCGCCAGTTAGATAGATTTTCAGCATGGCCCTCTTGATAGCTTTGAAGTTACATTCTTGTCGTAGTAATAGTTTCTTAGTTTTTTCATTCAGTTTCGGCTCCGTTTCAGGTTGAATGAGACTCGGTACTTTAGATTCCGTGGGGGTGGGGGTAGTTGTGGCGAGCATCCGTTTCAAAATATCAGCCCTCGTTGTGTCGTAAAGTTCTTTAGTTTTTTCGTAAATGTTTTCGTTGAAGTAGTCAAAGTTCTTGTCTTCGATAGTTAAAAGTTGGCGATGACGTTGGTCGAAATCATCCCACAAGCTGGTTAGGGACAATAAACGTTTCGTAAGATAATCTTGCGTTTTCCTTGCTGAACTATCCTTTTTATAGTTCGTACACAAGTTCTTGATGCTTTCGAAGACTTCAGATTGTAGTTTCAGCTCTGCAGCCATCATGATAGTTTCGCTAGTTCCTGTTTATTGCTTCAGTTATAGTCAGGTAGTGATCCAAAGGCTTCAGCGTAGTTGACGGTGGAGTGATGCAGTATCCTGGAGTGGTCGCTGGTTAGGTACGCAAAATTCTCTCTATCCTCACACGATATGTGCGTTCTCGTCTCAATTCACCTGGTGAGACCCGCTTGTGGGAGGCCAGGCAAACCGATTCGCTACCGTGCAAAGATAAAGAAAAATAAAACGTACCCTGTTTTTCTCGAAGGACCAAAATGTACGAGTTCCGCTTAGTTGACCACGGACCCCGTACAGGAAGAAGTTGATAGTTGTAGTTGAAGGTTTGTAGTTAGTTGCTGGCTTGAAGTTAAGTTGTTTCCGTAGTGGAGATAAAGGAAAGAAATCCGTCACTATTTACTTTTGTTCACGTAGTGAGTTAAATATAAGTTTAGTTTTAGTTAAAGTAGATGGGTCTTTCCTCGACCGTAGCCGATAATAATCTCCGAAAATAATATGTTACAATTAAAAGGTAAATTAAAGTTGCTGACGCGCGACCTAAATTAGGCGTTAACGTGTGGTGGTAAAAATGTGCGGTGTAAGACCGTACAGGTATATTTCGCAGTTTAGCATGCAAAGGGCGTGAGGAGCGTACGGTAAGACTTGAAACCGGTACGAAAAATAGCAGTTATTTAAGGTTTTTGATAAGGGTTTTCACAGAATCCGCTTCTGACGTATTCGGAATAAAAGCGCTTTAAAACCCTAAGTAAACCGGTTTGATCCAAAACTGCAATTTGCAATTTTGGCCTCAAGTTGGTATTGAAAGTGTTAGCTCCATCTTTACACTACAGCAACTTGTTCCTCAAAGCAGACCAAGGCTTTGTTATTATCCGGTTAATTGTTAAACCGGTACAGCAGCGAGTACATAAAACTAAACCGTTTTATTCAGGTTTGGCCCTAAGCAAATATTGATAAAAAACGGTATCATGAAAGAGCAAAATTCAAAGGGTTTTTTTAATCCATTAAGCGGTCTATAGAAGTTTTTTCTGCTCTTTCTAAGTACTTTAACACAATTGGACAACGCGAGCGCTTATTTAAGAATATTAACCAATCAAACCCAAACCCATAACTGAAAACTGTATCAAAATCGGACTAGTAGTTTTGGAGATAAATGGTAACATTGGTTTGCACAAACAAACAACCTCTCACCCCAAACGCATATACCGTTTCCGTACGTCGTTGGTAAAAAGAAAAATATTATTTGTTGCTAAATGTTCAACAACATGCATTGAGCAAATATACTAATTCCTCAAGGCTCAATACATTTATTGCAACCATAATGTTGTAAAGATGTTACTTTAAAAAAAGTACAAATTATGGACCGTGTCGGTTATCGCAATTTGAAAAAAAAAGAGAGGAGGAGGGACTTTTCCAAACTTAAATAGATTTAAGGCCATTTACAAAAAGTTTATAGGTACTTACTTATTTTCATTTTCTTTTATTTTGTCGGAAAAGTATTCTTGAATATTGTAGTAACATTTATGAACTACTTAATAATTGTTTTAACTTATAACATTTATTTTTATCATTATTTTCATTTCTAAAGTTCTCTGGAAGTTTGTTGTAAATTTTGAGACATATCATAGGTACTGGATAAGCATATATTAAGGCGTGCAGTTGAGATCATTAAATTATTTTTATGTGATAAGGAGTAGTGAGTTTGTATTGCATCCCTTTTTGTGAATAAATTCTAATATTTTCTAACAAATTTACAGATTTCTAAAATGTATGTGTATTAATTTTTTTTAGATTTTGGAAATGTGATTTGCAACGTTTGCTCAATATAGACCAGACAGATTTGTCTGGTCTATATTATAATACGGATAAGTTTTTTTTAATGGTAAACAAAGACAGTGCGTCTGTGCTGTTTCCCCACAGAATGATTCCGTAATTGAGCCAAGCAAAGGCATAAGCGTATTCGTTAAATATTTCATATAGTCGATTGAACAGTAAGTTGCAATTTTATATCAATGTGCTTGGGTTCTTTCCTTCCTATATCATTTTTAATAGCTCTTCATTTTCTTAGAACTAGGTCCAGCTCTGGTATCCTAAATGTAGGACTAGCGGCGTGCAAATGAAGTAACTCAAATTGAAAAAGTTAGATACCAGTTCCGCTTTGGCTCCGAAAATAGATAATATTTATTAGTGCAAATGATTGGATAAGTGGTTTTTAGGTACTTTTAATCTTCTACGAGTTTATCTTCAGTCTTCTACACAAGTTTAAAATCTTCTAACAGTCTACAAACTTCTATCAGGGGGAATTTCTTCATTCGTCGTGGTACGCTCTACTACAAAATACGGTTCTGCTTAAACTCGGTCTACGGCGAGAGTCTAAACAGTAAGTGAATCCTTATAATCAAGAAAGAAACAATCAGCAAACAGTCAGCAAGTCTTGAGTGGCAAAGCTAAAGGCGACCATCCATAAGCTGGTTATGGCTACTTTCCTGAAATACTCTCCTAACGCGAGCACGCTAGTGGTAAATCGACGAGCAAGCTTATGTCTACACACGGAAGGTCGCTATGCTTGATCGCCTTGCCAGTAGTAAGTAATCGCAGCGTTTGTAATCCAAACTGGTAAACGGTTTAATAAACAGTTTATTATGTTTGAAGCGCTCTCAATTCTTGTACGTTGGAAGCGGTTTTTTTAAAAACCTTAATCAAGACCTTTATTAATCGGAAGTTTTTAAAACGGTTCCAAACCTTGCTGTAACTAAGAGACGTAAAATTACTTTATCCTTCTAAAAAAAAAACATTTAGTTTTGACGATAAACTAAAACTAATCAAATAAGATAACTGTGTCCCTTTCCTTATATAAAAAATAAAACAATTAGTGAGATAAATGTTATTCAACTTTCAATAAACTTATCGCCATCCCAGAACCTTTCCGTCTTCCTCAAAGGCCATGGTTTCTTCTCGCTACGTGTCTCACACGCCAACTGCCACCTCATGGACCTCTAGGTGATACCGGTGTGCAGCGATGCCAGACGTACGGTAATTACCGTATTTGTACGGTATTTTCAAGCCTTGTACGGTAATCTATCGTGGTGCCAAAACCATACGGTAATTTTAAGAACTGCGCGAAAATTCGACAAAACGTACGGTAATTTTAAGTTGGCGTCTAATCTCTGAATTGACCCATAGTTAAGTGAGTGGACCGGACATTCGGACCGTAATTTCTCTCTATCGCACTAATAATATCATAATTTTGCCATCTCTTTCCTTTCTGTTTATCACGGATGAAGAACAGAATAACTGCCCCCGTGGCTCGGTGACCCTCCCGACAGCGGAATGTATGCGCTGTCTCTGTCACTGACTATAGAATAGACAAGTACAAAGACACAGAATTCGAACGATCCGAATATCCGATTAATTGATTGATTGAATTGAATACCGAATCGACCGAGTGGTATAATATTTGTCTGTGGAGTGTGGTTATTTGTTTGTTCTCTTCTCCTAATATCTTAATAGCATTTTTCTTTTGGCTCATGTGCAAAAAGTTTTTAGTTTTCATACAACCATCGTGTACGGTAATTTAGAGGTACATTTTACGGTAATTCTGGCAACATAGTCTTGCAACGCTGCCGGTGTGGTTGTTGCATGAAGCTATAGCTATGTCTTCATGGGTTGTTGCCGTTACCCACCGATGCGGTTAAGTACTTTACACGTAACGCAGTTTTTACCCGCGAGACGGCACGGAGGGTATATGCGTTTGGGGTGAAAGGATGTTAGTTTGTTTGTGCAAACCAATGTTGCTATTTATTTCTAAAACTTCTAGTCCGATTTCGATGTAGTTTTCAGTGATGGTTTTGGGTTTGATTGGTCAACATGGACCAAACAAACTCAAACATATGTACATACAAAGATAGGTGTTACGGTGACAACTCACTAGGGGGCGCTGCAGTAAACATTTGTTTGCAGCCGGTGTGAACTTTGTTTGCATGGAAACCTTGAGCATACCTTAATTTTTGATGTTGCTATATAAATAAATGCTCCAGTTTATCAGTTAAGGCAATACTGTTACACCACGTGACCGTGATCCTGTAAACAAACAAAACAAAACAAAACAATATTCAATATGGCGTTTTCAGTATATTAGTGATCTTCGCCACAAATTATATCTTCGCGCCTTCGCGCACAAAGTACTTTCAGAATCTCTAATTTCATTGATTATTGGAATTTACCACTAAAACGATCAAAACAAACGTGTTACGAAGAACTTGTTGTAGTGTATTTTCGTGAGTTAATGACTCTGACCCTATTAATTTCGTGCCTATGACATGCTACCTTGGACGAATTCGTCCAAGCATGCTACGTGCAATTAACGGCCACGGTTCTACCATGGCGGATGGAAAGCAAAGGAGGAATGCTTGAAGTGCGGTTGCTCATTTGCCCAAGACAACGTCAAGTTGTTTCGGTTTCCGAAACCATCAAAAAGAAACCATGTTCAGTACGTACCTATTATAACCGGCCGGCTAATTTTGTTATAGATTTTTTTGATGTTGTTAGATGTTATTTGGGTAAAAATTTCGTCGATTTCGATGTTGGTCATTGTAGAGTAGCTAGGTCATAAAAGACTTCCTCCAAAATTTCAGGTTTAGGACGCTTATAGTATCGAGAAAATAATTCTGAAGTTTCGATTTTTCCTGTTTTTAGGTGATTCATTAACATTTTGGTCAGTTTCTATTTTTTAGGGTTTCGTAGCCTAAAAGGCAGAAAACGACACCCTTATAGATTCGGCCAATCCGATGTATGTCACCACAGCCACTTTATTGATTGATAGAGATCCACTGAGAATAAAAGTTTTTTTGTACTCCTACAGCTATCAAGAGTCCCACTACTTGCTTTTAATTTAAATACTTTTGACAAATAATAATGACTTTATTCAAGTTTACAAGAATAAATTCGGCAACAAAGAAGTGAAACCGCTGTCCATTTCTACATCACCAGTAATCCCTACTAGGTAGTTAAGTTGCATTATTATATTTCTCAGAGATCATTTTGTTTTTCAGCTGTCAACATTGGGCGCATTCCCTGACAGAGAGTACAGCTCTTTGCATTACATACAAAGTTGCACGATGAACACAATGTTGGCCAGAAACACCTCAGGGATGAGGATTTTACTGATCCATCCTAAGAAAAAACTTCTCAGAACAGCTGTTCCCTCAGATGTAAGCTAAACAAATACCTATATTTATTTATTGTAAGTGAATAAAGTACATGTGAAAACTTTTTAATTAAACCATCATTTCGTTTCAGACCACAGCTGAATTGCTAATTTCTATAGAACCTCAACCTGGCCCTTCACATTGGCCTCTATGTGATATTTCAAATGCACAAAGCCAAGTGGTACCATTCCAGAGCCTGAAACTGTGAGAAAAATAGAGAAGGAAAAAGCCCTCTGTGCTAAGTGCACAAAAAATGTGAAAAAAAATCCAATAAAAAAACCGCATTAGGACTTTAAAGTCAAAAGCCATGTTGACAGCGATAGAAGAAGACAAATATATACAAAAGTTGTCTACACATATTCATATTTCAAATGCATGGGCAAATACGAATGGTACGGTTAAAAAAGACATGTAGAATTGAATTTGTTCATGTTTTTGTCATATTGCAATGCGAGAGTTTATATTTTTTATATATAATGTAGTAATACTTTGTATTAGAGGTACATAGTACATACATAAACTTGTACAGAAAATGTATTTCAAAAATTGACTGAAAAATATAAAATATATTGGCTAAACATTTTTTCTTTTATTTCCTGATAAATCGATTCTTTTATGGCACATCCAGACTGGGCGAGCGGTCTCGACTCGAGAGGATTTATATCCATGCTGAAATTTATAATAGTGATTGCAGCCCCCGACGGATAATTAAGTCGGGGGGTTTTTAAATTATTTTATCCATTTTCAATTACGATTTATTTTAACCGCCTTGGGTTTTTTCAGAAAGAAAATTTGGTTTTTATTTCAAACTTTTTAGAGTGCATAAGTAGATATTATATACAGTGTACTACAGGAAACCCATTACTATAAACCGCATTCAAATCAGACTAGTGGTTTTGGTTTTGCTCAAACAAATATTTACTGCAGCGCCCCCTGGTGAGTTGTCACCGTACATTCACTCTTAGTACAATCTAAGTACATTCACCAATCAAACCCAAACCCATTATAGAAAACCGCATCAAAATGGATCAGTAGTTTTGCAGAGAAACGGTAACATTGGTTTGTAAAACAAATGTATACTGCAGCGCCCCCTGGTGAGTTGTCACCGTAACACCTATCTAAGAACATGCACCAATCAAACCCGAACCGATGCAAACCGCATCAAAATTGGACTAGTAGTTTTACACAAACACAAACAAACAACCTCTCACCTACTTTTACTACCAACTTTCATATAAGTAGGTCAGTTTTAATGGATTTACCTGCCAAATCAAGTTTGTCTCAGTTTTCATCAACTTTTTATAAAGTTGTGATCTAGATATAGTGGATTACTCTCCCAGAGTACGACCCGTTGTTTTTTTTTGTCAAAAAAACCCACGATCAACTGCCCTTTCTTGTCCCAGTCACATTCAGTTCAACCAACATCAAAGATTGGTATAACTTAGGAAAGTTAAAAGGACAAAATTATTTTAAAATACCTCGACTTAATTATCCGTCGTGCCATCACTATTTTAAATTCCAACATTAATATAAATAAGTAAGTATAGCAATAAATACTATAAAACTGCAAAACTAGTTCAATGCTTATCCCAAGTAATCACGATCTTTGATGTTGGTTGAATTGAATGTGACTGGGACAAGAAAGGAGTTCCATATAAGTCGATCCCAAATATGTTGACGGGTAATGAAATAAGTAATGTATATGAGTTGTCTTTTGTCATGGCAGTGTACCTTGAAAGATAGGAAAATAAAAATTGCATATTTTTCTTTACTATGTTTATTAATTATGTTCATAGGTAGCGCTAGTTGCATTTGAATGGCGACATGCCTTTCGCACCTTATTTAAATCTGTTCTAAATACATAACATCCATTGCTTATTTTAAGTGGATAATAATTTGACCTAATCTATCAAATATGTAAAAGACTGCGGATAGTGCTTCAAATTGGAATTCTCCAAATAACTTGAGTGCATACGCAACTTTTATTTTTTATGTCGATAGAGGGCGTTGTATAGATATTATTGTTCTGTCTTTCTTGATTACTATAACATTTGATAATAATAATTTATTGCTACCTAGAAAAAACACCAACTTTCTTAAACTTATTTAGTTATGATAAATATTAAACAAGAAAAAATTGCATTGTGAAATGCAAAATAATAAATTTATAATTATTTATTTATGTATTGAAATTATCAAAGTAAAGAAGTGAAGAGGTAGGCACATGCATGCATACTTATTAATTAAGCACTTAGCTATTGTGAAACCTTACTTAGGTGAATAAGTATCTATGTGAAGTTAGTTTTTTTTCAATTTACCAATTTTTCAAAAACCAAAAACAGAGATATTCGATTTTCAATAAAATTGGTTATTGGTACATTTTTATAAATAGAAAAGTACACATGAAAGAACGGTACTTAATATACTTATTAATTGAGAATTTTTTAATACTAGTGAAAGTCTTAACGATTAATTAATAACTGTACATCTTTGTTAGAAAAAAGCTTAGCACCAATAACATTTATCTACTTATATCTAAAAAATATACATTTATTTACCTACATTAAACCCGAGCCTCGAGTTCACCAATATGTAGCAACCATTAACGATTTTTTTTTTATAAAAGTTGCTTAATGGCTTTCATACAAAATACTTATTTTCTTAGAGGGATTAAACCGTAAATCTTGACCGATATTTTTCAATTTGGTACTATCCAAAAGCTAGAATGTTCAACATTATGACTGCGATTTTCATTCGTTTGTGAATTGTTTTGTTTCAATCATGCGGATTTTTGAACTACTTAGGTACTTCAAAATTTCATACAATAATAACCAAACTTACCAACTTATTTCTTTTATTGAATCTCCTCTTATTTTTGAAGTCGGTTATAAATAAAAAAAAACACGATCAAAATGTTGAACATTCTAGCTAACATAGAGTACACTAAAAAAATACTGGCTTATAACAGCTAGACGTAGTATTTTCTGGAGAAACACTTCCTGTACAGCTTCCAGCTTGAACATGTGCCTCTCGATTCGATCTCGAAATCTTGTAGGGTCGCACGAGCAACTCCGTGGGCTGATTCTAACGTAAACTCGGATCAGTTTCTTCTTCTTCTTTTTATGTAATGGCTGTTTCTTTTTGGATTTCGCCAATGTCCAGTGAATATATTTTTAATATTAAATAGAAATTGTGCGGTAGATTGAGTTAAAATGGAGTCTCACAACACGTGTTGTTATGAAAAGAACTCTAGTGAAACTCTCGGTTCAGAGTATCGTCGCTAATTTAGCTGTCATGTAGTATGAAAATGTTGCAGTAATGACAGCGCCGAAACTGGTCGCTTGGTGATTGTTTTTAATATAATCAGCCACAATCGTGCAACCTGAAAGCAAGAAAATGCTATTAAAAAAAACAAATAGAAAATTGTAAGCCCTTTGGAGTCGATGCCACTCCTCAAGGTATCGATGGTGCATTCTTTAAATTCTACAATGCACTTTTACACTTCTACCCATTTCTACTCAGGTTTTATTCCAGCTCAACTTTATGGTTGCCTGGAAGAAATTGCTTTTTAGCGATAAGGCCGCCAATTGTTTTTTTAATACTTTTGTAAACTATCATGGTGTACAATAAAGAATATTTTATCTTTAACTTACTACTTATTTGTCTGGCGCCGACTCCAAAAGGCTTATATTTACTTTTTGAAGTCTTTATTTACTTTTTATTTAAATAGTTATTTGTTATGCAAGGCTGGAAAGTTGGTTATTTAGCGGCGAGTTACGTCTATTGAAATCTGAGCAAGTGAAGAATTCTAGGATTGAACCACGAGCGTAGCTAGTGGTTCAAAGATTGAATCCTGAGCCAGGATTTCAAAGGTACAAGACGCTAAAAACTTTTCTGCCGAGCGCAACACATAATTTTTCACCTCACAACAGCGAGGAACATTTTATGGTTGTTTACGCGGTCAACTTCAGGTAAAAAAAAAAAAAAAAAATTTAAAAAACCCCCGACACAAAAAATATAAAGCTACCTTTAAAAAGTAAAAAATAATAAAAGAAAATTAATCCTGAAGTACCATTATGTATAAGTATGTATTAATATTTAAAAAAAATATTCGCGTTGGGGAACCGCTCCTAATTAATAGTGTCACATGCTTACTTATCTCATCTTTTATCTAGACTTATTATTATTTTGTACAATACGCGGGTGGCGGCGGCGGCGCGGAGTGCGTATTCATGCGACGGCTGCGCGCGGCGCGGCGGGGGAGGGGAGTAAAGTGGGCGGAGCGTTAGGTCGTGAAGTTTCATTACCCGAGCGGGCAGACACGCGAGGGCAGACGTCGTGGACGGTTGTATCTAAAACGCAATATTTCGGAGTAATTTTATTAAAGTTTTTTCTTAATTCTGTTTATATTAAATTCATGTTTGTTGCTTAGATTAGTAATTTTTTATTTTGTTTAATAGTTAGTAATTTAGTTTTGGAGCGGTCCCCTAACGCGAATTTTTTTTTTAAATATTAATACATACTTATACATAATGGTATTTCAGGATTAATTTTCGTTTATTATTTTTTACTTTTTAAAGGTAGCTTATGTTTTTTGTGTCGGGGGTTTTTTAAATTTTTAATTTATTTTTTTATTTTATACTTTTTAAAGGTAAACATACTTATTGATACTTATTGATTTTTATCATCAAACATGTCTAAGAACACTCGCACGTAAGTAACCTTTAATAGAAAAAAAAATTAATTGAAATCGGTTCATCCGTTCGGGAGTTCGGGAGCTATGATGCCACAGACACACATACAGACAGACAGACAAACACGTCAAACTTATAAAAGTTGTTGTTTTTTGTGATGTACAAGTCATAACCTTTCATTTGATACCCCACTTGAGCATATTTGCAGACATTCGGTTTTTCTTCCCCACTTTAACCCCCCATAACTTTTAAACGGCTCAATCGATTTTCATCAAACATGTCTAAGAACTCTCGCCCGTAAAACACCTGTAATACAAAAAAAAACTAAATTGACATCGGTTCATTCGTTCGGGAGCTATGATACCACAGACAGACAGACAGACAGACAGACAGACAGACACGTCAAACTTATAACACCCCTCTTTTTGCGTCGGGGGTTAAAAACCTATTAAGTACCTATTAAGTACCTATAAAGGGGAAAACGGGACCCTATTACTAAGACTCGGCTATCCGTCCGTCCGTCTGTCACAAGGCTGTATCTCATGAACCGTGATAATTACACAATTGAAATTTTCACAGATGATGTATTTCTGCTGCCGCTATAACAACAAATACTAAAAAAACCCCCCGACACAAAAAAATACTTAAAAAAAACTCTCTCGGTCGGGGGACCCCCAACGTATAATATACCCTTTTAGTACTTCTCTGTTTGTGGTCCCCCGACCGGTTTTAAAATGTTAAAATTGTATTTTTATTTCATCCTTTTTAAATTACACACAAAATAAAAAAAAACCGCATTGCAATCGCTTAATTCCACTACGAATATTTATGTACAGAAAGACAACATTTTTTTTGCAGCCATTTAGTTTTTTTTTACTGTACCTAAATTTGCCCAGGGTGTACATTATTTTAGTCAAAGCGCCACATTTGTATCTTTTACCGTTTCGGCAGGCAGTTGACCATCTCCATAAATGGCCGGATGGATTTTCATCAAACGTGGCTAAAAACCATCTCGATCAATTTAGCTTTCAATAAAAAAACCACATTGAAATCGCTTGATTCGTTTAGGTTCTACGAATATACGTACAGACAGACAGACAGACTGACAGACAGACAGACAGACATAGGCTTCAAACTTATAACACCCCACTTTGCGCTGCGTCGGGGGTTCAAAAAAGAGAATAAATTAAATATTTAAGGGGGCTTCCATACAACAAATCTGATTATTTTGCCGTTCTTATAGATAATGGAACGGAACCCTACGTGCGCGACTCCGACTCGCACTTGGCCGATTTTTTTTTAATGGTTGTGTTGTGCCGGAGGGGAATTGAATTGAACCCGCAGAGAGCAGAGTCTCTGTTGCTATGAAACTTCAGTATGACTGACTGACTACAAAAATATGCTCACCTTTATCTTGTAAACCAATAGTTAAAAAAAAGTTGGTGGCGCTCTGTGGCACGATCCCCGCGATTCTTTACGCAACATCGTTGACAGCGGCGAATGCAACATCGGTGATCAAATGATTTTCAACACTATTTGACAGTGATGTGGCATCTATCGTGATGGTAGATGGTTCGTAGTTGGAGTTCGTCAGGCATTGGTTGCGCGGCGTTCCAATGGAAACTAAGAAAAAGAAAGGAAATTTATTAAGCTATTGCATAGCTTCTATCGCGGGCCTTGAGCGCGGGGACCGAATCCAGAAATTCAGTAACGAAAAAACCTCACGCTCCCCACTCCGACGGGCATGGAGGTGTGGCTTGAAGGCCGTGCATCGTCTAACGTCGTTTCAGTTCGGCAGTCTTCGACACGGCGTTGTGTTTTATTTATTTAATAATAGAAAAATTTGTTTTCTTATCGGTCACCACGCTCAAAAAGTGTAACTTGAATTAATATCAAAGAAAAAGAAATACTGCATGAATAAAATAAATAAATAAAATTATAATTGCATAAGTTGATACAAAATGCTATGCAATAGCTTTACCGCGGCAGTCCCCGAGTGCCACACGTCTTTTTTTTATTTTTTTGCTAAGAACATGACATACTTTAAAAAAAATGGCGTATTATGAAATACCTCGTGTAACAATAGGTCATTATAGACCCTTGTATAAAAATCTACTATTTTACCTGCGTCATTTTGTAAGTGATTACGATAGGAGAGTACCTGAGGAAAGGAAACGAAAGGGACAAAACTGTATCTTAGGATGAAGATGATAAGTGATGATGATGAAAGGAAACCTGAAAAAAACTGTGTCAAATGCCAACCTAAACAAAAACCTAATACACTACTACATACAAAGTGAACGCTATAAAGCTATTTACTATGTGAACTATATACTAACTTAATAATACCTTATAATAATAGTAAAAGGTTATTGACTAGCAAATAATAATTGAAAACAAAATCAAACAACGATAAATACTTCAAATAATAATTTACTAAGACGATTTAAAAACTGTATGTTTACCTATACAGTTCTTAGCATGTTTTTTTGACTAAGATTTTTGTATTTTCAGTAGGATTAGCAGAACATCAAGAAAATTGTAGGTAGGTAAATCATAGTTTTTCTTCTTGTGAGCTAAAATATGTCAAGTAACGTTAATGTCGTAATAAAACGTCGTTTAGAATTATGTTTAAGAAGTACAGTAATTGAGAAAAAATATATATATTAATTACGGATATTTCAACTTTTGTATTAAGTATAAAATGCGAGTACATGAGTAAATAATGCGACATCGAACGTTGCTCAATAATGAATATTTATTTATTTTACTTAATTCACAAAAAAGCCCTTCAAAAAAAATTCTTCTATTGGCGTGTGATTGTACCTAACTATCAAATAAGTTATTAAAGTAACTATAAATTTTGCTATGTATCTGTCGCAGGATAAATTAGATAAATCGTTTTTTTTGCGAAAATCCTAGGGATATTGAGAAAACACGGATAATTAGACAATGTTGTTATCATTTCTAAATCCTACTGAAAAAGATAGGGTTTTTGCGAAAAAACGGACTGCCTTAGTAAGACTGCGACAAGAATCGCTGGCTATTATGAAATAAGTACACTGATTGGCTGATCGACCATCCGAAACAACATCTTCTCTGATTGGTTGACGACTTGACGTTCCAAATGTCAATCGATTCTCTTACGTGTACTAAACTTTCTGTGAACCAATCAGATTAAGAGTTCAGCAAGAAAGTAAAAATTAAGCCAATCAAAGTTGAGAATATCCAATGTTACTAAAGCAACCAGTATTTTTGCAAAAACCCTATCTTTTTTAAGTGAGATTGAGAAATGTCAACATCATTGTCTAATTATCCGTGTTTTTGTAATATCCCTAGGGTTTTTGCGAAAATTCTATTTATCAAATCATCCTACGACATATCTATAGAAAAGAAAAGAAAATGTCTGGCCTGGGCCACGCCCAGTATAATGCCGCGGTCCGCTGTGAGAGTGGGCGCTGGAGTCTACCCCTACCAACCCAAGCAGCAAATTTCTCCTATAAATGTTGGCCTCTAAGACTAAACGTCTTATATAATACTAATAGACGCTTTCTCTATCTTATTAAAACATCTTATGAGACTATTTACGCTACAAGCACTTTCAATCCAATTATGTAGTATTATAAACGTTTACAAGAACATAAGACTATTTCACTACAAATACTTTCGATCTTTTTACGTAGTTTTATAAACGTTTATAGGATATCATTTTATGATTCTTATAGAAAGTAGCAGTCTTATATGTGCATGATTTAAGAATTATAGGCATGCTCCTGTAAATGCGTTTAGTAAGACTTATTACCCTTGGTAACGTTTTGTTGTACCTATATAGAAAGATAAGAAAAGTTCTCCTGTAAACGTCTGCGTATAGCTTCTATATGACAAAGTGTTAGGCCACGAAAGCGTACGAGTCCTGTGAGTTCGTCATCAAGTTCGAGCTCGAGCGGGTCCTCTAGCCGGTCAACATCCTCATCATCGTCCAGTCGCAGTCGCGGTCGCAGTACATCCCGGCGGCAACGAAAACGGCGAGTAAATAGTGATAATTGTGAATCTTTAACGAATCAAGTGATATTACCATCTTTAATTATTTGAAAGATTAGGAACGTTTAAATTCGAACAAGTCAGCAAACTATAATGATACCGATTCAGATGTATTATCATTATACCCTACGTTATGAGCCTCTTTTAAAGAAACCTAGATTAGAAAAAAGGATCGATTGCAACATTAATACTAATTTAAAAGAGGCCGCAATCGATAATGCGTCAGAATCAAGATTGAATATTTTGTCTTTATTACGTTACTTTGATACAAATGATTGGGAAAGAGTTCTTTACATTGACACAGAGAAAGAGTATCTTGCAATTCCAGGTTTTCAAGATATGGCTGTTAATACGGAATTGAGATTTTATGATCCTGAATCTTCATGGTTAAAATCTCTTGATCGTTCTTACGGCGCTTTAACACATGCAATTATACAACAAAATTCAAGAACAATTTGCAGAATTTGGTAGAATGGTCTCAGAAACCAGACACGATTTGGTCATCAGATTCATTATTTAATAAGCTTAGTGAACTTTTTTCCGAAAAATCTCAATATGACATCCTCCAACTGGTATGCGGAAGACGAGCCTGAAACTATACAACAAATTCGTGATAGTATCAATATACTAACACACCTTTTTTGTATAGTTTCATCTTGACAATTCAAGTGTTAAAGATCGTAACATTAAAGAGGGTTTGCGGAAAATCCCGCCTATCCGCACTACTTTGTTAAATCCAGAAATGATGAGTAGTTACTTATCAAAAGCGGGGGGAGCAAACACGACATTTAACAATAATAAGGGCTAAAAAAGAGATGAGCCAATTATGTCTTTTAAAATTAAGAATGACGTTTCCCGTGCTAAACGGTTGCGGAAGTCAGTACTTATAGACAAACCCAACTACGCGGAGTAGTCGCGCCGGTTTGTACCCATATCCGCAGCAGGTCTCCAAAGTGAAGAGCCTCAAGTCGATAGAATAATGTAGGTAAGGGAAGTCGGCACATTAGATCCGTAACTTCGGAATAAAGATTGGCTCAGAGTGTCGGGTTTGGACGGGAAGCGGATGCGCCGGTGCCGGGCCTGGTCGATGCCTCCTTCGATGATCTTCCTAGCCGTAAGGCCGTGTCGGTTTCGTCTCGTGCGCGATCGGCGCGGTTCTGTACGACCGCCGTTCAACGGTCAGCTCAGAACTGGCACGGGCAAGGGGAATCCGACTGTCTAATTAAAACAAAGCATTGCGATGGCCCTCGCGGGTGTTGACGCAATGTGATTTCTGCCCAGTGCTCTGAATGTCAACGTGAAGAAATTCAAGCAAGCGCGGGTAAACGGCGGGAGTAACTATGACTCTCTTAAGCACGAAACCCAACTCCTACCCTTAGCCTGCTCGTGGCGACGCTGCCTTAGCTAATAAGGGAGGGGGGGAACTGCATCGGAACCAAATGCGGCGTCTGAGGCAACTTTTGGGCGCCGAAGTTGACTCGTCTCTCAGGTGCATTCCTTTCACAGAGAGGCGACAGCGCGGTCATCGATAACTCCGCCGTGAGTTGGCTAACGTTGTTTCTACGGGGGCAACGAGGGTCAACTGGCGACGGAGTGGTAGGTGGACAAACCCTGACCCATGTGGTGCGCAGCGTTCCATACATCTTAATGGAGCGTAACAGGTTCGGCTCGGGGGTGGCAGCCCGTGGCAGTCCACGGAAGCTTCGGCGGGGGCTTCACGATTCCCGTGGGCGAGGCCTGGGGTGGGGTTTGCAGCCCTTCCCCACAGGCGTAATTTACCGCACCAAAGCCGAATAATGATGATAATCCGGCTCCCCCGTCAGCCCACAGGCCGCGGGGTGGTCGGCTAAATTCTGGACAGGACACTGGTCCTGCCGCTCGTCCTGGTGATGGGTCGGCAGAAGATTGGCCATGCTCGCTATGCGGGCGTGCCTTTCAGACCAAAATTGGGTTGGGCCAGCATCGATCGAAAGCCCACTCAATAGAGGCCAATGCGCAATGCGCTCCTCCTGCGAAGAAGCGAAGGTGGCGCGATGAGGAACTCGTCTTGCTAGCGCAAGCGGAGGCTCGGCTGTTGTTTGCCGGAAAGAGGTGCTCGAATGTGGAGCTGGTAAAGGAACTGCCTCACTTAGAGCGGTCGCTCGAGGCGGTTAAGGGTATGCGAAGGAAGGACACCTACAGGTCGGAGGTGTCATCAAGACAGTTGAGCACACTTCGCTCCCGTGACGGTAGTGGTGTTGGTGGAAGCCGCTCCGTCACCGAACCAAGCCCACACGAGCTGGAGCGGCCTCAAGGCACGGTAGCACAGCGGGGGCTGAGGCGGCGCAGCAGACGAGTACTAGAAGACGTGCCCGAAGTAGCAGACTTGCAGGACTCGGCGGAGGCTCCTACCAGCCCAAACTGTCTCCGGGTCGTGGACGACCTCATCTCGAGGGCGGAAGCGCGGATGACGAAGAGGACGATGACGGGAGCTGCTGACGCCACAGGATGCCGGCGCAGGGGAAAGAAGCACAAGGACAAGACCAGCACGGCTGAAAGGCCGAAAATCAACGCCAGACAACGCAGACGGAGGGAGTACGCGCGCGTGCAGGATATGTGGCGCAAAAATCGGGCAAGGACAGCAGGGGAGATAATTGATGGTCACTGCAGGGGGATGAAGCACTCCTACCAGGAAATGGAAGCCTATTGGGAACCTATCCTGGAGAGAGTGCCGGACGCCCCCGGCCCAGACCCGGACGCTCTGAAAGCCCTTCTGAGGCTGGACCGAGTGGGTGGGACGCAGTACTTTGCCCAGCTCTGGAGACCGTTTACGCCTGAAGAGGTGAAAACGGTCCTGCCCGATATGCGTGCCGCCACTGGACCGAACGGTATTTGTCCGGCCGAGTGGCGGGCCATTCCAGCGAAAACGCAAGCGGAAATCTTCAATACATGGATGGCCGAAGGCGAGATACCCGAAAAACTGAGGCAGAGCCGCACAGTGTTCGTGCCAAAAGTGAACTTGCCTAGCAGCCCGGGCGAATACCGACCGATTTCTATCGCGTCGGTGCCGTTGCGGCATATGCACGCCCTGTTGGCGCGAAGACTGGCGGAGTGTCTACCCCCGGATGTACGACAGCGCGGATTTATCCGTGCCGACGGTACCCTGGAGAATTCCGCGGTACTGGACGCTGTACTGGGGGATAGCAGAGCGAAGTTGCGAGAATGCCACGTGGCGGTCTTGGACTTCTCTAAGGCGTTCGATACGGTGTCGCATGCGGCACTCATCGAACTACTTAGGGCAAGAGGATTGCCACCGGCATTCTGTGATTATGTCGCTCGGTTGTACGAAACGGCGACCACTGAGTTAGCCGTGCCAGGGCAACAGAGCGGGATACGCTCTGTGAAAGTTGGACGTGGAGTCCGTCAATTCGACCCACTATCGCCGTTGCTATTTAACATGGCAATGGATTTGATACTTGCCAATCTATCCGAGGAGGTAGGCTACAGGCTAGGTAATGAGCGTGTCTCGGCTCTAGCTTATGCCGATGACCTTGTCCTGCTTGCGGGTTCGAAGATTGGCTTGCAGTCATCCATAGATGCCGTGTTCTCAACTGGCAGTTCGGTGGGTCTCTAGCTCAACCATGTTAAGAGCTCCGCGATGTCGATGGTGCCGGATGGGAAGCGCAAGAAGCCGCACTACCTCGTCGATCGTACATTCCGTATTGGTCGGCGGTGGATTAGGCAGGTGGACTGCGTGGACCGATGGCGCTATCTCGGCGTTGAGTTTACGGTCACTGGATGCAAAACGTTAGAGCATCACATTAAAGTTTTTTTTGAAGTGAAAACTTCTTTAGCGGCGTTGAGCACTTTTTCTGTAATGGGTATAAAATCTTAAACTCGCGTCAGGACACGTGACCTGATCGAAAAAGCGTAGGACGGATGGAGAATGTTGAGGTGACAGGTTGACTATGGTCTCGGTTGCTTAGCGACAGACTGTTGATAATGTCTTTTACTTGTCTCTTGTTTTATTGTCAATATATATTTTTCGATTCTCTATAATAACTAATGTTTTCTTATATCTTATTACCTAACTTAACGTTCACTTTAATATGGTTTGTCATGTTTGTGTACGATAGCGCAATAAATGAATATTGTATTCTACCACATAAATGATAGTACTTTTATACTGATAAAGCAATTGGTGCAAAATTATTCCCTAACCATTCCAAAATATCAAACATGCTCAACGTTAATAATCAAGTTTTCACTTCTGCCGGCACTCCCGGAGTGCAACCCGTCTTTTTTTTTTTTATTTATTGAATTAAAAGAAACATACAGCTCTTATAATACATTTAGAGTTATTATAACTATAAGTTATTCATTAGCCAAAACAGTTTCCAACGATGACAATTGTATAGCGAAGACTATAATGAATAAAAATTTAAAAGATAACAATAAAATAAAAGTAAAAAGAAAACCTAAACCATGGATGCCATTCCAACAACCAAAGTTAAGGAAATATGTAAGCAAGGCGGTATAATAGTATATAGAATTTGGCTGAAGCAGATAACACTGTATTGTTTATTACACACTATTAACTTTTTTCACGGCTGATATATAAGCACTTAGTTTGCAGTTAAATAAATCAATATGACAGTATCTTTTATTATGTATATTGCAAGCTCGGATCAAAAATCGATTTTTAGAATAATTAGTTTTGCATAAGGGAACTGAGAACACAGCATTGTTGTTGCTTTGAATAACATCTCCAAAGCACCCCTCAAGCCGCAGCAGCGGCTCGAAATTGTGAGGGCGCACTTGTTGCCCCGTTTCTACCACGGCCTAGTACTGGGTACTATAACGGACAACCGGTTGCGGATGCTCGACGTACAGATCCGGCAAGCTGTAAGGCTGACAGCGTCCTCTAGACGACCTCCATCATGAGAAGCGACGAAAGTACGCAGATCATGTGGAGCTAGTCGAAAAGGTTGCAGGTAAACTAGGATTACCCGCAATTGAGTGCATCACCGCCACTACCTGCACTCTATCCTGGAGGGGTGTATGGAGTCCGAAGTCCTATAAGGACTTGATTGATCTCCTAGGGCTTAATCCATCTGTTTACGAACTCATGCCCTCGATGGTACTGCGAGGTAGCCACATGGCATGGGGATGGTTCAATCGGATGACGACCACTCGTCAGTAAACGAGCGGCGGAACCAGCGGCGTGTCCCCTGTGGAACCGGGCCGCTGCCGGGGCCCGTGACCGGGACCTGTGCACAGTCAGTGGTGTATTGCCACTGAATGCGTGCGTACCTCGAACATCTGGGGTCCCCGTATTCTTCCGGCACAATGGCCAGCTGGCTGGATGTGTAGATTAGGGGCAGGCAGTTGAAAGGTAACGACCGACCTGCCTATCAGGGCTTGGTACCGTACGTCTGCGCATCCCGTTAACTTCATAATGATTATACTTGTCGCTCCGCTAAGACTTGGCATGTGTCAGCCGGCTTTCAAATAGCCAAATGCCTCGTCATCTAATTAGTGACGCGCATGAATGGATTAACGAGATTTCCACTGTCCCTACCTACTTTATACTACTACTTTATCACTGTCCCTACACACTTCGCGTTCGGATGCGCTACTGTGCAGACGTGCCGAAGTGTGCTCCGCGCTCGAATTTTGAGAAAATTTATTTTCCCAAATTTTCGTGTTTTTCTAGTTTAATTTTGCTATATACGCTTATATTGTGATTGTGTTTTTGTTATTTTGTTGTTTTTGCGTAGTTTTAGTTTTATTTAAAGTGTCTTAAAGCTGTGAGATAGTGACTCGGTGTGGTGCATTTCCCGCAGGATTTCGTCTCGTGCGCGATCGGCGCGGTTCTGTACGACGAGTTGAGGCGCGAAAAGCGAGTTCTCTCTCCGGACGAGGGTACCATGACAGGACGTACGAAGAAGAAGACGGCGCGCAAGATAGCAACGGCAAGGCCAAGTGCCCATTTACTACCTGCCACCCCAGCAACGGAATACGTGACCCCGTATTCCAGTGAAGCGGACTCTGGATCGGAAGGACCTTTGACGATGGATAAGGCGAGCTCTCGTCAACTTCTGGCGATGGCGAATAACTCGGCTCGATTGATTGCGCGGGTAGCTGGCCTGTCAAACAAGATGAACAGGTCGGACATAACGGCCATCAACACGCAGCTGGCAACGTTAATGGAGATTGTGGGCCATCTGGGGCTCATTGCTGAGCAGGACCGCAGCGCAATTCCGCGAAGGCTCGTGTCGACACCCTGGATGCGGTGGTCTCTAGGGAGCAGGAGCGTGTGACGAGGGCAGAGCAAGAAGCGACTCGGGCAAGGGAGGAGGCCGCGAGGGCTGCCGCTGCTTCATCTTCATCGGTGCCACCCGAATCAGCATGGAAGACGGTCAGCTACGCCGCCAAGGTTAAGTCCACCGGTCCGGTGATGGCGATCTACACAGTGGAGAAGGCGACGGTGAAGTCCTCGGAAGAGACTAAGAAGATATTAAAGACCTGCATAGCCCCCTCCGAACTACAAATCAAGGTGGATAGGGTCAGGCGTGTTGGTAACGCAGGAGTTGTGGTGCAGACACAAACTAGGGAAGACATGGCGAAACTGAAGGCCGCCCTCCCACCGACATTGAAGGCGAACGACATAAAGGGCAAAGCACCGTTGGTCGTTATACGCGACCTGGACGGGAAGGATCCAGACGTGGGCGACACAATCACTGCAATCCACGAGCAGAATTTTAAGAGCGACCCCACGTGGACTGCTGAGAAAATGAAAGGTGAATGCAGATTGGCCTTTAGAAAGAGCCGATTGGGGGGGAACACTTCGGCCATGATACTGGCGTGCAGTCCGGGTCTACGTAAGGCGTTAGTAGAAAAGGGCCGACTGTACGTAGGATGGGAGGTCTGCCGGGTAGAAGATTTTACGACGGCGGTATTATGTACGAAGTGCCTAATGTACGGGCACAATGAGACGAGGTGCCGCCAGGACGGGCAAGTTTGTAGCAAATGCGGGACCATAGGACATAAAGCGGAGGATTGCAAAAGCGAGACAATCAAGTGCTCAACTTGCCACCGCTTTGGCCATAAGGAGGCGAACACCCACATCACTGGTGCCAAGGACCAGTGATGAGCGTCGGATGGTGGAGACAACGGCTTATTATATGTGATTTCTGCCCAGTGCTCTGAATGTCAACGTGAAGAAATTCAAGCAAGCGCGGGTAAACGAAGGGTGGTTGTTTGACCTCGCGGCAGGCACCCTTAAAACTTTGGGGTGGACACCCTATCCCAGACTTGATCTGGGCAATGTGGCTCGACCCCTTAGTAATGATGTGAGGTAGAGAAGTCTTTCGCCCATGGGTGCCCTTGGGTGTTAGGTTCTCAGCGGTTGCTCATCCCACGCTACGGAGGGAACTCCGTTAACATGAGTTGGGGGAACGCTGTACGTCACGGCGAAGGAGCAATCCAACCCCCTTAGAACTCCGGGGAAGATACCCTATCCCAGAATCTGCTGGGCAACGGGCTCGGCCCCGGAGAAATGATGTGAGGCAGAGATATCGGCGTCCTTGTGGCGCTAGGTACTCAGGGGTTACTCATCCAACCCGACGGGAGGCATCCTGTCAACATGAGCTCTGAGGGGGGGAAGGGTGTCCCCGCGGTGGCTATCGTGGCCTCCCCCGGCTGGCGTCGGACTCTCAGGGGCTGTGTAGCTGATGCTGATAGGACTTGGTGGTGTCGCGTGATCCTTCATGTGTGCATTACCCTTAAGTTGGGAGCGGGTGCTGCCTGGGCAGTGTCCCGTATTCCCGCCGCCGCCCTCTGTACCTTGCCACTGGGCTTGGTAGGGTAGCGGTGCTTGACATCTGAGCAAGATCCGGGTGCAATTGAGGTCAAAGGGCCCGGTCGACTGACTCCCCACGATTGCGAGGGGTGGGAGACACCGGGGGTCGATAATCCCAGATTGTTGTACCCTGTAACCGTGCATTGGCGGTTTCCACTCTAAGTGTGGTGTGGGCTGACGACGGAAGACCGATTCCGACGCAGCGGTGGGGTGGCATGGTTGCCCTCCGGGTGCCATGGGGGGCCTGCTCGCGAGCTGAGGAGCAGGTGGTTTGAAAGGTCGCCGCCGCGGCTGAGGATGGCAGCAAGCCGAAGCTGCGGTTGTGACCGGAAACCATCTGCGACAATAATAATAATAATAATAATAATAATAATAATAATTTATTTCATAAGATTTGCAGTACATGTACAAATATACAAACATTTTACAGTTTAAAGACAAATTAAAATTAAAACTTCCTGAACTAGGTATTTAACCTGTACTTCAGGTGAGTCAGTCCTTACATACTTATATAACACGTAAGTAAATTAAAAATACACTTACTAAGCAATTTATCTAGATAGGTAAACATAATATGCAATGATTAAGAAAACATTTTTGATGACTAATTTAACTAATACTATTTATTATTTACATATTTCTAACAGTTCTTCCGTTTCATCGTAAGACAAGTTGCATAAATAATTATATACTATTGACTTAAAATTATAACAATTTAAATTAAACATATCTAGTGTTCTGTTTAGTTTATTATATAAGAATGGACCTAAAAATAAAAAGAACCTATTTGTAAAGATAAATTTTGACTCATGTTTAGAAATGCAAACAATATTTCGTCTCTTATTATTAGTGTCAGCTTTATTATACGGAAGCATTGCATGTTGTTTTAGTAATATGTGCATTATAAAAAGCTGGCGTACAGTTAATACTTTGCACTTTTTATACAGTAAGCGTGTAGGATATAGAAAGGGAAGGGAATTGGCTACTTTTAAGACAGCTCGCTGAGCTCTTTCCAGATAAATTAGGTTAGTTTTTCGCATCCCACCCCAGGATGTAATACAATACTGAATTATGGATTGGCATAGGGCTAAATACACTTGTGTAATTAATTTAGTATCAGCTATACTACGTAGTTGCTTAAAAACGTAAATTAACTTTCGAACCCTGTTTACTAGGCTATTAATATGTGGTCTAAAGGATAGGGTCTCATCTATTATTATTCCAAGGTATTTTAAATTATTAGTACTGTTAATAGCATGACAGGTACATATTGTGGTAGTGGAAGGATTTAGGCAATTGTGGACGTATAATTTAAAATTGGTATTTTGGTAGGAGCAGCGCATGTTAAAGCGGATATATTTAGTTTTGTCAGCATTTAGCGTTAGTAAGTTGCAGTGTAACCAATTATTTACAATATTGAAACCTGATTGAGCATTGCTATACAGTTCTGTGCTAGTTTTTCCCGTAAAGATAAGCGCTGTATCGTCGGCGTAGGATATTAATTTGCCATTGCTGATGTTAAGGTTGCATAGCTCATTAATGTAAACTAGGAAAAGGGTAGGTCCGAGGATACTTCCTTGAGGAATACCATATCCAGGAATGGTTTGTTCATCACTTGAAACGTGCCCTATTTTAACAATTTGACTTCGATCAGTTAAATAATCTGTAAATAATTTAAGTTGCTTAATAAGCTCGCGTGGGACCGCCAGAGTCCCGCAGCGCCGGAGCCGTGACAGAAATCGCATTGGCATTGGACCGGATTTCCAAAGGTCATGAGTTCGATTCCCATCTGAGAATTCACTTGTGGCCGAGTTAATTTTTTCCAATATTTTTTAATTTAACATAATAATATCATAAGTATAAAAATAGCATTGAAAAATGCAAAAATAAAAAAATCACGCATTAAAATCGCTTGATTCGTTTAGGCTCTACGAATATACGTACAGACAGACAGAGAGACAGACATAGGCTTCAAACTTATAATACCCCTCGTTGCGCTGCGTCGGGGGTTAAAAATAAAAACAAAAACATATCTAAGCGCGCGTGTGTGTATTAGTGTGAGTGATGCGTGTCATGATGTGTCGTGAATAACATTGATTTTGCTAAACTTTGGCCACAGCCAGAATTTTTCAGTCATTACTACAATTTATGATAAATTTATGTATGTACTTAAAGTAGGTATGTAAATGTAAGGATGTAAGTTAAAAAAACTCCATAACGTGTGCTAGAAAAGCATAACGCCATCTAGGAGCTAAAAAGAGAACCGTACACTTTAAACTATGAACATGAGGACGAAGAAGTATAATATGTAATTTTGGAATAAAAGTGAGAGAGCAATACCTACGTTATTTATTCAGTTTGAATATTAAATGGATCTTTCACCTCCGTTATAGTAGGTACTTGTTACAAAAAGAAACAACAAGAAAACTTAAAGTTGTGCGAGATGGTTACACAGTGCGTGATATCAATTGTGTAGACGGTATGACTGAGAACATGGAAATTTTATTTGCCTTGGTTACCTGGAAGAATATAAGTTTTGTTTGTGGTGTTGTCTATCTACCTCCAAGCTGTAAAGATGATCTATACATTGAAGTCTTAAATTGTATTGAAAATATTGTATGTAAATATCCTGAACTTGATGTTATAGTAGTTGGAGATTTTAATCTTAACTCCTGTAGTACGAATGTTAAAAATATGTTTGATTGTTTTATGAATTTTTGTCAGTTTTATCAGGCCAATAATGATTTAAACAAAAAAGGAGGCATGCTTGATTTGGTATTGCACAACTTGAAGGATAATTCTGTGACTGTATCAGTAGCTATGGATGCGCTAGTTCCATTAGACAAATTGTATCATCCTCCTTTAGAGATAGTTGTGTCTTGGCAACGTAGACGTAGATTCAATTGCAATAATAGTAATCTTAAACCCGAGCCAAAGAACTTACACAAATCTGACGGCTTGGTTAATCATTGGAATTTTCGGCGCGCTGATTACTATGAACTATACAACGCCCTTACGGAAATTGATTGGTCCAATTTATATGGTGAGCAAAACGTAAATGAAGCTGTTAATGTACTATACACCAAGTTAAGCGCAGTTTTGAGTAAACATGTCCCGTTAAGAAAAGGAATGTCAAACAAGCGTTTTAATTACCCGTCTTGGTATACACCTGAAATTATTAACAACATACGTCAGAAATACTACTATTTTATACGTTATAGAGCTTATAACCGTGAAGTGGACAGTGAACTTTTTAAAAATTATAGATGGAAAGTCAAATTATTGATAAATTCAGAATATAAAAAATACCAAATTGAGATGGAGCGTAACATACTCAATAATCCGTCTAAGTTTTGGGGTTACGTTAAGGATCAGCGTAGAAGTAGGGCACCAAATTTTGTCCTCACATACAAGGGTGGTGTAGTTGAGGGACAAGCAGCAGTCGATGCTTTAGCGGAATATTTTAGTTCTGTTTTTCTTAAGCAAGCTCCTACTTTGGACCCTAAACTGGTGCAACAGAAAGATTTGACATCGGGAGTAGCGGTTGAGGAAATCACGCTAGTTGACATCCGTAGGGTGGTCAAAAAGCTCAAACCGAACACATCACCTGGTCCTGACGGTGTACCCTCTTTCTTGATAAAAGACTGCATAGGCATTCTGGAGGAGCCTCTTCTTTACATATACAATGTGATACTCAAACAGTGTCAATATCCCGATAGATGGAAAATATCAAGAGTGACTCCAGTCCCAAAGAGTGACTCTAAGATGGCCGTAACTTCACAAAGGCCAATAGCCATTCCATCGGTGTTTTGCAAGATTTTTGAGACTATTCTCTGCGATCACATTGTTCACCAAATAACACCTTGGCTAAGTGATGCACAACATGGGTTTCGACAATTTAGAAGCACCGTAACTAATCACATTAATCTGGTAGACGATGTTGCGTCCTCATTGGAATCCGGTTGTCAGGTGGATGTGGCATATTTTGATTTTAGTAAGGCATTTGATGTCGTGGATAATGATTTGCTACTTCAGAAATGTTACTCTATAGGGTTTACACCTAAACTTTTGAAGCTGTTGGCTAGTTATCTGTGTAACCGTGGACAATTCGTTCAATTTCAGGGCTTTGTTTCAGATTTATATTACACTAGGTCCGGTGTTAGTCAGGGAAGCACATTAGGACCTACTCTGTTTTCCATCATGGTAAATGACCTCCCACAATCAGTGAAAGTAGCAAAATGTTTAATGTTCGCTGATGATATTAAGCTATACCATCCTATAACTAAAGTCGAAGACACTGCTGTACTCCAGGATGAAATCAATTCTGTAGTTGAATGGGGCATTCGTAATCGCCTTCTCTTTAATATTTCTAAGTGTAAAATCGTCACTTTCAGCAGATCCAGTGCGCCAATTGCTGCTAATTACACTTTGTCGAATAAACCTTTGGAGAGGGCTAACGAAATACGTGATCTTGGCTTGTGCTTGGACACTGAGTTAAACTTTAGGAATCACATAAAGAGTGTATGTAAGAGTGCCCACAAAGCCTTGGGTTTTGTGATGCGCATGGCAAAACAGTTTAACGATATAAGGGTAGCAATATGTCTTTATAATGCTTATGTGCGTAGCAAGCTGGAATTCGGTGCAATAGTTTGGGATCCTTATGAAAAAAAATACACCCTACTAATTGAAAAGATCCAAAAAAAGTTCGCTAGGTTTTTGTACAAGCAAAAGTACGGATATTACCCTCTGTTGTATCCATCTCTTTTTATTGCTGGAATGGTTGATATGTACACATTAGAGCTTCGACGGAAATATTTGACACTAGTTCACTATTACAATCTACTGCATAACAAGGTTGATAATCCAATTGCCCTGAGTAGGTTAGGTCTGCTAGTGCGAAAACCCCTAGTGGATATTGGGGAGGGCGCGATACCCGCGCGTCGCCGTCCAATACTTTTCTATCAACGCCAGACACGCACACGCTATGCACAGAATTGTCCTACAATACGGGCCGTGACTCTGATCAATAGGTTCCTAAGACAAGTACCACAAGCTGATATCTTTGCAGACAAGCCTTATCAGTTTTCAAAGATGGTGCTATTGTTTTTGTCCTATAATATGATTTGATTTGAATTAATTTATTTTAATATGATTTACATTGTACGATTATTATTATTATTATATAACATGGGCTAGAAAATTGGTGTGATTGTATGAAATTCGATTTTATTAAATTTTTATTATTAGTTATATAAAGTTTGAACTATTTTTTTAATGTCTTTTTTGAAGTGAAAACTTCTTTAGCGGCGTTGAGCACTTTTTCTGTAATGGGTATAAAATCTTAAACTCGCGTCAGGACACGTGACCTGATCGAAAAAGCGTAGGACGGATGGAGAATGTTGAGGTGACAGGTTATGGTCTCGGTTGCTTAGCGACAGACTGTTGATAATGTCTTTTACTTGTCTCTTGTTTTATTGTCAATATATATTTTTCGATTCTCTATAATAACTAATGTTTTCTTATATCTTATTACCTAACTTAACGTTCACTTTAATATGGTTTGTCACGTTTGTGTACGATAGCGCAATAAATGAATATTGTATTCTACCACATAAATGATAGTACTTTTATACTGATAAAGCAATTGGTGCAAAATTATTCCCTAACCATTCCAAAATATCAAACATGCTCAACGTTAATAATCAAGTTTTCACTTCTGCCGGCACTCCCGGAGTGCAACCCGTCTTTTTTTTTTTAATATTTTTATTATTGAATGTTAATATTATTGTACTGAATTATTGTATATTATTACTATTCTCCAGGACGTCTTGGGTAAAACTGTAAGTCCTGAGAATAAATAAATAAATAAATAAATAAAATAAATAAATAAAATAAATAAAAAAAATACCAAATAAGTGTGGTATTAATAAAAAAAATGGTATATACGTAAAATTGGTAAAAGAACGTACAAACTTTTAAAATTTAGATGGCAAGTTATTATTATAAACCATGAACACCTTCACAACCAATAGAAGAATAGGGCCTAAGGCCCACTTGCGCCGGCGCCGGCGTTAGCACATTTAACCTACTACAAAAGTAACGCTACTTTTGTATGCACTAACTCTGAGTTAAATGTTGACGAGGCTTGGCGCAAGTGGACCTAAGAAAAATAAAGTAAACAGGGTACACCTACTTAAAACATGAATTAAAGTAAAATAAACATGTGCATCGAACCAAAGTTGAGCCGGCGCCGGGCCCGGGCGGCGGGCAACAGATGGCGCCACGCGTCCGCTACGAGTGTGCGACGCGACGCGAGATCGACGATGCGATGCGACCATGCGACGCGAAGAGACGCGATGTCGTATTCGCCTAGAATATATCCGGCCAAAATTCGGTGAATACGGTGCATCTGGGGTGGTTCCCTAGTTGTGGCCACTGACCCGGTAGTAACTACTTTGAATCTTAACGCTATGTTAATTTTTAAATTATTTTGTTCATTACTTTTAAGATAAAAGGCCAGTTTCACAATCTAAAAGTAAGTTCTAGTAGCGTACTTGAGGATTTGACATACTTTTCATATCAAAACTGCCAAATCAACTATCAAGTAAGCTATTTAGAACTTACATTTAGATTGTGAAACAGTAGGCTTATTACGAGTTTGGCAAACTTGACGTTACAGTAAACGTTAACGTAAAATGTAGCTCTGTCTCTTTCATATTTAGCGACTGTTTTACCGACATGAGCAGTGTATCCGATAGTCTACGCTCACGAGTCCTGTAAATGTCATGTTAGGCAAACTCGTAATAGGGGTACAGGCCCTTGTGACCACAAACGGATTGTTTATAAATATATCCAACGATATAAGTTTACCAAAAAATATTATTTATTTCCGAATTAGGTATGTCTTCACTAACGCACTGCCAATCCGTCAAGGAAATGGTATGATGTGAATGTATTAAGTATAAGTAGGTACTTACTTATGTATAAATCTTTGCACATTAGATTAAATTAGGTAATAATTTATTCGCTAATTCCTACAGGAAAATACAAAAATCGATGCGTCATAAACTACCTAGATGTCGCCTTAAAAATTTGGAAATACGACGTTGGTAGTCGGATCAATGCATAATGTATTCGGCTAGTTTTACCCGACTGCGCTTTTTGTGGTATAATTCAGCAAAATAATAATTTCACATGATACGAATACCTACATTACATATTATTATCCAGAATCACTAATTGCTGGATATTTCAATTATTTTAAGTACCACACAACAGATGGCGCAAGTAGTATTTTAGATTACAATGTTGCTCAAATAATTTACGTTCACAAGCATTTATCCATAGGTTTACTATATTGTATAAATAATCAAGAAAAAAAATCAAAAAAGGTAATTTTTTAAACACAGACCAAGTCGAATGTTAAATTTGGATATAAAAATATCGAAGAAACTTAAAACGTGCTGATAAAAATATCTTACTAGAAACAAGAATCATCAAATATTCAAAAACAAAATATTACTTTGACTCAACACAACCCTCATTACATTTTAGGCAGAATGGGATTTGATGGAAGGATAGGAAAGGTACTCCCCTGTTTGCTGTGAAAGACGCCGTCGCCACCACCAGGACACCATCAGGTCACCACTCCATCGCCACCGTCAAGCCACCACGGCCAGCGCCACAAGCCGCCATGTTGTCAACACGGCGCCACTGGCATGGCGTCACTGACCACGCGGTCCCTCCGCCAGCTTTTCACAATAACATGAATCAAGTTAGGTACTTACTTAATTAAAATATTCTATTTCCTAAAATTAAGACCTTTCAAAGTTTCGACCTTCGAAATTAAATACATACCTGTTACTGTTACACTTATCACGTTCATTAGGTACTGTTTCAAACATCTATTTTTTAGATTTAGACTTTTAAAATCAGAAAAGAATGATGTTATATAATTTCTATAAGTAAAATAGTGCGACCTTCTTGAATCGGTGTCGCTCACAGAATGAATGGTGAAATTCCCTGCTTGTACTATGTGGATAGTGATGGGCAAGACAACGCCCCATATCGATAAAGAAATAAACAATTCATGTTGATAAATTAATATTAACTAGTAGCTATTTATGATTTTTAAGTTTTGCATTTCAATGGTATCTTTAGTGGCCATTATAAGTTCCCATAGGTATATCGGGATCTTCCAATAGGAACTTGAACATCGCGGCCTTATTTTTTGCTTGTTAGTTTTGAAGTCGGTTTTTTTATATTTTACTATTTAGTGTCCGTAATGGATTGTTTTGTAAAATACCTACAATAGAATTTTTCTAGATTAGACATCGCGCAAGTTAACAAAAATGCTCTTATAAAATTAACTTGGCCAAATGAAATTAAAATTTTATATGACCAAATGGCAACTATTCCGCATTGACAAAAATAGAATCACGTAAATCAGTTCAGAAATCTCGGCGTAATCGGTGTACATACATATAAAAAAAACGTACCAACCGAATTGAGAACCTCGCCTCCTTTGTGGAAATCGGTTAAAAATGTATCGTAGATTTTAATCCAGGCTAATTGTAAACCGACTAGGAATCCGCGTTGCTCTATGCTGTAAACTTCTTATCAAATTCAATCTTTCGCACTATTGACAAACATTTGGAGGAACAAACATACATACACACATTTTCTCTTCCACATTTATAAACTTAGGAGGATCTTGACTTTTTCTAAATACGAATATCTAGGCAGGTGTGTTAAGTAACAATTTTTCTTTTTGATAGGCACGTTTTATCTTTTTACACTAATGTTAATTTTATGTTTGACCGACGAAATCACCAATACTTTTACAGCGCTCATCAGCGGCATACAATTTGAAGAACTTGTGAGACTAGCCGATTTTATTAAATTAAATTTTAATACCTAAAAAATAATAAATAAGAATAATAATAATAAAGAATAATTATTATAATTCTTATTTATTATTTTTTAGGTAATAAAATTTAAGACCGTAATTTACAAATTATTAAAAAAATATTTCTACAATCTTTTAACTTTGCATAAAATTGGTACTGATCTTAAAAACAATTGTACTGTTAAAAAAACTTTTATTAAAAGCCAAGGCAAGAGAAATAACAAAGTAAGACCGCAAAGTAGAATGCTTTGGCTGGCACCGACTCCAAAAGGCTTTTTTTCGCTTTTTAGATTTATGGAGTTTTAATTTTTTTATAAAAAGTTTTTAAAGCTACTGCATAGCTTTTATCGCGGGCTTTGAGCGCGGCGACAGAATCAAGAAATCCGTAACGAAAATAGATTTTGGTTGCTTTTGCATTTTTTTTCAGTTCGCGGAAAAAATGTGGTACCAGATTTTAAAAAGAAATTATATTTTCACACAAATTAAAAAGGTGACCCAATACCATATGGTATTGGGTCACCTTTTTACTGATTGTACTTTTTTTACATATATATTTAAAGCTTCTTTTAAATATATTTTTTGTTTCACTTGGCGAACAGCTGTGAGTTTTATTATGTGAAACGTCCTGATTCCTTAACACTGACACTTTCAAAGCATGCCGGTGCCTTTGCACATCGCCAAATTGTACTTCCATATTTATTTTCTCGTTTTTTGTGGTATTGGAAACCGTTATACAACAAAATTTTACGACTTCGTTGTGATTGCACATATCGTAACTCTCTTAAAACATTTGCTTTAAATCCACCTTATTTAGATAATCAGCTGTACGAGTACGTTCTATAATTTCCTTCCATATTCACATTCCATATTACTTATATAATTAGTTAAGCAATTTTATTAATATCCTTTTTATGCTGACCATACTTTTAACACATTTTCTTGATACTTATTGTCGTGGGATGAGTTAGGAATTGATTTGGGATGAGATAAGAATGTGATTAAAAATATATGAGTGGGATGAGTTAAGACCACTATTCGGGATGAGTTAAGAATTAATATGCTTCTGGGATGAGACGTCATGGGTATCGTCATACATTTCGTTAAATTGTATTATTTTAGTTCATTGAATCATAAAAATAATAACAATAAGATTAAACTATTTGTTATAAGAATTTTATATTAGGCTGGATGAGATTTCACAACCTTTATGATTCAATGAACTAAAATAATATAATAAAACCAAAACGGAGTATTATAATTTATTTAAAGCTATTTAAAATAAGAATCAAATTTAACAAATAAAAAACTTTTTATAAAAAAATTTAAACCGACTTCGAAAAACTAAAAAGCAAAAAATAAACCTCAATCATCAATCATCAATCATTTTATTGCTTTCCATAAGTAGGTACAGGTGTTATAAAATGTTTTAGGATCTTATGGGCCCTGAGGGGCATAACAATTTTTGGTAAGAGGGAGACTTATATAATAATACAATTCACTTTCTTAATTCAATTTCAATTTTTCAATTAACTTTTCTTTTATGAAGATTGTCACTTAAATATTCATTAACTGTGTAGTGTGCTTTCTTAAATAGTACTTGTTTAAGTTTATTGTTGAATTGTATATCTGTATTAATACTACTTAGTTGTTCTGGTAGTTTATTATATATTTTTATGGCCATGGCGTAAGTGCTTGTTGAGTGTAATTTTATTCGAGATGTAGGTATAACTAACTTGTTTTTATCACGTAAAGTGTAGTTGGGGTTATAATCTATGTGCTTTTTAAATATTTCAGGATGTTTTCTTACAAATTTGCAGATTTCAAGTATGTAGATGCACGGTAAGGTAAGTATTTGGTGTTCTATAAAATACCTCTTGGAGTCGGTGCCAGCCAAGGCAAGAAAAATAAAATAGTAGGACCGCAAAGTAGAATGAATGAATGAATAGAAGTTTTAATTTTTTTATAAAAAGTTTTTTATTTCACAATTTTTAAAGGTAGAACAGGTCCCGTACCTACGCTAATAACCTTATGTCAACTCCTCATTACCTTTTACAAAGCTGCATTTCCCGGTGCAGGGACGTTACTTATTGAGGGTTTATAGCCTATAGGTATGTTGGCGAGGACCAATAGCTATTTAACAAAAAAGTTTTATCAAAATCCGCTCATTAGTTATTGCGTGAAACTTCAGCTCGAACAAGAATCTAACAATTACCTGGATGATATAATTGTTTCATGACTTCCATGACATTAGGCCCCATATCTCCGAAGATTATCATCGGATCTCAATGAGACTTATATGGGACCAAATTGACAGTGTACCCGATTAAACAAAAAAACAACTATTAAAATCGGATCACCAACACCGGAGTAATCGGTATACATACATCGGACAAAAAAAAAAAATACCGGTTGAATTGAGTACCTCCCTCCTTTTTTGCTGAAGTCGGTAAAAAGTCAATAGTGCGATTCGGAACGCATTATGACATATTTTTAGGTATTAATTTAAAATGTACTTTGCCGCGTAAGGCCGCAAAAAGCGATTTTCTACGCCTAAACTGATTGACAAAACCTCCTTTTCAGAGCGTGTGAGGTGAAAATAACTATTTGCCTAATAATGTATGTGTTAATCACTTACAAGTTTAAAGTATCAGGTCTTTACAAACAACATTGTGGTTCCTAAAACTATTTTTAACCGACTTCATAAAAAGGAGGAGGTTCTCAATTCGACGGAATCTTAATTTAATTTTTTTAATTATGTAGGTATGTTACCCGAGTACTCGAAGACGGGTGGACCGATTTGAGTAATTCTTTTTTGTTTGAAAGGGTATACTTCACACGTGGTCCCATTGTCATCATGTCAGCATCTGATGATGGGATCCTGGAGAAATCTAGGGAACTCTTCAAATATTATAGGCACTCCTAAAGCGATTTCGGTGTTTTCTATAGTAACTTATGCACATGCTTCCGGAAAGCACCATTTGGTGAAGTGGAACAGATGATGATGACCACAAATGGTCATCGGAACTATTAAATACTTAGAATTTCACGGAAGCGATACGATTACTTTAATGTGGTTCATAAACAATTTATGCTCGACTCAATGCATGTGATGAAGTGGAGCTGGTGATGATGTATCGGGAGAACTCCTCAATAAGTAACGTTCCTGCACCGGGAAAAGCATCATTTTGTAATAGGTGATGAGGAGTTGACATAAGGTCATTAGCGTAGGCACGGGACCTCTTCTACCTTTAAAATATGTGAAATAAAAAGCTTTTTATAATAAAATGCAAACTGACTTCAAAAAACTGAAAAGAAAAAAATAAACCTTTTGTAATCGGAGCCAGCCAAGGCAAGAAAAATAAAATAGTAGGACCGCAAAGTAGAATCCTTCGTTGGGACCGATTCCAAAAGGTTTATTTTTTGCTTTTTAGTATTTTGAAGTCGGTTTTCATTTCATCAAAGTCAATCGTTTGAAAGATGTAAGCTCCCAAAGTGGTAAAATGTGTGTCCCTTCCCCTCTAACTTTGAAAATAAGAGGGTAGAAAAAAAATGGCTGTAGATCTTAATAAACACTTTCAACAAAAAATGGTTTTTGAACGAGATATAGTCGGCAGTATTAAAAATACAGTTTTCAAAACCGCAAATATAACTTTGTCATTAATACAAACACTATGAAAAACACAGTTACTTCTGCAGGCGATAATGATAGTGGTATTTTGGCAACGGAACAACGGGACACGCACTTGGTAAATTTTTTACTTGTACTATTTAGTATTCAGCGCTGCAATATTCAATGCAGATTAGCTATTACCTACCTACAAATATTCATCTACGTTTATTACAAAAGTTACCGAGGTATTTAGGTACTTAAAAGTTGCAAACATAAAAAACATTTTATAAAAAAAAATTTAAACCGACTTCAAAAGGTAAAAAATAAAACTTTTGGAGTCGGTGCCAGCCATTGCACTTCTATTTACTATATTTTTTTTTGGCCTAAGCTAGCTAGCACCGACTCCAAAAGTTTTATTTTTTACTTTTTGAAGTCGGTTTGAATTTTTTTTTATAAAATGTTTTTATTTTAGATTTTTTAGTTACATCATGTGCCGTTACTTACACTAAAAATCAGCCCATACACAACAATGTCATCTAGGTAAACGACTACTTGCCAAAAGGTGATTGATATTTTTCAAGATTATGAAAAAACTACTAGCCAGATCTTCGTAAAAATTATATGGGACCACACATAAACCATTTTCTTTCAGATAAAAAAGAATTATAAAAATCTGTTAACAACTGGCGAAGTTATGGTAGAACATACATAAAAAAAACCGTCGACTTGAGAACCTCCTCCTTTTTATGAAGTCGGTTAATGATAAATCCAAAACACCGTGTTTTTCAACAAAACAATAAGTAAATTAAATTAGTGTCTCTAGGTAAAGGTAGTTGTGTTAATTTTGTCAATATTACCCACCAAAAACATTTTGTAAAAAACTAGCCAAGTCTCGATGGAGCTGCTTGTTTATCTCTAAAAAGTAATGAAATCTAGACAAAGTCGTGCCAAGTGTAAGGTTCCTTACTGCGATTTCTTTATTATTATAGTTAATGTTGTGTGACTTGGCCGTTGAACATTCTAACAGCGTCACCTAGATGATGTGCGCTAGAAACGGCCGACAGACAGAGTGAGTGTCGGCCGTAGATTTAATATGGAATTTAATTCGACTGGCTCCCATACGGGGGTTTTTTATTTTTTTATTTATTTATTTGCCAATAAACATGTTACATTTATGGTTTAGTAGTATCTTAAAAACCTAAATTAAGTTTATCTAGATACTAGGTTCTCAAAAATAACTTAATAAAGAGCAACCAACAACAGAATTATAAAACATAATTAATTTTAAACAATCGGGTAGGTGCACATAAGTATTTATCATACAGAATGTTTGAGCGAGTGGCCATACCCACAAACTTAGAATAATAACGCCGAAGAGTTAATAATCTAAGCCCAGATAGAAAGAAATAAAACGACGAGTTTCAAGACAGCAGCGCACGCATAAAATCAATAGATCAAGAGTGCGCTTGTGCGTGTGCGCTCGTTATAAAGGTTGCTCCTATTCCTCGACATAACAATTTCTTTTTTTTAAGTTTGGAAATATAATTTAAGAATTCTTTTAATGTTATTATGATTGATTTTATCTTTGATTGCGATTGGTAAGTTATTCATAAGACGGGGTATCAAATATTGAGATGTTCTTTTACCGTATTCGTTGTTAGATATGGGAATATAAAGTTCTTTGTTAGTTATTTTTCTAGTAGCAATTTTGTGATTTATCGGTACTTGAATTTCTTCGTTAAAGTAATTTTCGAGAAGCAAATTATATTTAACTTTCTCGGATATAGGTAAAACTCCACAGTACTTAAAAAGTCCAGCGGGGTCCTCTGAATATTTAATTTTTATTTTGAGGGGAACCAACAGTTTAAGAAGCCTATACTGAATATTATATATTTGTTCTAAATATGTTTTATATGTACGGCCATAACTGCTGAGACCGTAGGATATAATGCTTTCTACCAATGTTTTATACATTGTTAGTAGAATATGAAATGGTACTTTACATTTAATTATAGAAAATTTTGCCAAGATGGCTCTTAGTTTGTTACATACTTTATCTATATGTTTCGACCAATTGAATCTATTATCAATCACTAAGCCAAGGTATGAATACTCAGTTACTTGCTCAATTTCTAAACAGCTGCTAGAACATGGTAGATTTGCGTGAAGACAATCATGACTGTGGGCTACTTCGTTAACGGGTTTACTACAAAGATAATTATTGCGACTAGAGCGGACGGACGAACATAAGCTTAGTTTTATCTGCGTTAAGGACCAGCCCTGAATCGTGCGACCACCTGCATATTGCAATAAAGTCTGCTTGTATCCGGTTTTGTGCAACAATGGAATCTTTATCGGCTGCTACGAAACACGTGTCGTCAGCAAATTGGTAAGACAGTGCAGTGCTTAATGACGTGATTTAGGTTGTTCACATAAGTTAAATAGTGCAAGGGACCAATAACTGACCCTTGCGCGGTACCTTTAGTAACCTTTACCTCTTCACTAAGCATGTCTCCTATTTTAACCTGGTAGCTGCGGTCATCGAGATAGTTTTTGCACCATTTCAGCAGTTTGCCTCTTACACCGCTGATGCCTAGCCTTTCAATTAGCAGATCGTGACGTAACGTATCAAATGCCTTACTGTAATCTATAAACACTATTAGAATATGTTTTTTTTCGTTTAAGTAGTTGTTGATTTCATCTGTAAAGTGAGACAACAGCAGCGTAGTGCTTTTATTTGGCTGAAAACCATATTGTTGAGACGACAAAATACTATTTTCTGAATAAAATTTTTGTAATTTTCCGCATAGAAATTTTTCTACTACCTTATCCAGTACGGGTAAAATAGTAATAGGCCGGTACTTGTCATAATCATGGGTGCTGCCACCTTTATGGATAGGCCGGACAATGCCTGTTTTTAACTTTTTGAGGTACAGTCCGGTTTCTATACTAGTGTTTATAAACTGTGTTATGGCGCCCACAATTCTATCAGAAAGCTTCACTATGTCAACCGCACGGATGCCATCAACACCCGGGGCTTTTTGCGGGTTGATATGACGTTTTATAATTTTATGTATTTCAGAATTTGTTGCTTTCGGGAAAAACATAGATTTGTCTATAGATCTAGTGTAGTCATTTGAATTTAATAAATTTTTTTGGCAGTTGGGAATAATAGATTTAACATTTTCCTGAAATTTGTTAGCAAAATTGTTAGCTAAATTTTGTAAAAGTTTATCTTCGCTAAATGCTTTTATTATTATATTATCAATCGATTTTGTTACTTTTCCTGATATATTATTATTATTTGCCATAATTTCCTAGAGTCGTGTCTATTTTTGTTAATTTCCGCTCTTATTTGTTTGTTTCTATTTTTTTGTATGACCTTGTTTGTTTTATTTCTTATCTTATTATATTTTATTCTAAGTCCCTTGTTACCTGTGTCTTTTATCCAATCTGAAAATAATTGATCTCTTTTTTTACATAGATTTATAATGTTTTTATTTACCCACCCATTATTATTACGTTTCGAATTACTATATTTTTTTACATATTTAGATTCATCGTAGCACTCATTAAACTTATTATTAATAAATGTATATATCTCATTCGGACAGTTCATATTTAATGTGGAATCCCAATCAACATTTTCCAATGATGATTTTAATTTATCGTTGTTAAGCCGAGTCACATAAATAGGAGCATCCCGTACATTAAAATCATTCGCTAACGTTGCTACTGTAACTCGGTGGTCAGCCAGTACGGTGCAGAGCGCGGCCGTGTGAACGTCTATCATGCGAGATCGGACAAAAATATGGTCAATACAGCTTTTGGTTACTAGACCGTTCAACATTTCTATCCTAGTATAGTCAGTGATACCGCATGAAAGACCGTACCCGCTCATAATGTCTAAGTATGATTTCTTAATAGGATTATCCAGCTTGAGGTTAATATTTATATCTCCGATAAATATCAAATCCGTGTTAGTTGACCGGTGAAATATTTTTTCTATTTCTACAATAAAGTGTTGTTTATTATTTTTAGGCGGCCGATATACGGCACACAGTGATATCGAGTAATTAGTGAAGTGATTGTACCTAAAAGACATTCAAAGTGTAATGTTGTGACATTACTTTGTTTAAACTTATATTTGTTTTTAATGTAAACAATTATTCCGCCACCTTTTTTAACTCTTCGTAGCTCGGTGTACATAGGTGTGTGTTCGGTGTTATATCCCGGCAAGTTAAACAAAGATTTGATATTATCGGAAATATTCACCTCAGTGAGTACTAGGATATCTACTGACGAACCTGCGATATTTATTACCTGTTCAATTTTGGAAAAAAAATTGATTAATGATCTTATGTTAACATGCATAAAAGTTAGGTTGTGTCGTTTGTTAGGCACTAAACGGTTATAGTTTGCAAAATCCAAACAATTAAATAGTTCCGTGACATTATTTTCATCTTCGAAATCCATTAATTATTTTACTAAGATATTAAATTAGGGTTGCGACTAAGTTATTTTTTTATTAATTATTATTAGTGCTGGATAAAAAGTTTTGGAATATCATTCTTAGATCTAATTTTATATATTTTTGCATTTTCATTCTTACGTACTAGCACTTTGCCGTCTCTGATCCAAATAAACTTGAAAACGCCTTTCAAATCTTGCTTAGCCTGCCACAGAAGGTTTTTGTGATAGGAAGTTAACGCCTCTCTTTCGGTTCGGTCGATAGAGAGGACTGGGAATGACCTGAGGGGTCGGGCGTGGGCGGGGCTACGTCTCGGCCGTCTGTCTGAGTCTCCAGTAGGCGGTTCAGGCCCCCTACTCTTGACGCGATCACAATGAGATCGAGATTGAATTAATGTCAAACGTCAGTAATTATGACTAAAAATAAGTAATTAAACTAATACTTAATACTTGAAATTAGTAAATAAAGTAACTTTGTACTCTATTAATCGATTTTAGCGGCACTTAAAATCGAATCAACGTCGAAAACAGTAATAATTATTGACATTCAATCTCGATCTCAACGCGATCCCGTCAAGAGTAACCCCCCAGATCGGTCGAGAGTTGATCGGGATAACCAAAGGTTCCTAAGAATTATGTTAGCTTTATTGGAAAAACAAACGTAAGCGCGTTTTAAAATATAGTCAGCGCCATCTAGTTACGTTTGCAGGTATCACCGCCACTCTTAGTCCAATGCATTATATTTTGACCAAATTTTGAGCGAAATTAATATTTTAGTGTAATTTATTTATTTATTTAATTTGTGTAATGTTCGAGTAGAATAAAGTTAATTGTTCGACTATTAGGGTTTCGTAGCCTAAAGACAAATAACGAAACCCTTTTAGATTCGGCCAAATCGATTTATTTATTTCAAAATCCACAGCTCTAAATTAAAACTTAACAAAACTTAAATACAACACATACAGCAAATAACGGATTTTACATTTGTTAACTAAATAAAATTATAGGTAAGAGGAGACGCACACATGTAAAGAGTGTAGAAATTTTTAAGCATTTATGTTAATAGGCTAAGGTTAACATACATACATATATAAATACATACATACATATATATGTCACAGTCACTATATTCCAAAACTATGAGGATTACACAGTTGAAACTTGGTAGGTAGATGTATTCTGTAAACCGCTTTACGGTTTTTACACAAAAATAAAAAAATATATGAATTAAGGGGGGCTGGACATGGAACTGACACTGAAATTTTTTTGTTTATCTAACGTGTGGGGTATCTATAGATAGGTCTTTAATAATTGCATTGAGGTTTCTAAAACGATTTTTCTCAAAGTCAACCGTTTGAAAGATGTACACTACCAAAGTGGTAAAATGTGTGTCCCGCCCCCCTCTAACTTTTGAAATAAGAGAGTGAAAAATTTGAAATAAATATATGCTGTAGATCTTAATAAAAAACTTTCAACGAAAATTGGTTTGAACGAAATATATTATGCAGTTTTAGAGCTATAGCACATTTGCCAAAACCGCAAATATAACTTTGTCATTCATACAGCACTATTAAAAACAAAGTTATTTTTGCAGGCGAGTATTTAATATAATAATAGAAACTTTATTGCACACAGAGAAAACACACAATAGGCGGTCTTATTGCTACATAGCAATCTCTTCCAGGCAACCTTTGGTGACAGACGAAACCCTTCATGTGCGAGTTCGACTTGCACTTGGCCGATTTTTCTTTTTGTAAACTTGTAAGTATAAGTATAAAAGTCAGTCTAGTCTTATCCAGAGTTTTCCTTTAATTTTATTTATATGCGTATTAAAAGCAGGAGGGGAGGCATTCGCCCAGCAGTGGGACGCTATAGGCTAGATTAAATTAGATGTGTCCCACTACGCTGGATTTTTGCAATGACAGTCGATTTTTTTATGTACCAATAGTAGAAGGGGGCATTACCATATCTCTAATACAGCTGTGACCAGCTAAGGGTTCTTCATCAGATACTTCAGATCTTCGATTTTTGACATCAAATGAAGCGGCCTACCAAGTTGGATATTTATTTCGATCTCTAATAGTTTGGTTGGGCTCTTGTGTTTTCTAATCAGGGTCACCAGGTACTCCAGATCTTCGATTATCCTAGTTTTTATAGTTTTCCCTTTATGTGGCCATTAAACCCTAACTCTGTACCAAATTTCAGCTCTCTGAGTTTATGGGAAGTACTAGTCCTATTCTGATAATCATGAGTGAGTGAGTGAGTGAGTGTCATAAATGCGAAACTTTGCTTTCGCTTAACTTCGGAACTAAATGACCTACAGACTTGAAAGTCTGGATTTTAAGCATGTGATTATAGCTTACTGGATGACGAAAATTTCTGCGTTCTGGTCTTATCCAGAGGTTCTCAAATAGGGGCCTGAAAATGCGGCGAAATGGTTCCAGTAAAGGATGGTACGGTAGTGTTTGCTTCGCGCTCGACTTGGCGGGGGCACTGCCGTGCCCCCAGATATCACGACTACATGTGGTATTTGTTATCGATGTGCGAAGTACCTACCTACCTGACGAAAGCTACATTGATAAAAAAAAACAAATCAACAGTTATAAAAATATTTATTTCTTTAATAACAAATAGTAAAATTGTCGTCTTGCTACAATATACACTCTGAAATGTTAGGGACCCAAAGTTTACCGCCATTAATGTTTTGGCAAGTTTGAATTTTAAGGGCCGGTTTCAAGCTCTGGATAGCTTGTCTGCCAGATTATATAACAGTTGTAATAAGAAAAATATATCCAAGTTCTGTGATAAACTATCCAAAACAAGTCGGTTGTGAATCCGGCCCTAACTATTTTAAGGCATCGAACTTCGGATCGGACCTTGGACGAAGATCGGACTGAACATGTTATTTAAGTAAGACATTAGAAGAACTGAATTGTACCGTGTCTTATGCAAATAAATATTACTATTACTATTACTATTATTTCGGCAACTTTACAAAAGAAGAATTTACTTAATTTGTCTTACTTGCTATATCATCTATATATATAACACATGTACCACAAATCGTAGCCTTTACAAATAGTAGATTTTGTATTGATTTGTATTTGATGTATGACACCCATAACAGTCGAGTGTTTTGGCGCCCGAACGAAGTGAGGGCGCCGATAGTTCGAGACTGTTATGGGTCCATACACCCGAAGTAAACACTCTACTTTTCATTTTGAATATGAGGAAAGTAAAAACAAACAGAATATTCTAAAAAAATTTTTGTAAGATATCTACGATTTTAATTATTTTATAATGTAGCAAAATAAGCTGTATAGGCTTCTGTGCCTTTGCCTACATACCTTTGGTAAATAAAAGTCCAAAGAGATTACAGATATCGATTTGACATGACACCCCCTATTCTTTTTTCAAATTTATTACAGCCCTAGGGCCGCCACATATCACTTTCAACCCGCATTTTAGGCACGTTATGAGTTACTTTCAGAATATGAGACATGAAAAAATAAGGAACACCTTCTTGTAAATGATACGTAAACCATAATTAAGTAATTGCATTCTCATGTACGGTCTACCGCAGTTGAGATGGTTAGGCTTTACAAAGCTGACGAGTGACGACTTTGCTCTTTAAGGGGTAAGACTTTTGGTCCAGAACCGTTTAAAGGATATATAGTATAATCAGGAGTTGCCGCTGACTGTACATGACACTTAAAAGAAAACAGTAGTGATTTGAGGCGCTCTTTTCGTCTATCTCGATATAGGTCTGTGGTTATCCTGTTGGTGCAATACCTAAGGCCTAACTTGCGTCAAGCGAGGCTAACACATTTAACCCAGAGTTATATGCACTAACCCTGGGTTAAATGTTAACCTAGCTTGGCGCAAGTGGGCCTTAGTGAACAGTTTTTAGACTTTCGTTTTTGATCAAAATGTTTGGTTCAATAATATATAAGTTTGTACAATTTTAGCATGATTCATAAATCATAACAATACCCATATGCAAAATGTTATTACTTAAACTGTTTTTCTATTGATAATGCACAGAACACAAGATAGATTTTTTTTTATTCCAATTTAAAAGATAATCCAGGAAGGTGTACGGCGTTTTTGTAATAAAACAATTTTTGCGGAACATATATTTGGTAACTACTATATTTTTTTTACTGAAATGGTGCCGAAACGTCGGGAAACAAAAAAATACCTAAAAAAAACTCAAAATACATAGTACTAAATATATGTTTCAGGTAATATATGCGCAAAAGTAGTTTTATTTCAATTATGAGTGCGCGAAAGAAACATATGGAGGCATTTCTGTAATATTGCTTGTCAGTGCAGTGAAGTAATTCTAAAACTCTCTGTTCGTCTACGACGAAAGTAGGTTCAGGTCAGGATCCGGTGTCTTCGGCACATGGAGTTCGGTCTGAAGCGAAACGAACAGAAATGTTAATTACTTATTCGAGTGCGCATTCTGCACCAATCTGTGGGCACTTTTCGCGAAAAAACTCCATTTAGCTAAACGATAGAAAATATTGTATAATTGATAAAAAGTAGCACAAAACATGTTCGGAGTGCATTACAGTGAGATAATTTACTTTTCACCTCACACGCTCTGAAAAGGAGGTTTTGTCAATCAGTTTAGGCGTAGAAAATCGCTTTTTGCGGCCTAGCGCGGCAAAGTACTTTTTTAATTTTATACTAGTTGTGAGGTGAAAAATTGTGTGTTGCGCTCGGCAGAAAAGTTTTTAGCGTCTTGTACCTTTGAAATCCTCGCTTCGCTCAGGATTCAATCTTTGAACCACTCGCTACGCTCGTGGAAATCAATCCTAGAATAGAGGTAACTTGCCGCTAAATAACCAACTTTCCAGCCTTGCATAACAAATAACTATTTCTCAAACATGCTTGGAAATGTGGCAGCGGCCGGAAAAAGTTGTATGAAAATCCATATTGTCGTGTTTAGCGGCCAAATAAATCACATAGTAAACTCATATCTGTCGTGTAATTAAAAATAATTACGATCTTTTACTCCGAAATATGGCAACCAAAGAGGTAACTTATCATAGATTTTATTAAAATTTCGAACTGGCTTGCAAATAGAAAGCTTTTTTAGAAAAAAAACAACAAATGAACACTTTAACGTCGGAAAAAAAATAGTTGTTCGTTGTTCGTCTGATTTCGAAAAGTAGTTTTAATTTCCTCGTATTCTTTGAGAAAAGTACTATACAAGCCTTGGCCACAACTAGGCATTGGTGGACTTACATATGTGTGCCTCGACTTCGCCTCAGCCCACATTTACACGTTCGTCCATCAATGCCACTTTTGCTGGCCGCTGCAGTAATGTACTAATGTTTTTTTTTTCCAATGGCGGCGCTAGTGTGCCGAATGCGCTTTGTATCTATATTATTTACTTCTACGAAAACAACTGAAATGGAACAACTTTTATGGATATCAAACGCGCTATATTTCCACGAACTAAGTTGTAATTGGAAATATAGCACGTTTGATATGCGTTAAAGTTGTTTTATTTCAATGAACAGTGCGCGCCAAAACATAAGATGTACGCAACTGAAATGGCTTTATGATCGTAATTTACTTGTCCTTCCCAAAGTCCAATCTTAGTCTATACCGAAATTAAAAGCAACCGAGTGGTTTCTTCAAAATGTACTTAAGTATTTTTATATTTATCACTTAGAAAGAGCTCAACTTAGAGCAGCCTTGATAACTAAATAAAAAGTTACGATAAAATAAGACTAAATAAGTAGTCACTTTTAATTTTTTTGTGCGCCATGTTTTGACTGTTCAAGCATCACGGAAAAACGCCAACTTAACTATCGGACAATAGATGGCGCAAGCCGTATTTTAGAATACAATACGCTCACAAACTTACAGTATTAATATTATAAATTCTCAGAAACACACACCACAAAAGTATACATCTAACAGTATTGTCACGATCTTAGAATCGAATTATAATTATATGTATCAGAGCTTGAAACATACCCCTGTGTGCTATTTCTAATTGATAATTGTAATAAATATTATACAAGAAAATATACTAGAAAAAACAACTTGCATTGGGCCGGATTCCCAAGGATGCGGGTTCGAATCCCGTCAGGGCGACTTGAGGCAAGTTGTTTTTTTCTAGTATATTTTCATAAAAATAGCATTGTAAAATGCAAAACTAAAAAGTTATTATAATTGTAAGTTTTTTTATGAACAACGGAGAGAATGTAGTGAAAAGAAAATGGAAGCGCGTCAACCACTGAGGAACTGGCTATCTTAGACCCACTTGCGCCTAGTTAAGTTAACATTTATTTAACCCAGAGTTAGTGGGGCTAAACTCCACCGAATTTTTATCCGGATTATGTCATAGAGGCCTTGGACGAATTAACACAAGATAGAGGCTAACCGCTATTTTGGAATCAATTGATAGAACTGATGACGCCCGTAGTCCCGTGGCTCGTCGTGCTTCTCAAGTAGGTTTTAATTATTTAAACTTTGAGAAGTTTTTTCAGCTTAAGCTTTACTGATTGGCCGGTAAGCTTAGCACGGAAATCTTTCGAGTAAGTTTCGAGCGAGTAAATTATAAAAATGTAAAGTCCTCGATACTATTTTGATAGTTTCTTGTGCTAGCCTAACTGAAATTAGAGTCATGGCGAGTTTGGAACTTTTTTGCGAGGCCCCTTCCGGTGCTAGGCGCGCCTAGCGCCGTTACTGTTGCTATGGCATCAGACTACGAAGCGCTCATGGCCGCGCTTGACAAACTGATCGTATTCGATCACGTTTGTTAAGCAAACTTCAGCCCGGTCAGGTGTCCGATGGGTGACCGTAAAGTGGCATTATAACTGAGCGCTTTCGTGCTTCGGATCGCACGTTAAACCGTCGGTCCCGGCTGTTGTCATTTGATTACAGTCGTTTAGCCAAGTCAGAGGCCTTATAGGCGGCTTGATAAACTCTGACACCAGAGGTGGGCCACTAATCCTCGCTCGATAAGAAGATCAGACTTACAGTATAGGATGATGGTAGCTCGCCAGGCGGACTTACAAACCAAACCGAATGCAATATGTAGCCCCATTAGGTAACGAACCCGGGACCTCTGGGTCTGAGACCGGTGGTGTAACCACTATATCGCAGAGCCGGTTAGAACGTTTATACCGAGTTTACATTACGAACTATAAGGCTCCGAAGTTTACCAACGAAACATGCAGAGTAAAACGAACGCGGCCTCCTTTTCTTGCTCTCAAAAGCGTGTACTTTAAGTATGCAACTAATGGTACTAAAAAAGCAAAAAGTAATTGTTTTAAACATTTAAACTTATCTTATATTATTAATAAAAACATTTTATAAAAAAAAAACAAACCACTTCAAAAAGTAAAAAATAAAACTTTTGGAGTCGGTGCCAGCCAAAGCATTCTACATTGCACTTCTATTAACTATATTTTTTTTGGCCTTAGCACTAGCACCGACTCCAAAAGTTTTATTTTTTACTTTTTGAAGTCGGTTTGTTTTTTTTTTATAAAATGTTTTTATTTCAGATTTTTGAAGTGAAAACTTCTTTAGCGGCGTTGAGCACTTTTTCTGTAATGGGTATAAAATCTTAAACTCGCGTCAGGACACGTGACCTGATCGAAAAAGCGTAGGACGGATGGAGAATGTTGAGGTGACAGGTTGACTATGGTCTCGGTTGCTTAGCGACAGACTGTTGATAATGTCTTTTACTTGTCTCTTGTTTTATTGTCAATATATATTTTTCGATTCTCTATAATAACTAATGTTTTCTTATATCTTATTACCTAACTTAACGTTCACTTTAATATGGTTTGTCATGTTTGTGTACGATAGCGCAATAAATGAATATTGTATTCTACCACATAAATGATAGTACTTTTATACTGATAAAGCAATTGGTGCAAAATTATTCCCTAACCATTCCAAAATATCAAACATGCTCAACGTTAATAATCAAGTTTTCACTTCTGCCGGCACTCCCGGAGTGCAACCCGTCTTTTTTTGTTACATTATGTGCCGTTACTTACACTAAAAATCCGCCCATACACAACAATGATGTCATCTAGGTATACGACTACTTGCCAAAAGGTGATTGATATTTTTCAGGATTATGAAAAAACTACTGGCCAGATCTTCGTAAAAATTATATGGGACCACACATAAACCATTTTCTTTCAGATAAAAAAAGAATTATAAAAATCTGTTAACAACTGGCGAAGTTATGATAGAACATACATAAAAAAAAAAAAAGACGGGTTGCACTCCGGGAGTGCCGGCAGAAGTGAAAACTTGATTATTAACGTTGAGCATGTTTGATATTTTGGAATGGTTAGGGAATAATTTTGCACCAATTGCTTTATCAGTATAAAAGTACTATCATTTATGTGGTAGAATACAATATTCATTTATTGCGCTATCGTACACAAACATGACAAACCATATTAAAGTGAACGTTAAGTTAGGTAATAAGATATAAGAAAACATTAGTTATTATAGAGAATCGAAAAATATATATTGACAATAAAACAAGAGACAAGTAAAAGACATTATCAACAGTCTGTCGCTAAGCAACCGAGACCATAGTCAACCTGTCACCTCAACATTCTCCATCCGTCCTACGCTTTTTCGATCAGGTCACGTGTCCTGACGCGAGTTTAAGATTTTATACCCATTACAGAAAAAGTGCTCAACGCCGCTAAAGAAGTTTTCACTTCAAAAAGTCGAATCTGAATGAAAACAACCTCTTACATCAAATTTTCACTATATATAAGAAATTACGTGCGGTATACGAAACCGAGATTCAAAATCGATCAGCGACATCTATTAATGGACTTAAGAAACTAAAATATTACTATGACGAGGTATAAACGGTATCGCGACTTAGATGGGCACAAAACGCCATTTAGGTGATCTAATAACCAGTCTTAAATGACTTGAACAGCCAGTCAACTACCAAAAGCGTTTTGTTTCGTATGACTGCTTTCGTTTCGCCACTTCTTTATAAAGTTTCAAATATAAATAACTCCCAAAATAAATGATTTTATAAAACGGTTAATATTATATATGGCTTATGGTTATACGTCTATATTTTAAATTTAACAGAAATGCTATACAATTTGGGTTTTCTTCCTTAGAAAAGTGCCTGATGTCCTTTGCGCCTCAGATCAAGCCTTAGCCAACCTTTCAGTGTAGGTTGCCAAAGAACGATCATAACCTCTTCGATAGCATAAAATTTAGAGTTTATCAATTGTAGTGCCCATTTCCGCAGTTTTTGTTATTACAGCGTAAAATGAGACTTTAACTGAAACGCAATCGAGATAAGATAACGACTAAACGCTGAAAATATTGACCCCCTGTTTAAAATACTACTTTTTAACCGACTTCAAGAAAAGGCGGAGGTTCTTAATTCGACTTTATGTGTTTTTTAATGTATGTTCACCGATATTTCCGTCAATTATAGACGGATTTCAAATTTTTTTTACCTCAAACGCTCTGAATAGGAGGTTTTGTCAATCAGTTTCGGCGTAGAAAATCGCTTTTTGCGGCCTAGCGCGGCAAATTACTTTTTTAATTTAATACCTAAAAATATGTCATAATGCGTTCCGAATCGCACTATTGACTTTTTTGTTATATTTGATTCTTATTTTAAATAGGTTTAAATTTATTATATTACTCCGTTTTGGTTTTATTATATTATTTTAGTTCGTTGAATCATAAAAACAATAACAATAAGATTAAACTATTTGTTATAAGAATTTTATATTAGGCTGGGTGAGCTTTCACAACCTATAATTGGATTTCGGACTGTGACATAAATCTTTATTTTAGACTTCTAAACTATGCTATGCATACATAGTAGAAGTCTTATGTGCTGACCCTGTCCGTGTGTGCGCATAATTTTTACCGGAAGTTGACCGCGGAAACAACCATAAACGTTCCTCGCTGTTTTGAGGTGAAAAATTGTGTGTTGCGCTCGGCAGAAAAGTTTTTAGCGTCTCGTACCTTTGAAATCCTCGCTTCGCTCAGGATTCAATAGAGGTAACTCGCCGTTAAATAACCAACTTTCCAGCCTTGCATAACAAATAACTATTGTTTGATAGTGGTCACTCACTACTGAGGTGGTCCCATTTTCACCAGGTGAGGATCTGATGATGGGATCCAGGAGAAATCGAGGGCAACCGCCGAAAATTGTATGCCAGTATGGTGCGTTTGTTACTTAATCATGTCTTACTCAGGTATTCACTTCAGGGTGTCAACATCTGATGCTGCTGTACTGATGATGAAGTTACAGAACTCCTTAACGGTTAGGAGTTGGGAGACAGTGCTGCAATTGGTCGATGAAAACTACTTAGTAGTACGTAGGGTTAACGTGATGCTTGTGAGGTATGCTTGAAACAACTTCTGATGCTCTTGTGCTGATGGTGAAGCTACAGAACTCCTTAACGGTTAGGAGTTGGGGGCCAGTACTGCAATTGGTCGATGGAAACTACTTAGTAAGTAGTATGTAGGGCTAACGTGATGCTTGAAAGGGTAGGTACTACTCCTGAGATGGTTACGATGTAATCACGAAATGTCAGAGATATCGAGGGAAATTCTAACAAAAATCTCAGTAAAATCGAGACAGTCCCTCAAATATAATAGGTATGTTCAAAAGGGTAAATCTACTCTAGAGGTGGTCAGGATGAAATCACCTAATTTCAGACATATCGAGGAAAATCCTCTCAAAAATCCTCATGCTTTATTAATCTCGCTTGACGAGCCAGAGGCGACTCTTGGCAACGAGATATAGCATTTCGCTTACAATTCTTAGAAAGATCTTCCTGATTTTCTTTAATACTTTCCAGGCTACGTTTTGCCCCCATGCGGGCTGCAGCCTTAGTGGGTCTACCCATGACAATAAAAACATATAAATAGGTACTTAGCTAATATTATCAAATTCTTACAACTAAGTAATAGCCTCCTAAAAGTATGAATATTTCGACAAATTGACGTTATAAGTAGTGTGACTATTTAATAAACAAAAGCCCTAAGCAAATGAACTCGCATCTATTTAAGTTCACAACACATTAACACAACCAAAAATCGAGAAATAAACTGACTTTTAAAAAAAAGTTAAACCGACTTCAAATAACACAAACGACAAAATCTTAAACGAGACCAAAAACAGTAAGTACTTTACCTACTTAACTAAAAAGCGATAAATAACTTAACTAATCTATACTAATATTATAAAGCTGCAGAGTTTGTTTGTTTGTTTGTTTGTTTGAACGCGCTAATCTCTGGAACTACTGGTCCGATTTGAATGATTCTTTCAGTGGTGGGTAGTCCATTTATCGAGGAAGGCTATAGGCTATTTTTTTTTTTCAAAATTATGGATCCGTAATAAAATTGCTATTTTGTAACACAAGGTGTAAAATCGAAAACCTATTTTTGCGTGCGCTGCAAAAACTATTGACAATAGAACAAAATGATGTACTACGGGTTTGTAGATCCCATTAAGACCTACGAAAAAGTCCGCGAGAACATATATCTATCTATTATGTATCTAATCACAATAACCGATTTTGTGTTCAAAATAATTATTCAATCGTCTAAAGAAAAAAAACTACGTTAAATATGTATCGTAATATTAATCTTTATCGAAATTAAGCATTATGTTATCAAGAGTATTTATGTAGAAGTAAAATACTTTTTGTTTCATCTCAATCGGATATTTCGTTTAAAAGTTATCACGTGTGTAAGATGCTAAGAGTTGGTACCTATTCGTAATTCTTATGTGTCTGGCTGAATGTCGAACAGATAGACAGCTATTGCCTGCGACTTATACAATTTAACTTAATCTATATTTTTCTTAATATTATAAAGCTGAAAAGTTTGGTTGTTTGTTATGAACGCGGTAATCTCGGGAAATACTGATCTGATATGAAAACTGTTTAAATATTTAATAGTCCATTTATTGAGGGAGGCTATAATATAGGCAATATTTTATCTCGGTATTTCCACGGAAACGAGAAAAACGCTGGTGAAACCGCGGGGCATGGCTAGTTTACCTATATAATACATATTAGATGTCTATAATTACCTATTAAGATATTTACAACTTAGTACCTAATACTTTATGATAGCCATTTTTAACTATTTAAATATTTACAATTATCACTAATTTTTGAAGTCGGTGGCAGCCAAACCAATTAAATCAAATAAAATTAACAATTCTGACCGACACTAAAATTCAAAGTAAAGAAACTGCATAAGCGCGCTGAAATAATCTAGACTACTACATTACCTAGGCTGGCACCGACTCCAAAAATAAGTGATAATTGTAAATATTTAAATTGTTAAAAATGACTGTCAAAAGTATTAGGTATTAAGTTGTAAATATCTAAATAGGTAATTATAGACATCTAATATAGGTAAATTCGTTAAGTTATGTGTCGCTTTTTAGTTAAGTAGGTAAGGTACTTACTGTTTTTTGTCTGGTTTAAGATTTTGTCGTGTGTTTTTGAAGTCGGTTTAACTTTTTATATAAAAGTCTTTCATTGAGAATAGTCGTCGAAATACCTGGAAAATGAATCTGGTATTTTTAGTGCTCCTTTTCTTCGATCGCTGAGTTGGAGACAGTGACTCGGGAGACTTCCACACGTGTCTTCATGCTTCTTCTTCTGAGCGTGTCGATGGCAGACACTAAGAGAATTGTGGCCCAGAACTGTGACAGCCTTGTCGGATGCTGTCTTAAAGTCCTCCTGCGTGCAGGAGTCAGGCACGCTGGCAGGTTACTACGCAGTTAAACCTGAAACAAACATTTCTTAGTAAGATTCTAGTTGAAGATAAGATAGCCTGTTCCTCAGTGATTGAGGATTCAGTGAGAGGCTTGCTTCCGTCTGCAACCTTATCACTACTTAACATCAGGTGGGGGGAGTGAAGGGGAAAGTTTGCTGTCACTTGCGAACATCAGACTCGACTCCTAGGTCTTGGACCAGGGGAACGGGAGTTATCACTAAAACCTTTACCCAATTTTGCTCAAAAGTATATTTAGAAAGAAGAAGAAAGAAGAAAGAAACACATTTATTGACACACACACATACGATACAGACAATAAAAGTAGAAAGTATAAAAAAAAGTATAAAATTAATAAACACAACAAAATATAAATAATAGGAAGAATTGTGTGGGGTCAATAAAATCCTATCTCAGCGTTTTGCCTCTGTGTCATTCACAGGTGGGCCGAATGAACACAGAGGCGCTGTTATTCTGACAGGGTTTGTAAGAAAGGAAGATGACAAGAGAAGGCATAAATAAGATATATACAGACGACGAGAATACTTATAATACACAATAATACATAAACTTATAAAACTAAATACTACAATACATATATACTACGTATTTTGGATTGGCAGAACGCTCACAGCACTTTGTCACATGATGCAGCAAAAATATTTGTTTGACTGACAACTGACAGTGACAAATGTTGGTTGGACACGTCAGAATTGCCACGACTTAAAAAATGTGCCACATGGAGGTTTTTTGTACAATCGAGTTTACAACTTTACAAAACGTAATCAAACACAATCAAACATATGCAAGCAATTCGGTTACGTGCCGCGGATGGTGCTCATTCCAGAATAACCGCTGGGGATTAGAACCCGCCCCACGGTAGCCGGACATGACGTACAAACCTGATGTGAAAAAAACATATTTAGGTGATTTTTATGTTATGGATTTATTGCATGTCGAAAATAAACAGGGTAGAAGTAGTAATTCTATTAAATTACGGCATGCAACGAAATGATGTCAATTTGATCTCCATAACTACTAATTTGCAAGACAAAACCGGCAGGCACGCGTGTAGGGAATCGACTGTTTGATGCGGCTACGATACACGGCTACGATGCTACGGTTACGATGTTGCAACAAATTGTGTCGCCACAGTTTAGTCTACATACTTAAGCGTTTTGGAAAATTCAAGCACGTGTAATTCGTTTTAAAATTGAATTTTCTTCGTTACTTTCGTTGCGCAAATTACTTTATGTACTCGTAGGTATAGCATATCCGCTTTACCCTAACTTTGCAAGCGAGGTCTACTGTTCTTAGAGAACCACTAGTTTAATGTTGTAACAGCTATATTTTTTATCATAACGTTGCCTAAAAACAAAATTAATTATCTTTATTGATATAATATTTTGAATTCGTCTAAATTAGTATTTATGTAAAAGCAAATCAAATAAAATAAATTGCTTTTTACAACTTTTTAATTTTGCATTTTACAATGCTATTTTTATGTGATAAATATTAAACAAGAAAATATACTAGAAAAAAGCAACCACTAGTCTCATGTCGCCCTGACGGGTCTCCCGAGGATGAGGGTTCGAATCCCATCAGGACATGAGACTAGTTGCTTTTTTAGGGTTTCGTAGCCTAAAGGCAAAAAACGAAACCCTTATAGATTCGGCCAAACCGATGTATGTAGATAAATCTTTAAAAGACTTCAAAAACTAAAAAGCAAAAAATAAGCCTTTTGTAGTCGGTGGCAGCCAAGACATTACTTTAAGCTCCTATTCTTTTATTTTTCTTGCCTTGGCTGGCACCGACTCCAAAATGCTTATTTTCTGCTTTTTAGTTTTTGAAGTCCGTTTTTTTAACGCAGTTATTTTTTTACTTTTAAGTGTCTGTAATAGGCTGTTTTGTAAACTACAGCAGGGTTTTTCTAGATTAGATAAGGTTTCATGTACATTATAAACAAAATTATCGTAAATACTTCATCGTCCAAATCAACAATGAAATGAAATATATAAAAATGCTCACAACATAAAAAGTACTGGGTCAAACGAAACCAAATTTTTATGGGACCAATTGGCAACTATTCTGCATCGAAAAAAAAAAGAATCATGGAAATCGGTTCAGAAATCTCGGCGTAATCGGTGTACATACATAAAAAATAAAAAAATATATACCAACCGAATTGAGAACCCCCTCCTTTTTTGAAGTAGGTTATAAAGTGTATTGAGGTTTCTAAAACGATTTTTTCTTAAAGTCAACCGTTTGAAAGATGTACACTTCCAAAGTGGTAAAATGTGTATCCCCCCCCCCCCCCTCTAACTTTTAAAATAAGTAAGTGAAAAGTGAAGTGAAGTTTTTCTATTTAAAATTTACAATAAGTAGAAAGTGAAAAATCAAAAAAATATGTATGATGTAGATCTTTATAAAAACTTTTAACGAAAATTGGTTTGAACGAAATATATTTAGTAGTTTCAGAGCTATAGCACATTTTCCAAAACCGCAAATATAACTTAGTCATTCATACAAACACTATGAAAAACAAACTTATTTCTGCAGACGAAAAATTATAATGGCATTTTGGCAATAATAATAATAGAAACTTTATTGCACACGATACAAAAACAAACACATACAGAGAAAATGACAAAAAGAGGAACACAATAGGCGGCCTTATAGCTACGTAGCAGTCTCTTCTAGGCAACCTTGGGTGAGATGCGAAACCCTTCATGTGCGAGTTCGACTCGTACTTGGCCGATTTTTCTAGTAAATTTTCTTGTTTAATATTTATCACATAAAAGTAGCATTGTAAAATGCAAAATTAAAAAGTTATAATTAGATGGCTGTTTCATCTTAATCGATAGTCAAACATCTGTAACGATGTTTCTTTCGAATGCGAGGATATTTCTCTCATTGATGAAACGATGGTGGCCAACACCGTAGAACGGTGAATATACTAGAAAAAATCGACGTGTCCTCATAGGTCTCTGTAGTATAATTGGTTCTTGCATTGGGCCGGACTCCCAAGGATGAGGGTTCGAATCCCGTCAGGGCGACATGAGTAAATTGCTTTTCCAGAAAAATGATAATATAGATTTGTTGGACTACGTACCCAGCAATGGGTGTCATGTGGCTGCGATGATGATGATGACGGTGACACACTTATAGCAAGAGCGTGCTACTAATTGAGGTCGCGATCACGGCTCGGGTGTGATGCAACTCAGTTCTGGATCTGGCTTCTGGACCTGGTGTAGTGGTGTGACCCCGTGTGACTCACCTTAATAAAGAAATATGAGATATTACACGTGCACCCCATATAAAGACAGTCCTAAATAGTTTGGTCTTAATAAGGACATTATTTATATAATACGACACTCTGTAAGTTGATCATATTGTAAACATTATATATTATTACCTATGGAGTGTATGTCCACTATATATATAGAAACTAATTCGTTAATAAATGAGTTATAATCCAGACGCCAAGTGTTTACTTTCACACCTCTAACCACCACATTTATGGTCTCCATCACGGCAAATAATAACTAGATTAGAACTTAGAATATGCATGTTTCTGTGGTAAATATTATTTTATAGAACATAGTAATTTATAATATAAAACATGGAATATTAAATACTGAGGGCCGGTTTCACTACTTACTGATAAGTTCTGGAGTATTCGACATATTTTTCATATAACAGCTGTCAGATTATCTGTCAAGTAAGCTATCCAGAACTTATTAGTAAATGGTGAAATCGGCCCTGAGAATAAAAAATAAATGTGAACAATTTTTTTTTTAAAGAAACTAACTAACCAAAAAAACATTTTATAAAAAAAAATGAAACCGACTTCAAAAAGTAAAAAATAAAACTTTTGGAGTCGGTGCCAGCCAAAGCATTCTACATTGCACTTCTATTAACTATATTTTTTTTGGCCTTAGGTAACTAGCACCGACTCCAAAAGTTTTATTTTTTACTTTTTGAAGTCTGTATTTTCAGTTTTTATTTCAGATTTGTTTGTTACATTATGTGCCGTTACTTACACTAAAAATCAGCCCATACACAACAATGATGTCATCTAGGTATACGACTACTTGCCAAAAGGTGATTGATATTTTTCAGGATTATGAAAAAACTACTAGCCAGATCTTCGTAAAAATTATATGGGACCACACATAAACCATTTTCTTTCAGATAAAAAAAGAATTATAAAAATCTGTTAACAACTGGCGAAGTTATGGTAGAACATACATAAAAAAAAAGATAAATAAAATACAGTCGACTTGAGAACCTCCTCCTTTTTTTGAAGTCGGTTAAAAATATTTAAATTCAAATGTAAATTAAACTACTAAAGTGCACTGCATGCGCATGCCATGACTTTTTCCACTTAGTAGGTACCTACGTGTTTTTGGATGCGTTCACCTTAAAATAAATCAAAATCATACCTGATGCGTCTCTTCCTATATTTCTGGAGGCTTCTGATAGGGATATGCCTAAAGGAAAATTATGAAAACAAGGAACGTCACACTCACATGGAAGTCAAGGAACTATAGAATTAAGGATGGGAGGTCTGATCTGTCCAAGTGGTGCACCATACATAACCGGCTTGTCTGCTGAATCCAAGAGTTAGATACATAACTTTCAAATCGGTGTAAGAGAAACCAAGCAAGAGCAGTTTCGCTTCGCAATATGCATACTTCGAAGATCTGAAGCTGTATTAACAACCGACCAAATTTGTGAATCACAGATCGCCAGGAATGGTAAGAAGGAGGATGTTCACATTTACGAAGCTGAAAGAAGTAAGTATCTCCTAGAAGCCATAAAGACATAATCGTACAAAAGGAAATGTATGAACTGCTCGTGCGTCTCGCAATGAAGGATACCTACTTCTAAACTATTTCTTGTGATCTGTGCTGTGTACGCAACTATGAAAAGATTTCGATCTCACACAATAATCTTATCATTACTTGTAACTAAATAATTAACAATGATCTTTGCTCTCAGTACATAACTAGTTTAAACTCGGCTGTAAACATGAGGAAGAAATTTAATTACTGAATTGTTCCAATTTTTTTGCTACTTATTGCAATATCGCTACAGCCCGGAGTCCGGAATCCGGACCACCCACCACAAATTTTTACTTAATTCACTGAGAAAAATAAAATATTTGATGCTATGCATTTACAAATTTCATATTGTCTTTTTTAAATTGTTTTCCATTTGTTTTTTTTCCGAAATTTCTGCGTGCGTATGTTGTCTACGTATTATGGTCACAACATTCTACAATCAAGACTTCAACAAAAAAGGAGGGAGGTACTCAATTCAACCCGTATTTTTTGAAGTGAAAACTTCTTTAGCGGCGTTGAGCACTTTTTCTGTAATGGGTATAAAATCTTAAACTCGCGTCAGGACACGTGACCTGATCGAAAAAGCGTAGGACGGATGGAGAATGTTGAGGTGACAGGTTGACTATGGTCTCGGTTGCTTAGCGACAGACTGTTGATAATGTCTTTTACTTGTCTCTTGTTTTATTGTCAATATATATTTTTCGATTCTCTATAATAACTAATGTTTTCTTATATCTTATTACCTAACTTAACGTTCACTTTAATATGGTTTGTCATGTTTGTGTACGATAGCGCAATAAATGAATATTGTATTCTACCACATAAATGATAGTACTTTTATACTGATAAAGCAATTGGTGCAAAATTATTCCCTAACCATTCCAAAATATCAAACATGCTCAACGTTAATTATCAAGTTTTCACTTCTGCCGGCACTCCCGGAGTGCAACCCGTCTTTTTTTTTTTGTCCGATGTATGTATACCGATTACTCCGGTGTTGGTGATCCGATTTTAATAGTTGTTATTTTGTTCGATCGGGTACACTGTCAATTTGGTCCCATATAAGTCTCATTGACATCCGATGATAATCTTCGGAGATATGGGGCCTAATGTCATGGAAGTCATGAAACAATTATATCATCCAGGTAATTGTTAGATTCTTGTTCGAGCGGAAGCAATAACTACTGAGCGGATTTTGATGAAACTTTTTTGTTAAATAGCTATTGGTCTTCGCCAACATACCTATAGGCTATAAACCCTCAATAAGTAACGTCCCTGCACCGGGAAAAGCAGCTTTGTAAAAGGTAATGAGGTGTTAACATAAGGTTATTAGCGTAGGTACGAGACCTGGGGGGTTAAAAAGGATGCAAACGCAATATTGCTAGTAAATTCACTGACAATTCATTTTATTGTTTATTCCCTATGGAATTTGCTTTTAGTAAGTTTTCTTGCCTTCAAAAAATTAAAAGCAAATTCTTCTACACTGGCACTGACGCAGTTCTAAACTCCATAGAAGATGAACAATTAAATGAACTGTCAGTGAATTCACTTAGCAATATTGCGTTTGCGTCCTTTTTAACCCCCCAGTTCTACCTTTAAAAATTGTGAAATAAAAAACTTTTTATAAAAAAATTAAAACCGACTTCAAAAAACTAAAAAGCAAAAAATAAACCTTTTGGAGTCGGTGCCAGCCAAGGCATTCTACTTTGCGGTCCAACTATTTTTATTTTTCTTGCCTTGGCTGGCACCGACTCCAAAAGGTTTATTTTTTGCTTTTTAGTTTTTTGAAGTCGGTTTTAATTTTTTAATTTAATTTAATTTAATTTAATAAAAATAACATAATGCGTTCCGAATCACACTATTGACTTTTTTGTTTTAATTGATTCTTATTTTAAATAGCTTTAAATTAATTATAATACTCCGTTTTGGTTTTATTATATTATTTTAGTTTATTGAATCATAAAAACAATAACAATAAGAATAAACTATTTGTTATAAAAATTTTATATTAGGCTGGGTGAGATTTCACAACCTATAATTGGATTTCTTACTGTGACATAAATCTTTATTTTTAAATTGTCTTTGTCTTGTACCTCATGTCAGTGTCAACATTTACGGAATCGTTTTTATTCTTTTTAATATGTAAGAATATATTCCTACTTTAAATAACTTCGAATAATAGAATACTCACTTGTGGCCGAGTTAATTTTTTCCAATATTTTTCTATTTAAAATTTACCATAAGTATAAAAATTGCATTGAAAAATGCAAAAATTACAAAATCATAAATTATTGGCAGTCGCATCTTAATCGATCGTTAAACACCTGAAAAGATGTTTCTTTCGAATGCAAGGATATTCCTAGCATTGATGTGACAACGCTGGCCTACAGCGTATTAAAAATATAAAAGTATTGGAGAATTTCGACGGTGGTTCTCAAGTCTCGGTAGCTCAGCGGTTAGAGCATTGGACCGGATTTCCAAAGGTCGCGGGTTCGATTCCCGTCTGAGAATTCACTTGTGGCCGAGTTAATTTTTTCCAATATTTTTCTATTTAAAATTTACCATAAGTATAAAAATAGCATTGAAAAATGCAAAAATTACAAAATCATAAATTATTGGCAGTCGCATCTTAATCGATCGTTAAACACCTGAAAAGATGTTTCTTTCGAATGCAAGGATATTCCTAGCATTGATGTGACAACGCTGGCCTACAGCGTATTATAAATATAAAAGTATTGGAGAATTTCGACGGTGGTTCGCAAGTCTCGGTAGCTCAGCGGTTAGAGCATTGGACCGGATTTCCAAAGGTCGCGGGTTCGATTCCCGTCTGAGAATTCACTTGTGGCCGAGTTAATTTTTTCCAATATTTTTCTATTTAAAATTTACCATAAGTATAAAAATAGCATTGAAAAATGCAAAAATTACAAAATCATAAAAGAATACTCAGTTTTTTATTTTTTGTTTTTTTATATCATTCAAACAACGAGAATAAGGTATATTTAGATTAAACTTTATGTTTTCAGAATTTTTTACCGGAAGTTGACCGCGGTAGCAACCATAAATGTTCCTCGCTGTTGTGAGGTGAAAAATTGTGTGTTGCGCTCGGCAGAAAAGTTTTTAGCGTCTTGTACCTTTAAAATCCTCGCTTCGTTCAGGATTCAATAGAGGTAACTCGCCGCTAAATAACCAACTTTCCAGCCTTGCATAACAAATAACTATTAGTTCATTGAATCATAAAAACAATAATAATAAGATTAAACTATTTGTTATAAGAATTTTATATTAGGCTGGGTGAGATTTCACAACCTATAATCCTATAACTGTAACATCAATCTTTGTCATGTCAGTGTCAACATTTACGGAATCGTTTTTATTCTTATTTATAAGTAACAATATATTCCTACTTTAAATAACTTTGAATTAACTATAATACTCCCTTTTAATATTATTTTAGTTTTTTATATCATTAAAACAACGAGAATAAGGTATATTTAGATTAAACTTTATGTTTAAAGATTTTTTTACCGGAAGTTGACCGCGGAAACAACCACAAAATGTTCCTCGCTGTTGTGAGGTGAAAAATTGTGTGTTGCGCTCCTCGCTTCTCTCAGGATTCAATCTTTGAACCACTCGCTACGCTCGTGGTTCAATCCTAGGTTCCTTCACTTGCTCAGATTTCAATAGGAATAGGAATAGGATAGGCTGGAAAGTTGGTTATTTAGCGGCGAGTAGGTAACTCGCCGCTAAATAACCAACTTTCCAGCCTTGCATAACAAATAACTAATAATACTCCGTTTTGGTTTTATTATATTATTTTAGTTCATTGAATCATAAAAACAATAACTTTGAATTAATTATAATACTCCCTTTTTTTAATTGTTTTAGATTTTTATATCATTAAAACAACGACAATAAGATATTAAGATTAAACTTTATGTTTAAAGATTTTTTTAACCCAAGTTGACCGCGGAAACAACCATAAAATGTTCCTCACTGTTGTGTGGTGAAAAATTGTGTGTTCGCTCGGCAGAAAAGTTTTTAGCGTCTTGTACCTTTGAAATCCTCGCTTCGCTCAGGATTCAATCTTTGAACCAATCCTAGAATCTTTCACTTGCTCAGCTTTCAATAGAGGTAACTTGCCGCTAAATAACGAACTTTCCAGCCTTGCCAAATAGCTATTATAGTATGTATGAACTTGTAATCAAATCTCTTTGGCTATACTATTTGTATCTGGCTGGTTTTGGTATCATTAAAAGTTTAAATTTTCAAGAAGATAATTCCAAATTCAAATAAGAAAAAGTTGATGAAAACGGAGACCAACTTGATTTGGCAGGTAAATCCACCGTCCTACGCTTTTTCGATCAGGTCACGTGTCCTGACGCGAGTTTAAGATTTTATACCCATTACAGAAAAAGTGCTCAACGCCGCTAAAGAAGTTTTCACTTCAAAAATGTGTGATTTTGATTTGATTTTCTTACTGTGACGATGAATGAATCTAATGAATAAATTCGATAAATTTTAATATTTTTCTACAAAAAAATAAAAATACAAGTCGTGAAAAACAATTGCGATTTTTATGGACAGAGTAGTGCAGAGTAGGGTAAAACTAACAACCATATTTCGTTCAAGCCAATTTTCGTTGAAAGTTTTTATTAAGATCTACAGCATATACATTTTTTTTATTTTTCACTCTCTTATTTCAAAAGTTAGAGGGGGGGGACACACATTTTACCACTTTGGAAGTGTTTATCTTTCAAACGGTTGACTTTGAGAAAAAATCGTTTTAGAAACCTCAATGCAATTTTTAAAGACCTATCTATAGATACCCCACACGTATAGGTTTGATGAAAAAAAATTTTTCAGTGTCAGTTCCATGTATGGGGAGCCCCCCCTTAATTCATATATTTTTTTATTTTTGTGTAAAAACCGTAAAGCGGTTTACAGAATACATCTACCTACCAAGTTTCAACTGTGCAATCCTCATAGTTTTGGAATAAAAAGGGTGTGACATACATCGGTTTGGCCGAATCTATAAGGGTTTCGTTTTTTGCCTTTATGCTACGAAACCCTAACAAGGAAAGATATGAAACAAATCACACGATTAGGACTTTGTGTGGATTTAATGCTTACTAGTGCATTCGAATTAAATAATACATTAGATATAAATGTCTTATCAAGGAGGTCTTATCAAGTTCCACAACCACAAATTGGTGACGTGGTAGTTTTAATAAAAGAGACTGATTTCCGTGATTTTCCACCTAACGGTCGAGCTGTTTTTAAAACATCCTAATGCAGAACCTACCTGTCTACCTATGGTTAATATTGCATGCCTGGGGTATACTGTTGTTATCTACAAATCTGCAATGTTATCTGCATAAAATTGTACACAGTTATCGCAATAAATATATTGAATTGAATTGAATTGAATTCAGTTTTATTTATTGTCTATGTACAGTTTCAACTGTTAGTTATCATTAAGTTTACAGTTTCATTGCATTTTTAACTCCCGAGTTATAAGTTTAAAGCCTATGTCTGTCTGTCTGTACGTATATTCGTAGAGCCTAAACGGATCAAGCGATTTCAATGCGGTTTTTTTATTTAAAAATTAAGCTAAATTAATCGAGATGGTTCTTAGCTACGTTTGATGATGCATCCGGCCATTTATGGAGATGGTCAACTGCCTGCCGAAACGGTAAAATATACAAAGGTGGCGCTTTGACTAAAATAATGTACACCGTGGGCAAATATGGTGCAGCACAAAAAAAAAATGGCGGCAAAGAAATTGTCTTTCTGTACATAAATATTCGTAGTGCCTAAACGGATCAAACGATTTCATTGCGTTTTTTTTTTAATTTTGTGTGTAATTTAAAAAGGATGAAATAAAAATAACATTTTAAAAACCCTCGACTCAAAAAAACTTAAAGATATTAAAAAAAAAAAAAAAAAGACGGGTTGCACTCCGGGAGTGCCGGCAGAAGTGAAAACTTGATTATCAACGTTGAGCATGTTTGATATTTTGGAATGGTTAGGGAATAATTTTGCACCAATTGCTTTATCAGTATAAAAGTACTATCATTTATGTGGTAGAATACAATATTCATTTATTGCGCTATCGTACACAAACATGACAAACCATATTAAAGTGAACGTTAAGTTAGGTAATAAGATATAAGAAAACATTAGTTATTATAGAGAATCGAAAAATATATATTGACAATAAAACAAGAGACAAGTAAAAGACATTATCAACAGTCTGTCGCTAAGCAACCGAGACCATAGTCAACCTGTCACCTCAACATTCTCCATCCGTCCTACGCTTTTTCGATCAGGTCACGTGTCCTGACGCGAGTTTAAGATTTTATACCCATTACAGAAAAAGTGCTCAACGCCGCTAAAGAAGTTTTCACTTCAAAAATTTATCTCTCGGTCGGGGGACCACAAAAGGAGAAGTACTAAAAGGGTATATTAGACGTTGGGGGCCCCCGACCGAGAGAGTTTTTTTTTTTTTTTGAAGTGAAAACTTCTTTAGCGGCGTTGAGCACTTTTTCTGTAATGGGTATAAAATCTTAAACTCGCGTCAGGACACGTGACCTGATCGAAAAAGCGTAGGACGGATGGAGAATGTTGAGGTGACAGGTTGACTATGGTCTCGGTTGCTTAGCGACAGACTGTTGATAATGTCTTTTACTTGTCTCTTGTTTTATTGTCAATATATATTTTTCGATTCTCTATAATAACTAATGTTTTCTTATATCTTATTACCTAACTTAACGTTCACTTTAATATGGTTTGTCATGTTTGTGTACGATAGCGCAATAAATGAATATTGTATTCTACCACATAAATGATAGTACTTTTATACTGATAAAGCAATTGGTGCAAAATTATTCCCTAACCATTCCAAAATATCAAACATGCTCAACGTTAATAATCAAGTTTCCACTTCTGCCGGCACTCCCGGAGTGCAACCCGTCTTTTTTTTTTAATATTTTTAAGTTTTTTTTTGAGACGGGGGTTATTAAATTTTAATTTAAAAAATTTTAGTTTTTAAGGACGACTTCGTCAATATCGTCTTTGGTGGGCGGTATGTTCAAGTCGTATAGTTCTATTTGATGAACTAGATGGCGTTGTGCCCATAGAGATCGCGATATGGTTTTACCTTCCCGGAATTGATTAGTAGCCATACTAATATTTTAGTTCCTAAGTTAATTGATAGATGACGCTACACCTTTTTGAATCGCAGTTGCACTGAATGTAATTTCCATAATAATGTGAATATTTTGTATGAGCTGCCCCCTCCCGATTCCTCACATCACACCTCTACTCTTGCAGATCAGTGTGACCAATTGTGGCAGATTTCTGCTATTTGGGCAAATTTAGCACCTGAATTTTAAGTGTGGCAGATTATGCCGACGATTTCGAAAAGTGGCAGCATTTGGCAGATTTGGAAGAAATCATTAAAATACTTAAAATTAATAAAGAATTCCTTCAAATTTGCCAAATTTTGCCAAATTTTTTCACTGTATGATTTAAATTTATGACTATGTATGGCAATTAATCTATAATAAGGTTTATTTTTTGTTATTAATGTAACTGATCATTAGTTTCTTAATAAGTAAATTGTCGTTTGAAGTGGAATATTGGTTTTCTGGTGATTTGGCAGATTTGGCAGATTTTTGCTCGTGGTTTGGCAGATTCGCCGTTTCTGAGATGGGCACACTGTTGCAGACCCCGATCGGTCTTCACGGACCCTCTCGACCAGCTCTCGGCTGAACCGCCTATTGGAGGCTCAGGAGGCCGAAGCCACAACCGCCCGCCAGTCTTGACCCCTCAGGTCACCCCCTGTCCTCTCTCATACGACTGAACTCCCTTCTATGAAGATCCCCTCAAGGTGTCAGTCGTGTAGCTTTTCGAGTCTTGACCCCTCAGGTCACCCCCCGTCCTCTCTCATACGGCTGAAGTCCCCTTCTATGAAGATCCCCCTCAGGGTGTCAGTCGTGTAGCTTTTCGATTTCAGACGGTCCCCCTCTGGAAGCCGCCACTTTTCATTTACGAGATCGTGGATTCGGTGCCCCGTCTGAGTGTCAGACGTATTTGTACTTCTCCATAGCGCACTTCACTTAGGTGAGTAACGCTCGCGCCGTATCCCTCCCCAGGGTTACGGTCGCTTCAGACGTAGGCTGCCGTCCCTTTCCGCGGAATCCAGCCATTAGGTGGTGTTTAGTCAGGAAGAGTCTGACATAACCTTCGACACAGCCGGCTGTGGGGTATCCAATGCGGGATTCACCACCTCTCTCCCCCGCGTCCGGAGGGTTGCCTACTCGGGAAATGCGAAAAAAAAAAGTATCTATGAGCTGTTTGGAATATACCAATTCAACCGGTTTTTATTTAGTACTAGTATCCAAAGTTCCAGTTCAGTTTTGTGAGTTAGTCCTAGGTCTCAAACACATATTCTGTCGTGTATTTAAAAAATGGAACGATCTTTTACTCTGATATATGACGACCAAGGAGGTAACTTATCAAAGGTATTATTTAAATTTCGAACTGGCTTGCACTTAGAAAGGTGTTTAAGAAAAAAAAGACGGGTTGCACTCCGGGAGTGCCGGCAGAAGTGAAAACTTGATTATTAACGTTGAGCATGTTTGATATTTTGGAATGGTTAGGGAATAATTTTGCACCAATTGCTTTATCAGTATAAAAGTACTATCATTTATGTGGTAGAATACAATATTCATTTATTGCGCTATCGTACACAAACATGACAAACCATATTAAAGTGAACGTTAAGTTAGGTAATAAGATATAAGAAAACATTAGTTATTATAGAGAATCGAAAAATATATATTGACAATAAAACAAGAGACAAGTAAAAGACATTATCAACAGTCTGTCGCTAAGCAACCGAGACCATAGTCAACCTGTCACCTCAACATTCTCCATCCGTCCTACGCTTTTTCGATCAGGTCACGTGTCCTGACGCGAGTTTAAGATTTTATACCCATTACAGAAAAAGTGCTCAACGCCGCTAAAGAAGTTTTCACTTCAAAAAACAACCGGCCAAGTGCGAGTCGGACTCGCGCACCGAGGGTTCCGTTTAAAATTTTCAAAAATATTTTTTATTATATGATGTAACAATTGTTCCTTTATCTGTACTATAAGTTACTTCGTACCAAATTTCAAGATTCTAAGTTCACGGGAAGTACCTTGTAGGTTTTGATTCCCGTGCGAGTTTCGAAAATTTGCGGAAAGGAGATGGCTAAATTTTGTATGGACGACTGGCTAGCAATGTATTTACACTCAACCTTGTAATATATAATACTGGATAGCGAAAAATTAGTATTTCGTATGAAACAACTTTCAGGAACTTTTGAAACAGTTAAAATCTTGAAAATAAAATCATGAAAAAACTCCTCCGTCTGTCAGGTTGAAGGCAATATTCAAGGCTACGTTCAAGGCAATATTTTTTCTGAAAGCAGCCAGACTCGGCCTCTTAGGTGACAAATTCGGAAGTTGACGTGAAAAATATTTCTTAAACACGATATTTTCTCACATGGAGTGTGTACTATAGTATTTTCTACTGCCACTGCTCTTTTTAATAAAAAAAAAACTAGTCTGTGGTTTGCGGGTAAAATAATGCCGTCTGAACGTAGCCGTATCATATACGGATGCTCATCACTTGTTAATTGTATAGGTCCACCAAAGTTACTTATTTTGTGATTTCGGTGATCTGTTATGAACAAACTAAATGAAGAAAATCATATTTTTTTAATAATTTATAAACATAATTCTCTAATATTAGTTGTTTTAGTTTACACAAATATAAAATAAAAGAAGGTTTGTTGCCCACCGATCTCGTAATAGGGACATTCTTCTTGTCAAACAAAAACATCAAAACCAACTTGAAATCTTTTAATAAATTGATTATTTACTAAAGAAGCGCTTTATGGAAAAGTGCCAGGTCTAATTTCAATGCCACTTTGCACGAGGGTGAAGTTGAGGTGTCCTCACACAAATATCCTGACATTTTTGCTATTAGTTCATACACAAAGAAAAATGTAGCAAAATTCTAGTACTTCTAAAATACCGCTTTTCTGAAAAGTACCGGGTCTAATATCGATGACACTTTGCACGAGGATGAAGTTGAGGTGTCCTCACACAAATATCCTGACATTTTTGCTATTAGTTCATACACAAAGAAAAATGTAGCAAAATTCTAGTACTTCTAAAATACCGCTTTTCTGAAAAGTGCCGGGTCTAATATCGATGACACTTTGCACGAGGGTGAAGTTGAGGTGTCCTCACACAAATATCCTGACATTTTGGCTATTAGTTCAAACACAAAGAAAAATGTAGCAAAATTCTAGTACTTTTAAAATACCGCTTTTCTGAAAAGTGCCGGGTCTAATATCGATGACACTTTGCACGAGGGTGAAGTTGAGGTGTCCTCACACAAATATCCTGACATTTTTACTATTAGTTCATACACAAAGAAAAATGTAGCAAAATTCTAGTACTACTAAAATACCGCTTTTCTGAAAAGTGCCGGGTCTAATTTCAATGCCACTTTGCACGAGGGTGAAGTTGAGGTGTCCTCAAACAAATGGCCTGACATTTTTGCTATTAGTTCATACACAAAGAAAAATGTAGCAAAATTCTAGTACTTCTAAAATACCGCTTTTCTGAAAAGTGCCGGGTCTAATATCGATGACACTTTGCACGAGGGTGAAGTAGAAGTGTCCTCACACAAATATCCTGACATTTTGGCTATTAGTTCATACACAAAGAAAAATGTAGCAAAATTCTAGTACTTCTAAAATGCCGCTTTTCTGAAAAGTGCCGGGTCTAATATCGATGACACTTTGCACGAGGGTGAAGTTGAGGTGTCCTCACACAAATATCCTGACTTTTTTGCTATTAGTTCATACACAAAGAAAAATGTAGAAAAATTCTAGTACTTCTAAAATACCGCTTTTCTAAAAAGTGCCGGGTCTAATATCGATGACACTTTGCACGAGGGTGAAGTTGAGGTGTCCTCACACAAATATCCTGACATTTTTGCTATTAGTTCATACACAAAGAAAAATGTAGCAAAATTCTAGTACTTCTAAAATACCGCTTTTCTGAAAAGTGCCGGGTCTAATATCGATGACACTTTGCACGAGGGTGAAGTAGAAGTGTCCTCACACAAATATCCTGACATTTTGGCTATTAGTTCATACACAAAGAAAAATGTAGCAAAATTCTAGTACTTCTAAAATACCGCTTTTCTGAAAAGTGCCGGGTCTAATATCGATGACACTTTGCACGAGGGTGAAGTTGAGGTGTCCTCACACAAATATCCTGACATTTTGGCTATTAGTTCATACACAAAGAAAAATGTAGCAAAATTCTAGTACTTTTAAAATACCGCTTTTCTGAAAAGTGCCGGGTCTAATATCGATGACACTTTGCACGAGGGTAAAGTTGAGGTGTCCTCACACAAATATCCTGACTTTTTTGCTATTAGTTCATACACAAAGAAAAATGTAGAAAAATTCTAGTACTTCTAAAATACCGCTTTTCTGAAAAGTGCCGGGTCTAATATCGATGACACTTTGCACGAGGGTGAAGTTGAGGTGTCCTCACACAAATATCCTGACATTTTTGCTATTAGTTCATACACAAAGAAAAATGTAGCAAAATTCTAGTACTTCTAAAATACCGCTTTTCTGAAAAGTGCCGGGTCTAATATCGATGACACTTTGCACGAGGGTGAAGTTGAGGTGTCCTCACACAAATATCCTGACATTTTTGCTATTAGTTCATACACAAAGAAAAATGTAGCAAAATTCTAGTACTTCTAAAATACCGCTTTTCTGAAAAGTGCCGGGTCTAATTTCAATGCCACTTTGCACGAGGGTGAAGTTGAGGTGTCCTCAAACAAATGGCCTGACATTTTTGCTATTAGTTCATACACAAAGAAAAATGTAGCAAAATTCTAGTACTTCTAAAATACCGCTTTTCTGAAAAGTGCCGGGTCTAATATCGATGACACTTTGCACGAGGGTGAAGTAGAAGTGTCCTCACACAAATATCCTGACATTTTGGCTATTAGTTCATACACAAAGAAAAATGTAGCAAAATTCTAGTACTTCTAAAATGCCGCTTTTCTGAAAAGTGCCGGGTCTAATATCGATGACACTTTGCACGAGGGTGAAGTTGAGGTGTCCTCACACAAATATCCTGACTTTTTTGCTATTAGTTCATACACAAAGAAAAATGTAGAAAAATTCTAGTACTTCTAAAATACCGCTTTTCTAAAAAGTGCCGGGTCTAATATCGATGACACTTTGCACGAGGGTGAAGTTGAGGTGTCCTCACACAAATATCCTGACATTTTTGCTATTAGTTCATACACAAAGAAAAATGTAGCAAAATTCTAGTACTTCTAAAATACCGCTTTTCTGAAAAGTGCCGGGTCTAATATCGATGACACTTTGCACGATGGTGAAGTTGAGGTGTCCTCACACAAATATCCTGACATTTTTGCTATTAGTTCATACACAAAGAAAAATGTAGCAAAATTCTAGTACTTCTAAAATACCGCTTTTCTGAAAAGTGCCGGGTCTAATATCGATGACACTTTGCACGAGGGTGAAGTTGAGGTGTTCTCACACAAATATCCTGACATTTTGGCTATTAGTTCATACACAAAGAAAAATGTAGCAAAATTCTAGTACTTCTAAAATACCGCTTTTCTGAAAAGTGCCGGGTCTAATATCGATGACACTTTGCACGAGGGTGAAGTTGAGGTGTCCTCACACAAATATCCTGACTTTTTTGCTATTAGTTCATACACAAAGAAAAATGTAGAAAAATTCTAGTACTTCTAAAATACCGCTTTTCTGAAAAGTGCCGGGTCTAATATCGATGACACTTTGCACGAGGGTGAAGTTGAGGTGTCCTCACACAAATATCCTGACATTTTTGCTATTAGTTCATACACAAAGAAAAATGTAGCAAAATTCTAGTACTTCTAAAATACCGCTTTTCTGAAAAGTGCCGGGTCTAATATCGATGACACTTTGCACGAGGGTGAAGTTGAGATGTCCTCACACAAATATCCTGACATTTTTGCTATTAGTTCATACACAAAGAAAAATGTAGCAAAATTCTAGTACTTCTAAAATACCGCTTTTCTGAAAAGTGCCGGATCTAATATCGATGACACTTTGCACGAGGGTGAATTTGAGGTGTCCTCACACAAATATCCTGACTTTTTTGCTATTAGTTCATACACAAAGAAAAATGTAGCAAAATTCTAGTACTTCTAAAATACCGCTTTTCTGAAAAGTGCCGGGTCTAATATCGATGACACTTTGCACGAGGGTGAAGTTGAGGTGTCCTCACACAAATATCCTGACATTTTGGCTATTAGTTCATACACAAAGAAAAATGTAGCAAAATTCTAGTAATTCTAAAATACCGCTTTTCTGAAAAGTGCCGGATCTAATATCGATGACACTTTGCACGAGGGTGAAGTTGAGGTGTCCTCACACAAATATCCTGACTTTTTTGCTATTAGTTCATACACAAAGAAAAATGTAGCAAAATTCTAGTACTTCTAAAATACCGCTTTTCTGAAAAGTGCCGGGTCTAATATCGATGACACTTTGCACGAGGGTGAAGTTGAGGTGTCCTCACACAAATATCCTGACATTTTGGCTATTAGTTCATACACAAAGAAAAATGTAGCAAAATTCTATTACTTCTAAAATACCGCTTTTCTGAAAAGTGCCGGGTCTAATATCGATGACACTTTGCACGAGGGTGAAGTTGAGGTGTCCTCACACAAATATCCTGACATTTTGGCTATTAGTTCATACACAAAGAAAAATGTAGCAAAATTCTAGTACTTCTAAAATACCGCTTTTCTGAACAGTGCCGGGTCTAATATCGATGACACTTTGCACGAGGGTGAAGTTGAGGTGTCCTCACACAAATATCCTGACATTTTTGCTATTAGTTCATAGAATTAGAATTAGAATTCATTTATTTGCCTTGAATAGGGTACATTACAGATGGAACATTATTAGATATATGTCGTTCATTGCCTATACAGCTATAACAATAGCATGCAAATGTCAACTGAGAAGAATACAATTTCTACAATGATTTTTAGTCAATGCATTTCTACCATTTCAACAATAAATAATTAATATCACACATCACAATAATATCACAATAACAATAATATTTAATAATCAAAACAATATTTAATAATCAAAATAATAAATTAATTTAAAACATGTCTAAGTAGGATACAACATTATAATATCATTGCAACAATAATAAATATCAAAATAATAAATGTACTTAACTATAAATAACCTTCAATCCTTATAATTTAAAAACTCGTTAATACAGTAGAAAGTGTGGTCACTGAGCCATTTATGTAGTGTTTTCTTAAACATATTGAAAGGCAAGTCTCTAATTTGTTGTGGTATCTTGTTATATATTTTAATGCACATAAAGGAGCAGTTTTTTTAAACCTAGCACTTTTTGCGACAACATCAAGGACTAGTCTGTTTTGATTTCTTGTGTTTCTAGAATATACGTCTTGTGCTTGTTTGAAATAATGAGGATATAATTTTACAAATTTTGCTACTTCAAATATATAAAGGCAGGGGAGAGGTAGTATTTTAAGTGATTCGAAGAGAGGTCTACATGATTCATCTGTTGCTAGACCGCATATTGCTCTTATACATTTCTTTTGAGATATGAACACCCTATGTACATCTGTTCCGTTTCCCCAAACTATAAGACCGTAACGAAGAACTGACTGAACGTAGGCAAAGTAGGCAGTTAACGCAGTATTTTTAGTCGATGTCTTTGCTAATTTAAATAATGCGTAAGAAAATCTATTAATTTTATTACAAACATTTTCTACATGTTGTTTCCAGTCTAGTTTTTGGTCTATTTCTAATCCTAAGAACCTAACGCTATTTGCATTTCCAAGTTTTAGTCCATGATAATAAATGTCCAATTTATCTATTGAATTATTGAAATTAATAAAGTATGTCTTGTCAATATTTATTTCTAGGTGATTTAGTTTAAGCAGTTTACTATTGTCAATATTGTATTATTTACTTCTATTTCATGTGTTAATTAAGTGTCTTTAACCCATTTACGGCCGCTGTACTCGATCGAGTACAGTTAAAGTTTTCAATATATACTAAAAGTTAATAAATATTCATTATTTATATTCATTAAATTCAGCAGAGGGTAATATTGCTTCTTTAAATATATTTTAAAAAATGGGGTAGTTCAACAACTTTTATCACTGTGATTCACTTACTGCCGCAGTTCCATAGTTAACACAGGTAAGACTTTTGAAATATCATTATTTTTTTATTTAGTATACAAATAACATGTAAAGTACTAAATATGATGAGAAATATTCTAGTTTATAATAATTGTGATTGTTCATTGATATAAAAATTGTTTTGGCTGACTTTTGCGAACATTTATAAAAGTGTACTCGGTTGAGTACAGTGGCCAAATAGGTATATAAATAATATCATAATATTATTTTTCAGATAAGTTCCGTCAAACAATGAATCGAAAACATTTCAACCTTGCCAATAGTTATAATGGTCTCTTCAAGCTATTTTAGAGGATAGTGATGATGAAGGTGAATATGATTTGGCGATCATACCACCCGATCCTAGCGCCATCACAGATGAAGAAGAGGGTGCAGATGAAGACATGGAAACGAACACTTTACCACGAGATGTGCCTGGTAATGTCGAGGTTTTTGTCAACAATGAAGGCGCCCTTTCTAGTGATGGTGATAGCAGTGATGAGGAGCCACTAGCTGCCAAACGACAACGACGCCAGCAGCAGGAAAAGACTCCCGTTTGGCGCAAATGTTCACCATCTTATTCTGCCAGATCTCAAGAGCCTACAGATGTAACAAATAAGCAAGATGCTGTAAAAGAAGAATTAAAAGATCTCACTCCTATTCAGATATTTGAAAAGTTATTTGATGAAGAAATCACCCAACTTATAATTGACAATAGTAATTTATATGCCTGTCAAAATAATAGACACTCATTTCAACTGCAGTGTTCAGATCTGAAAAAGTTTATTGGCATATTGATATTATCGGGATATCATAAGTTGCCTCGTGAGTCTTTATATTGGTCGTTAGATGAAGATGTTGGAGTGCAGCTGGTGTCGAGTGCTATGCCAAGAAACAAGTTCCGAGAAATCAAGCGAAACCTTCATCTTGTGAATAACGATGACGCAGTCAATACCAGGGACAAAATGGTCAAAGTCAGACCCTTAGCCGACATTCTAATGAGAAAATTCAACCAGTGGGGTGTTTTTCACGAAAATATTTCCATCGACGAATCAATGGTCAAATATTATGGACACCATCCAGCTAAACAATTTATTCGTGGGAAACCAGTACGGTTTGGCTATAAAAACTGGGTGGCAGCAAGCTCATCTGGGTATTGCTATAGCTTCGATTTATATTGTGGAAAATCCCTTGACGCAACCACTGAGCCTCTGGGTTCTAGGGTCGTGAAATCATTACTTCAAAAACGATACTAATCCATCAAACCACAAAGTTTATTTCGATAACTTTTTTACCAATTGTAATCTTTTAGTTGACTTACGGAATACAGGATACTGTGCGACTGGTACATTGCGTGAAAATCGGTCCAAAAAATGTCCACTTACAAGTACTAAAGACATGAAAAAAAAAGACAGAGCAGCATTTGATCACAGGTTTGATAAAACTAATGAATTGCTACTGGTAAGATGGAAGGACAACAGCGTTTGTACCATGGCCACTAACTACGATAATATTGAACCCATGGGTCTTGTAAAACGATGGTGCCCAGTGAAGAAAGAAAAGGTTGATGTGAAGATTCCACTGCTATTCCAAAATTATAATAAAGGCATGGGAGGAGTTGATGAACTGGATCAATCTATATCGCTATATCGGATCGCGATTCATGGAAAAAAATGGTGGTGGGTGTTATTTACATACATGGTGGATATGACATTGGCAAATGCCTGGCGCTTGCAAGTGCTGAGCAAAGAAAATCCCATGGATCAACTTTTGTTCCGACGCAGTATAGCACGATATTATTTGCGGCAAGAAATACGAAAAAAAACTCAACCATCTTCGTCTTTAGTCGAGGGTTTACCCCAAGATGGCTCGGGACACTATCCTCGAAGAATTGAAAAGCAGCTTCGTTGTGTGATTTGCCACTCAAGAGTCCGCTGGGAGTGTAAAAAATGTCTAAAGACCCTTTGCGTTGAAAAGCCTTGCTTTGAAAAATTTCACCTTTAAGTGGCCAGTGTACTCAATCGAGTACACCCCCCAAAAACCCATAAAAAATTTTTTTTTTAAATATTTTTTTCCAATTTGTGTTTTGTACTCCTTTAGTGATAATAAAAATAAATTATATGCAAAAGTAACGTTTTTCATTTACATTTGGCCATTAATGGGTTAATGTCAGTAGTAACTATCACCGATATGTCATCTGCAAACAATGTTACTTTATGGTGTGTTATATTTACGATGTCGTTTATATAAACAAGGAATAGCAGTGGACCAAGCACGCTTCCTTGCGGGATGCCAGAGGCGTTGACCTTGAAGCTTGAATAATACTTTTGTTCTACGCTACTAGGGTCCAGTTGAGTATATACAGAGTCATACACAAAGAAAAATGTAGCGAAATTCTAGTACTTCTAAAATACCGCTTTTCTGAAAAGTGCCGGGTCTAATAGTCTATAAGTCAGTTATTAACGCACTTTAATATGAATCATCTATTGCATAATAAACAATTTGGTTTTACAAAGGGTCGGTCTACAACTGATGCTGGGGTCGCGCTATTAAAGCACGTCTTTAAGGCCTGGGAGGGGTCGCAGAATGCTCTAGGCATTTTTTGCGACTTATCCAAAGCTTTCGATTGCGTAGATCATCAGACGCTGCTGTTGAAGCTTAACCACTACGGTGTAAAGGACAATGCTGAGAAGTTGTTACTGTCGTATCTCAGTTCGAGGACACAAACCGTTGATATTTAAATGGCGTAAAATCGTCCGGCTGTCTTGTAAAGATGGGCGTGCCTCAAGGCTCTATCTTAGGTCCGTTCCTATTTTTAATTTACATAAATGATTTACCATTCTTCGCAGATAAATTTTGTGAGATTGTCTTGTTTGCGGATGATACTTCCCTTATTTTTAACATTGACAGAAATCAAATTCATTATGACGATGTAAACATGGCACTCTCTCAAATTCTTACTTGGTTTGATGCAAATAACTTACAACTTAATGCAAGGAAAACCAAATGTATCCAATTTTCTTTGCCTAATGTAAAAGTCCTGCCAATAGATGTTGAATTAAAAAAGAAAAATTAGATTTAGTCGATTCAACTGTTTTCTTGGGTGTAACTATAGACACTAAACTCCAATGGGCCCCACATATCGCGGCATTAGCTGGTAGACTTGGATCGGCGGCATATGCTATTAGAAAAATTAGACAGTTAACAGATGTTGAAACTGCTAGGATTGTATATTTTAGTTATTTCCATAGCATCATGTCTTATGGTATTCTTTTGTGGGGGACAGCAGCTGATATAAACACTATATTCATTTTACAAAAAAGAGCAATAAAAGCCATTTATCAGCTAGGGTCTTTAACATCTCTTAGGGATAAGTTCAAAGAGATAGGTATATTAACAGCTGCATCTCAATTTATTTTGAACTGTATAATTTTTGTTCGTCGCAATCTATCAGAATATACCAAACATAGTGATGTGCACAATCTCAATACGAGAAATAAAAATAAACTTGTAATGCCTCGATACAGGCTAAAAAAAGGTTCACGGATCTTTCTTGGGTCTAGGTGTAAATTTTTTCAATAAAATTCCACAATGTATTTTGGATTTGCCTTTTGAAAAGTTTAAGATTCATGTAAAAGATTGTCTACTAAAGAAAGGATATTATACTATAAAGGATTATTTGAATGACAAAACAGCTTGGTCATAAATGTTTCGTTTTATTTTTTCGAAGTTGTAGCCGTGTCATTCATTTGTTTAGTATAGTATTAGATTAAATTAAACTTTTAACGCAGGTAGCTTGAGTATGTCATGCTCTCTTTAAACATTTCTACGGTGGTGTCGTGTGAGGCGGGTCGCTACGTTCCCTAAAATATGGTTGAGCGAAGCGATGGCTGGTTCATGCATCATGCTCGTGAACGGGTGCTGCCAGTGGGATGGGTCTGCTCTTGTCTGATTGTGTTAAAATGTGTTGAGATATTTATATTTTTGTTTCAATTTTATAAATTCTATGTTATTTATAATGTTTTGAATTGAGAACGTGGCACTGCTTGATCAGAATAAATAAAAATAAGTAATGTTCTTCAATTATTGTAATTAAGTATATGAAAGCCATTTTTTTTTATTTTTTTTTTATTTACTTTAAATACGCTTTATGATTATGACCCAGCTGATGCGTCTTCCAGTAACATTGTAAGTTGCGTCTTATATTATGCACTTTAATCTTTATTTTTTTTTTGTTTTTGCCATTGTATTTTTTATATTTATACACTTTAACATAAGTACCTGAAGTACGTCATGCTCACTCAAACGTTTCTTCGGCGGTGTCGTGTGAGGCGGGTCGTTACGTTCCCTAAAATATGGTTGAGCGAAGCGATGGCTGGTTCATGCGTCATGCTCGTGAACGGGTGCCGCCAGCGGAAATGGGTCTACTTCAGTCTGCTTGTCTTATCGTTTTGCCTAAGATTAAATATTTTCATCTAAAATAAATTGCTATCAACCTGTATGTACGTCACAACTTGCAGTACAGTAACCTTGTAATGCGAGAAATGTTAGATGTAAGTCCTTCCTTGAGAGTTGAAAATTGTTTACGGTTAGGATAACCATAAAATGTAATATTATAATTAGTATTTTCTTTTGTTATGGAAATTGACCTTACTGATATGTTAAGCTCACTTTTCAATTTAATGACTCTGTATGAAATAAAACAGGGAGAAAAAAATAGCCATGGGCGAGTTTCTTGCCGGTTCTTCTCGTTACAAGGTCTCCCGCCGTAGGGTTTGTGAACCGATGGCGTAGCTTCTTTGACGTTCATAAGTGCTTATAACAGCCTAGACTGAATAAATGATATTGATTTGATTTGATTTGATTCAATATCGATGACACTTTGTACGAGGGTGAAGTGTCCGCACACGAATAACACAACACAACAGTTTTTTCTCAAAATCAACTGTTTGGAAAATGAAAATGAAAATGAAAAATGTTTTATTATCAGACATAAAGCTTTAACAATAAATTGAGGTTAATTCCTCCTTTTAAGTGTGAAAACACTTGTGCCAGGAGAGATCGCTCTCGCGTATCAATATCAGTTATTTTATACTTAAGACATATTTTCAAATATCTTATTATCTAGGTATATATAATTAATTACATTAAGTTTCACTCTTGATTCTACAGGTTCTCGCATGGGTGTGTGTGGGTGTGTGTGTGAGTGTGTGTGTGTGTATGTGTTGTGTTTATACTATTTCTTTGTGTTATATATTATTCTAGGTAATTATCTAATTTTCTACTTCTCAATATGTACAACCAATTTTTCTATTTCCTCGTAGTCAATTTTTTTTTACCATTCAATCAACAAACGTTTACATGTAAAACTTGTTTTAGTGTAATTACTTAGAAATTTATTTGCAATATTATATAAGTGAGATGATTGGTGTATATATTGATGCTTAGCAAAATACGTTTTACATTTATTTCTTTTGGCAACAGTGTCTTTACGTCTCTTTGTCAGAATAGTGGGATCAATTCTTTAGAATTGTGAGCAAGACATACAATTGTCGCACAGTTAATAAGTTGGTTATAGAGTAAAGACTATGAGTTGAGAATCTAAGTTTCTTGAAATATATGACTTTTAAAAGAAGTTTATGAGCGCGTTGAACATGTAGAAATTTTACTTTGGACGCACCACCCCAAACCGGGATACAGTAAATTATAAGGGACTGTGCCAAGGCAACATAAATGTTTTTAATCAGTTCTTCACTAGCAGAATACCTTAGCATTTTTAAAATCCAAATAATCTTCCTTATTCTGCAGGAAATTAAGTCGATTTGAGAGTGCCAAGAGAGCCTATCGTCAATCATTATTCCCAATCCTAAATATCGAGAAGACGCAACCTTATCTATAACCGGGCAGTTACAATTACCGTTGTACTGTTTTTCACAGTTGTGTATTTTAATATTGTAATCGGCCGGTGGTTGGGTTATACTATTTATAGTAAAGCACATGAAATTAGTTTTTTTAGAATTTAACGAAAGCAAATTATTTCTTAACCAAAGAGCAATAATAGAAAGTGCAGATTCAGCGTCTCTTTTGATCGAGTCCCATGAGTTACCCGTTATCACAATGGCTGTGTCGTCTGCGTATGAGAAGACACTTGTATTCTGGAGGTTTATATTACAGAGCTCGTTAATATAAATAAGAAATAAAGTAGGCCCAAGCACAGAACCTTGAGGCACTCCGCAGGCCAAGCTTGCATCCTCACTGACAAATTTTCCCACCTTCACTCGCTGCCTCCTGCCACTTAAATAAATAAAATAAAAATTATTTAATTCGGACAACAAAATTCCATAATGTGTTAGTAAATAAAAAGCCTATTAACTATGTTAGTATTTAATTTCAATGAAAGATGTTATTTTTCCTATCATAAATTCAATCAGCGGACAATCCCCACTGTGACTATTTCCTTCAGGACGCTGTGGCTGCTGCCGCGCATTCTGTGCAACAGTGACGCGGTCTTTTTGCGCATAATAGTTTCAAAACTATCCACGCCGGCTATAGCAAACATCGCAGATGCGCTACAAAACCGCGGCAGCCGCAACAACGCCCTGAAGGCATTATTATATTGAACACGTAGGGCACTGTAGGCTTTTTTGGTATAGTCGGTCCATAGGCTGCTCGAGTAAAAAGATGTGCAATATGTTTTGAAGAGCGCAATTTTCACAGCACTTAGATAGTCCTCAAATAATCTGAGAGGATTGTCTCTCACTCCAATTCTTTCCAGTTTTTGGAGGAGGAAAGAAAAGATATACACTTCCAAAGTGGTAAGATGTCACAGCCACTTTATTCCAAAACTATAAGGATCACACAGTTGAAACTTGGTCGGTAGATGTATTCTGTAAACCGCTTCACGGTTTTTACACAAAAATAAAAAAATGAATTAAATGGGGCTCCCCCATCCATACATGGAACTTTACTGAAATTTTTTTTTTCATCAAACCTATACGTGTGGGATATCATTAGATAGATCTTTAATATTTCCAAAGTGGAAAAATGTGTGTCCCCCCCCCTCTAACTTTTAAAATAAGAAAGTGAAAAATCAAAAAAATATATATGATGTAGATCTTTTTAAAAACTTTAAACGAAATTTGGTTTGAACGAAATTTATTTAGTAGTTTCAGAGCTATAGCACATTTTCCAAAACCGCAGATATAACTTTGTCATTCATACAAACACTATGAAAAATTATTATATAATATTTTTGCAGACGAAAAATTATAATGGCACATACAGAGAAAATGTCAAAAAAGAGGAACACACAATAGGCGGCCTTATAGATACGTAGCAGTCTCTTGCAGGCATCCTTGGGTGAGAGACGAAACCCTTCATGTGCGAGTTCGACTCGCACTTGGCCGATTTTGTTTTCTAAAGTGCCAGGTCTGATTTCAGGTGTAGTTAAGGTGTACCCGTAAAAAGACCACAACACGACAGTGCCGCTTTTGACAAATTGATTTATTCATTTCTCTATGAAATTAGGAAATTTTGTTTTTTTTTTGCCTTTCCCGAGTTAAAGGCAACCCTCCGGACGCGGGGGAGGGAGGTGGTGAACCCTGCATTGGATACCCCACAGCCGGCTGTGTCGAAGGTTATGTCAGACTCCTACTGACTAAACACCACCTGGTAGTAGCTTTTACTCATGAAAAAGTAATTCAGCTCTATCTAAGGCGACCACCCCCTTGAGGGGCGTGGCGCAGAAAGAAAATTTTGGGTGTTTTTAATTTACTCTGGTGAACAAGACCTAGCGTGATTCAGCAATAAAAACTAGTGCCCTTTAGTGACGAAAAGTAATGACAACTAAACATGTCAACTCAAGACGAGTAATCTATCTCTCTACCAGATTCATAACATCTCTTATCGTCCCCTTGTTTTATATCATTGTTGTTTTGACGACCTGTTTGGCGCAGGGGTACTAACCCCACCTTCTGCGCCAGAGGTCCCGGGTTCGATCCCCGGACAAGACAAATATTTGTGTGAATAAACATGTCTATTTGTCTTGGTCTGGATGTTTAATATGTATATTATGTATGTATTTACAAAAAAAAAGTATATAAGTATGTATATCCGTTATCTAGTATCCATAACACAAGTTCTTCATGATACTTAACGTGGGCTAGATAATTGGTGTGATTGTATGGAAATATTTATTTATTATTTTATTTATATCAACACAAAGCTGAGGCAGGACCTAATTTGACCATTGATTTGTTATGTATTTTTTTTACATTTTCGTATTGTTGTTATGTTTGTAATTGTGTTGTTTCTTTGGTCAATAAAATGTTTCTCCTCTCTTTCTCTCTCTCTCATATCAAAAACTAGCTTTTGCCCGCGACTTCGTTCGCGTAATTAAGATGGTTGTCCATTTAATGTTGAAAGTCACGGAGTAAAGTCGCGGGCGGTGGCTAGTATTTATACTTGTATTATACAAATGTGGGTCCAAAGAGCTTAGTAACTCGTCCCCGTAGAACTTACTCCTACGAAGTTTAAGGTGAAAATATCAGTTTTATATTATTTTCCTAGAACATTCGAACCCCTACTCTAACCTTTAGGGTTTATTTTCAAAGTAAAAGTCACTTATTTTTCATAAGGTTCAAAATCAAAATCAAAATCAATATCATTTATTAAGTCTAGGCTGTTACAAGCACTTATGAACGTCAAAGAAGCTACGCCATCGGTTCACAAACCCTACGGCGGGAGACCTTGTAACGAGAAGAACCGGCAAGAAACTCGTCAAGGGCTGTTTTTTTCTCCCTGTTTTATTTCATACAGAGTCGTCAAATTGAAAAGTGACCTTAACATATCAGTAAGGTCAATTTCCATCACAAAAGGAAAATACTAATGAAAATATTACATTTTATGGTTATTGTAAACGTAAACAATTTTTAACTGGCAAAGAAAGACTTGTCTATCATACATTACAACATTTCCCGCACCACAAGACTACTACACTGCAAGTTGTGAGGTACATACAGGTCAGTATCAATTTATTTTAGATAAAAATATTTAGGCTTTAAGCACAGCATTAAGATAAGCAGACTGAGGTAGACCTATTTCCGCTGGCGGCACCCGTTCACGAGCATGACGCATGAACCAGCCATCGCTTCGCTCAACCATATTTTAGGGAACGTAACGACCCGCCTCACACGACACCGCCGAAGAAACGTTTGAGTGAGCATGACGTACTTCAGGTACTTATGTTAAGCTGCATAAATATAAAAAAACACAATGGCAACAGCAAAAAAAGAAAGATAAAAGTGCCTTAATGTAAGACACAACACAACCTACAATGTCACTAGAAGACGCATCAGCTGGGTCACAATCTCAATCGTAATTAAAGTTAAAAAAATAAATAAAAAAAAGCTTTTATATATTTGGAATAATTGAAAACATTATTTACCTTTGTTTACTCTGATCAAGCAGTGCCACGCATCTCAACTCAAAACATCATAAATAACATAAAATCAAAACAACATATATCTCTACACATTTTAACACAAGCAAACATGAGCAGACCCATCCCGCTGGCAGCACCCGTTCACGAGCATGACGCATGAACCAGCCATCGCTTCGCTCAACCATATTTTAGGGAACGTAGCGACCCGCCTCACACGACACCACCGCAGAAATGTTTACAGAGAGCATGACATACCCAAGCAACCTGTGTTAAAAGTTGAATCTAATACTTTACTAAACATTAATTGAATGACACTACAATTTCGAAAAAACAAAACTAAATATTTATGACCAAGCTGTCTCGTCATTCAAGTAATATTTTATAGTATAATATCCTTTTTTAAGAAGACAATCTTTTACATTCGTCTTAAACTTTTCGAAAGGCACATCCAAAATATTATCTGGAATTTTATTATAGATACGTATACCTAGACCCATAAAAGATCCAAGGACCTTCTTTAATCGGTACCGAGGCATAACAAGTTTATTTCTATTTCTAGTATTGCGATCGTGCAAATCACCATGTTTGATATACAGGTTGATATTACGACGTACAAAAAGAATACAATTTAAAATAAATTGAGAAGCAGCTGTCAGTATACCAATTTCTTTAAATTTTTCCCGAAGAGATGTTCTGGAACCCAGTTGATAAATGGCCCTTATAGCTCGTTTTTGTAGTATAAATATTGTATTAATGTCAGCTGCTACTCCCCACATAAGAATACCATACGACATGATGCTGTGAAAATAACTGAAGTACACAGTCCTAGCAGTTTCTATATCAGTCAGTTGTCTGACTTTTCTCACAGCGTAGGCAGCAGAACTAAGCTTGCCAGCTAGTATTGCAATATGTGGACTCCATTGAAGTTTACAGTCCATAGTTACACCCAGAAAGACTGTTGATTCTACTAAATCTAATTTTTCATTGTTCATAACAATTTCCATGGGTACTTTCTGAACATTTGGTAAAGAAAAAAGAACGCATTTAGTTTTCTTTGCATTAAGCTGTAGATTATTATAATTAAACCAAGCTAGTACTTGCGAGAGTGTTTTGTTTACATCGTCAAAATCAGTTTTATTCCTATCAATGTTAAATATTAAAGAAGTATCATCCGCAAACAAGACAATCTCACATAAGTTTTTGGCAAAGAAAGGCAAGTCATTAATATATACTAGAAACAGGAAAGGGCCCAAGATAGAGCCTTGGGGCACGCCTAGTTTTATATTTGAGCCGGCAGATTTCACTCCATTAATATCAACGGTCTGAGTTCTGGAACTGAGATACGACAGTATTAACTTTTGAGCATCACCTTTTACACCGTAATGATTTAGTTTCAACAGCAGCGTCCGGTGATCCACGCAATCAAAAGCCTTGGACAAATCGCAGAATACGCCAAGAGCATTCTGCGACTTCTCCCATGCTTCAAAAACATGTTTTAAAAGTGCAACCCCTGCATCAGTGGTAGACCGTCCCTTCGTAAAACCGAACTGTTTATTATGTAAGAGATTATTTAAGGTAAAATGTGCCAATAACTGTTCCAACATGATTTTCTCAAAAATTTTGCTTAAGACGGGTAATATAGATATTGGTCTATAATTACTTGGGTTTTCTTTATTTCCCGATTTGAATAAAGGTATTACCTTACTTAATTTCATTAGATCAGGAAAAATTCCCTGTGCAATACATTGATTAAAAATTATAGCAAGAAAGGGGGCAAAAGTGTAAATAATACTTTTAAGAACAGTAACAGATATGCCCCATAAGTCAGTGGTTGTTTTCATTTTAAGGGATTTGAAAGCCTTTAATATGTCTCCAGCATTAATAGATCTAAAATTAAACGATGAACTACATTCAGATACATGCTTTTCGAGCAACGAGACTGCAGACGCTGGTGAAGAGTCCAAATCAGCGGTGGTTTCCAACGGTATGTTTATAAAAAAACTGTCAAAAATATTAGCAATTTCTGTTTTCGAATTTATTTGGACGTTATTGATGTTAAGTGTGAAACTATTGTCACGTGGTTTAGATTTGCCAGTTTCACGCTTAATGATGTCCCATGTTGTTTTTATTTTATTATTAGAATTTTTAATTTTTGCTTTATTATAATTTGACTTTGCTATAGAACATGTCTTTTTGAAAATCTTGGAATATTGTATGACATGTTCTATGAAACTAGGGCTGTGATTGGTTTCTCGTAAGTTGTAAAGTTCATAAAGCCTATTTCTACTTTTGTAAATTCCTGTCGTAGCCCATTCGCAAAACTCTAATTTCTGGGTGCATTTAATAGTTTTGGATTTAAAGTTATTATTAAACTCGTTAGTTACTAACCCAAAAAGGTTTCCAAAAAGTGCATTAGGATTATTATGCACATATGGTACTAAAGCTACTTTATCAGCTACATTATTTTTAAAAATTTCTAAGCGCTTTTTTGTTATAGGCCTGCATTGTACAGTCATAGGTGCATCAATGATATCTAATTGGTACGTCACTTTTAACGTCGGTTGGAACTTAAATATAAAAATCCTCTCAAGAAATCAACCCCTAAAGGGTAAGAGAGGGTAAATAATATTAAAATCGTAATGGGTTCTATCGTTATTGAGGTTTTATCGGTGATTGCAAAAATGTTATCGATTTTGAAGTCCGATGCGATGGACATGAATCTTTATTTAATGGTTTAAGAAAAGGGTTCAAATGTTGTATAGAAAAGTAATGTAAAGTAGACATAGCGACTTTGATCGCGATAGCTTTGGAGCATTTTCTACTACTTTTTCATTCAAAGTTATCCATGCGCTTAAATTATAAATGCTAAAGAGAGACTGCACGTCTGTCTGTCTGTTTCTTTTTACGCGTAAACCGCTGAATTGATTTTGGGTAAATTTGGTATGGACTTAACTTGAACCGTGGAGATGGACATAAAATACATTTTAATCTGATAAATGCTGATAAATGGCACACTTACGGTAGTGAAACGTGGTCGCTAACTATGGGTCTGATAAGAAGGCCCAAGGTCACCCAGCGTGCAATGGAGATGGCTATACTCGAAGAGGGAAATGAGGAGATCCGTAGGAGAACTAAAGTAACCGACATCGCACCAAGGATTGCTCAGCTGAACTGGCAGTGGGCGGGACACATAGCGAAAAGAACCGAAGGCCGTTGGGGCGGAAATGTTCTCGGGAATGGCGACCGTTCATCGGCCGACGCTCCGTCAGTAGGCCCCCGACAAGGTGGACCGACGATCTGGTGAAGGTCACGGAAAGCCGCTGGATGTGGGTAGCGCAGGACCAATCGTCGTGGAGATCCTTGGGGGAGGCCTTCACTCAGCAGTGGGTGTAATGTGACCGAGACGATGAAATGGCACCACCACGCGACATCCTAAATCCGCGTAATAACCTAATTCCTCGCGGACGAAATCGCGGGCGGAAGACTAGGAGCACATGCTAGGCTGGCTACCCCGCCAGTTATAGTAAGAATGTGGATGGGTGAAAGAAAGATATAGAAAGTAAAATAAAAGTACGAGAGGCATAAAAGCCAGAAATCGAATGAATGAGAAGACTAGATGTAAAAAAAAACCGGCCATGTCCGAGTCGGACTCGCGCACCGAGGGTTCCGAAAAATATTTTTTATCATATATTTTTATATAATACTAGCTGTGCCCCGGGGCTTCGCTCCCGTGGAAATTCGGGATAAAAAATAGATAGTAGCCGATTCTCAGACCTACTCAATACGCTCACAAAATTTCATGAGAATCGGTAAAGCCGTTTCGGAGGAGTATGGGAACGAAAACTATGACACGAGAATTTTATATATTAGATTTTATCCATCCCAAAAAGGAGAACAACCACTGTCTATGGAGCTTTGGTACAGATACCAAGTTCTTTGTACAACAACATAGCTTATGTCATGTTAATCGTTATTAAATAAGCATTTTTATTGTTTGGAATTGATTACTAGTAGACTTATTGAGACAACTAATGTTAAAATGTAAAAAAAAAATAAGAAAAGAATTTCAGTGAAATTTGTTTTTTTTTGTAATTAATATCTAAAACACTTTTAACACTCTTGGAAAACAATAAAAACAAATACTACTTTTAAGTAGTATTTGTTTTTATTGTTTTTGTTTTAGGTAAATTCACTTGACTACCGATTACCTACACCTTACCAAAATGCCACTATAATAATTGTTCGTCTGCAAAAATAACTTTGTTTTTCATAGTGTTTGTATGAATGACAAAGTTATATTATAAAGTGCTATAGCTCTGAAACTGCTAAATGAATACATCTACCTACCATGTTTCAACCGTGTAAGCCTCATAGTATTGGAATAAAGTGCTGTGACATACATCGGACATGACGAATCTATAAGGGTTACGAAACCCTAAAAAGTACTTTTCCGCGCTAGGCCGCAAAAAGCGATTTTCTAAGCGGAAACTGAATGACAAATCCTCCTTTTCCGAGCGTGAGAGGTGAAAAATAATTTTCTGTTTCAGTTCCATGTAAGTATATAATTTTTTTGTGTATAAACCGTAAAGCGGTTTACAGAATACATCTATCCACCAAGTTTAAACTGTGTAATCCTCATAGTTTTGAAATAAAGTGGCTGTGACTTACGGACGGAAAGACAGACAGACATGACGAATCTATAAGGGTTCCGATTTTTGCCATTAGGCTACGGAACCCTAAAAAATATGAATTTATCATATGAATAGGTAGGTAGGCAAGTAAGTAAGTACGATCGCTTCACACAATGATGTTTATAACGTTTGAATCTACAAATTCAAAGTTTCTAACAAATACAGACGAACAAAGAACATTTTTGAAGTCGGTAAGAGAATAAAGGTTAGAAAATTTACCTTCCAACCATCTAAAGAAACAATAAATTAATATATTTATTAATGTTTAATTAATATATTTAGTTGTTTTGATTTTATGTTATTTATGATGTTTTGAGTTGAGATGCGTGGCACTGCTTGATCAGAGTAAATAAAGGTAAATAATGTTTTCAATTATTCCAAATAAATAAAAGCTTTTTTTATTATTTTTTTAACTTTAATTACGCTTTGAGATTGTGACCCAGCTGATGCGTCTTCTAGTGACATTGTAGGTTGTGTTGTGTCTTACATTAAGGCACTTTTATCTTTCTTTTTTTGCTGTTGCCATTGTATTTTTTTATATTTATACAGCTTAACATAAGTACCTGAAGTACGTCATGCTCACTCAAACGTTTCTTCAGCGGTGTCGTGTGAGGCGGGTCGTTACGTTCCCTAAAATATGGTTGAGCGAAGCGATGGCTGGTTCATGCGTCATGCTCGTGATCGTGAACGGGTGCCGCCAGCGGAAATGGGTCTACCTCAGTCTGCTTATCTTAATGCTGTGCTTAAAGCCTAAATATTTGTATCTAAAATAAATTGATACTGACCTGTATGTACCTCACAACTTGCAGTATAGTAATCTTGTAATACGAGAAATGTTGTAATGTATGATAGACAAGTCTTTCTTTGTCAGTTAAAATTGTTTACGGTTACAATAACCATAAAATGAAATATTTTAATTAGTATTTTCCTTTTGTGATGGAAATTGACCTTACTGATATGTTAAGGTCACTTTTCAATTTGACGACTCTGTATGAAATAAAACAGGAAGAAAAAAACAGCCCTTGACGAGTTTCTTGCCGGTTCTTCTCGTTACAAGGTCTCCTGCCGTAGTGTTTGTGAACCGATGGCGTAGCTTCTTTGACGTTCATAAGTGCTTGTAACAGCCTAGACTGAATAAATGATATTGACTTTGACTTTGACTTTGACTTTGACTATAAGTCACTGATTTTAAACATTTACAAACAGTAAATTAACTAACATGAAACGTCATTTTTGACAGTTGTGTAGCGCAGCCTCCGGAGCGCCTCCGCCCGCGTTAATTTGAAGCCTTGTCGCACGTGTGATATGGCTACTCTTTGGGATAAGGTCTTTATTTAACGTGGCAAAAAAGGTACTAACACCGCTTGTCTTGTCTATACGTCACAGCGCCCCCGTCCACGTTCATTATAATCCTTCAATCTTTGTCGCACTGTAGGATGATAAATCAGCGTATGCTCGTCTGCTCTCTCGCTCGCTCTCACGCCTGCGCGCGCGCCTCTGTATACTGATGCCCAAGCGCCAGCCAATAGCGAAATTATATGATGGCGGCTTACCCAATTGGCTGCTCATTCACAACCAAAATGGAAATAAGATATTGAGGCACTGGGGGCGGCGCTTATTGCATTGAAGTATGATTTTTTAACGCAATAGCAGCGCCTCACTAGTAGTTGATGAAAATTAAATTGTTTTTTTTTTATGTATGTTCAGCGATTACTCGAAAGCGCATGAACCGATCGCAATTATTCAAATTAACGTTACAACATCGTACCTATTACCAAGTTGGTCCCATTTTTGAAATTTTAAAATCGGTTCAGTCTTCTTGAAGAAATCTTGAAAAACCTGCCGTTTTTCCGGTTAAGTGGTTTGACCCAAACCGTTTGAGTCAAACTAGTAGCTGCCTACACAGAGTGATGTGCCGTTCCCGGGAATATTGGAAACATTGGGAATATTCCCAGAAGCGTTCCCCAATATTCCCAAAAGCGGAAATTTAGGGGAAAATTGCTTGTGTTGTATTAAAATATTTTTTTTGTTGTATGCTAACCATTCTTTTGGCAATTTTAAAGGCTTAATGAATATGCCAAAAGTTAATTATCACTTATGGCGAAAATTTCCAATTTTCCTGGGAATATTCCCAGTAAATGTCCAATGTTTCCGGGAATATTTCCAATACCCATATAGTTAATTATAATAAAACTGTAAGCAATCGCATTCTGTACATTGAAAAGAATTAATAGAAAAAAATACCTCTGGGCCCTGTTTCATAAAGATTACAATTGTCAGCGACGGTGACAGGTGACAATTTGACTTTGAATTTGGTGCTATATGAAAAGCCGACATAATTGTCAAATTATCGCAACAATTCTACTATAACGATTCTTAAAACATTTGGTCTGACTTATCTGTAATCGGAAAATCTGACATATTTGTCAAATTGTCGCCGATTTTTGATAGGCATTCTTCTTGGTCTATGTTAGGATGAGGAGTGACGTTATTTTTCTTTTATAAATTCTCACATGCTCGAAAGAGTTCGTAATAGGATTTAAAAAAAAGAGAACTTTATAAACTAGCTTCCGCCCGCGACTTCGCCCGCATGGTCTTTAGAACTTGGTCCAGAACGATTTAGTAAAGGAAAAGTAGAAATATATTTCTTTTACACCTACGCTAATTCCACAATTCAAATTGTTGTATTCCAAGAAAACTGCACAATTAATGAATGTACATAACTTTATTTGGAGCGGATGACGCCACGCTATCACCGGCGAAATAGAGAGAGAGAGACGTATTGGCGAGCGAGACAGCTGCCAAGACGTTCCATTTCTCACACAAATCAAATACACTAACGCCACCTATCGCGATGTAGTGTATTTTCCCGTAGAAAATAGGGATTTTTACGCGACAAAAAGTAAGCTATGTTCCTCTCAATGCTATAAAGTAGGTATCTGTGTCCCGAATTTCATCCAAACCCGTTCAGCCATTTTTGAGTGATTGAGTAACAAACAAACATCCAAACTTTCACATTTTTATGATATAAGTAGAAAGTAGGATAATAAATTTTCTAAGATTATGTGACGCCATATATTTTAGCCCGCTTTGATTTTAGTACTTACTTTCCCGTAGGACTAAGGGATTTCATCGCGACCAAAAGTATCCAATGTCCTTCTATTAATTTTAAATTTAATTTTTCTTGTTTTTTTGTTTTTTTTTTTATCCGTGTGTCAATATTTTTTTTTTTCTTTCTTTCTTTCTTTCTTTCTTTCTTCTCCAGGCTAATAAGTATAATATGTGTCTTGAATTCCATCTTAATCCGTTCAGCCGTTCTTGCGTGATTAAGTAACAAACCTCCAAACACCTAAACATCCAAACTTTCACATTAATAATATTAGTAGGAAATGATAGGAAGATTTCAAAAATTATGTGGCGCCATCTATTGAAGCCCTTATCGATTTTTGTATTTAGCGTAGGAGTTTGGGATTTTTACGCTACAAAAAGTATAAAATTTTCCTCTCTAGGCTCTTAAGTACCTGTGTCCCAAATTTCATCCAAACCCAATTTTTCTATTTAAAAATTTACCATAAATTCAACATTTATGGTAAATTTTTAAATAGAAAAATACCATAAGTGTAAAAATAGCATTGAAAAATGCAAAAATTACAAAATCATAAACCAATTCAGCATTTTTTGCGTGATTTAGTAAAAAACATCCAAACATTACACTTTTACATTTATAATATTAGTAGGATAGCAGGATTTCTAAAATTATGTGGCGCCGCCTTTTTTACCCTACATTGATTTTTTTTATGTTTTCCCTTAAGAATGAGATATTTTAACGCGACAAATCAAAAAAAGTATCATATGTTCCTCTTCAGGCTATAAAGTATCTGTGTTCCGAATTTCATTCAAATCCGTTTAGCCGTTTTAAGACTACCGTGTGCCAAATTTCATCGAAATCGATTCAGTAGTTTTTGCGTGAAAGAGTAATCCATCCATCCAAACATTCTCTCAAACTTCCGCATTTATAATATAAGTAGAATAGAATAGAATTAATTCTTTATGTTTATACCAAATTTCACTAAAATCTATTCAGTGGTTTACTCGAGAAAGGGAACAGTCAGACAGGCAATAATCACTTTCACATTTATAGGTAATATTAGCATGCATAATTGCGAATGGAGAAGTATTTGATGTCACGAAGTATTGTAAAAAATAATTCGAAGCGTATAACGTCGCTATATCTATTTTGCATATTTTTTCTAAACAAAATTGAAAGTCCTCGTTCAAACCTTTAAGGGTTGAATTATGTCCACCGCGTCGGACTTCAAAATCGATGCCATTTTCCTAATCAACATCCCACAAAACCTAGATAACGACACCCATATCGATTTTAACATTATTTACCCCCTTTTACCCCCTTAGGGGTTGATTTGTATAACACACAAAATAAAGGTTTGTTTATTTCTATTTAATTTCCAACCATAAGCCTTATAAAAATTTGTGACTTTTATTTTGAAAATAAAGGACTTTTCTTTCTTAACTTAGTCCCCCTTTCCACCCCTTTGGGGGTAGAATTTTTAAAAACGCCGACACAAACACTTACTTGAAGTGTTAGTTTTTAATTATCAACCTAAATACAAAATTTGAAGTTCCTAACACTCTTACTTTGAAAATAATGGACTTTTCTTTAACAAATTCATCCCCCTTTTCACACTTTTGGGCGGGAAATAATCAAAAACGCCGAGGCAGGTAAATATTCATTTTCAATCGTCAATCTAAATACAAAATTTGAAGATCCTAACTTCAAAACTGACGGACTTTCATACAAACATTCACCCCCTATTTTACCCTTTTAGGGGTGGAATTTCCATAAATCCTTTCTTAGCGGATGCCTACGTCATAACATCTACCTGCATGCCAAATTT